>CM034151.1:352314516-352649299 GCA_019776745.2 Taxus chinensis
TTTGATTACTTTGAATCATTTTGATGATGGGATTGACCTCACATAAAGTGTAGAGACATGCACAAGAATTTATTGAGTGAAAAAAAAAATTAAATCAAAATTTGAATGAATTAAATATTCATGCCTTGAAGGAAGAACTAGTTTGAAGGCCATATAGAACAAGTTGAGCTGAAAACAAAGTGTTGTGACTATTATCTTGAGAGTAAGAATTAATTAGATAAGGTATTAGAAAAGGTATAATTAAGGGTGAGTGAATGTTATGGAAAAGTGCAGGCATGAAAAACCAAGTTTAGTATGTGAAAAAATCTCATTCTCTTAAGATTTTGATAGTAAATGAAACTCTAAAACTACATGCTATAAGCTTGAAACTTGAACCTATAGGTTTGAAAGGAATCCTAAAGGCAGGGGGAGCTAGGAACAACTCTTACAAGATATAATGATAATTAAATAAAGTTTTATAGGAAGAATGATGAAAGTATGTGATGTACAAGCACATGATTCAAAGTAGCAAGACTAAGATGACAAATCAATGTTATGTCTTAGTTTAGTATGATGCCTACATGTCTAAGAAATCAGTATATAGGTCTAATAAAGATATTTAAGGTAGGGGGAACTACCTTTTTCCTCAATACTGGTGTTTTGGAGTTAAGGAAGTGAGAATGGAATTATATTGAATGGTTACCTAATAAATTCAATGGGAAGCAAGTTTGAGCACACTCAAGTTCTATATAACACAAAGAAGGTTGTAAGCACTACAAGAAAAATTCACGACAAAGGAAGATAGGTTGATCCAAAGTTAGCACGTGTGATCAAAGATGGGAACCAAAGGATTATATGATCAGTTAGAGATGGGTATTATAAACCAAAGAGGAGAAAAAATAAGGTGTTTCATGTAGTATATTAGGTGCTAGAACATGAAAAATATTGACCATAATGCACTGAAAAGTTGCTTTAGGGAACTCAGTCCCAAATTTTCCTACAATGAGCATATGGAGGAATTGAGCCTAGAATTGAATTTTATCTGATAAGATTGAAATATCAATGTGATAGGAGACTATTTTCATGCAAGTATTAGGTTTTTGGAATATGTATGTGACATGAATACATCTTTTTCAGGGGGAGTAATAGTGAATTTGATGCATATTGAAAACCAAAATAGGGATAAAGAAGAGAAAGGAAAGAGGAAGAGTCTAAATCATGATATTGGTTGTTTTTTACAACCAAAATAGAGGTCACAAAAACTTATATAGGATAAAACTATGAGCTAAGAACATGTAATTTGTCATTAATGTAAAAAGGGGTAGAAGATCCAAAATGTTTTGCCATAAATAACAAAGGGGGAGATTTGTGTCATGTGGATGCTAAGTTTTCATTGATGTGAAATGAATATTAATTACAAATAAGAATGTAGAATATTTAAAGGGAACTTGGAGTGAGTCAGACAAGGTAGAACATGTTAGAGGCTTGAGAACACCTGAGTAAGCACTAAATTTTTGAGGAGCCAATGACTAACAGAGGCTAAGTGGTTATGTGAGAGAATATGAGGATTATGTATTACATTTTATAGCATGTATATTATTTGGAATCATGGTTATAAGGATGTGTATAGGGGCACATGAGTTCAATTAGTTAGACTAGCTTAGTTCAAGATGGCTAATCCCTAAACCTAATTTTCCTAGTGAACTAGAAAGGTGGAGTAAAGGAAAGAGGTAGATTTAAAATCATGATAAAGGTATAAAAAATATTATATGACTTGTTTAAGGGACCACATGGTGAATAATAGGAAAAACATGATGAGCTACAATGCAAACTAGCTCAAATTGGCCTATTTTAAGCACCCAACATGAGGGTATTAAGCAAAACAAGTTGTATCAATCAAATAAAATTGGAAGTGTGTATGGAAATTGTCAAGAGTCCTAATATGAAGCTATAGGTCATAATTACATATCTAGATGCATGGTTAATGTCATTGGTAGAATTTCCCTTCAGGACAAACACATTTAACATGCACAAATGACATTGGTCAAGAAGGTATAAGTGAATTTATGAAAAATTAGCCATTAAATAGAATATAAGAGGTATTTATGAAGGTGTAGACAAAATTTTAGGACATGAGGATGAGTTTTGTGCAAGATAATGGAATTTTACTAAAACTAGGTTAAGCAAGGTATGCTAAAATAACACTTTGACTTCTTAGCATTCAATATAAATTGTGGAGCCTCCTTTAGATAAATTATAAGAATTTTTTTTTTAATATAATATGGATAAAAATATGTTGCAAAAATTATGAGGTCAAAATGATATGAAATAAAAAAGTTCTATTCATTTTTTGGAAGTGTCTAAAACGCTCCTAAAACCTAGTTGAAAGCAGTATGGAGAAAATTGTCTGATTAGGTGTCCAAATTGATTTTTTTTCTTAGTTATGAACTTGAGATTTTATAGAATTAATAAGATCATATTTTCATGGTTTTTAAAGCTAATGAAACATGGTGGGCCCCATAATAAAACAACCATTTTGTGAAGAATTGATTGTACAGAGAAAATTTACAAAGGAACCCTTGTTTACATTTTTGGTGAAGGATGTTGGGGATGTATTATTAATGTTCATGAAGTTATCTGGGTTGGTATCTTGAAAAAATGTGATGATATAGGTGCATTTTCAGTCCTACTGCCAGGAAAGCCTAGAATTCAAGACCAGTTATGAAGGTGTTCATGATAAATTACATTATAAAGTTTATGCTTTTGGTTCTACATAGCTTAAAGGAGTCCCATAGGATGTTTTAGTGTGATAATTTTAGTTTGATGAAGTGTTTTCATGCATAAGTATGAGTGATCCAAAACTATCCATTTGAGAGGTAAGAAACCCTTAGCTACAGGTATGAAGAAGGTGTTTCTCCAAAAGAAGGTATAGATATAAGTTATTGAACATTTTTTTTAGGTTGCATATGAATTTTTTGAAGAAATTAAATTCCTTGGTGAGTGTTCTAAAGGTGGTTGTGCCAGGTTAGTTGAATACTGGCTTTTAAGCTCCTAGAACCTAGTCAAACTAGTTTGAGAAATGAAGGTTATTGAGTGACTTATGCCTTGTCTTGGTGAAAGAAATCAGTAGTTACAGAAAGAAGACATAAATATATTTCCAATTATGTATTTATTTACTCTTGATGAGGTACTTTGAAGTATGAACAAGTACATTCTTGAAGACCTATTTCTGGTAGCACAAGATATGTGAAAATAGTATTATACATGCAAGCATATGATAGCCATTTGAATTTAAATAGTTCATGATGGTAACATGATCACATTCACGATGATTAAAGATTCCTATAAAGGTGAGTTAGGATATATGAACATGTGGATATGTGCTTGAATTTTGCTACTTTGTGAAGACTAGTTTTTAGCGTAAGAAACCCCATTAGGACCATGATCTAAGCAGTGTGCTATGGAGAGAAAAATAATGCTAAAGATGCTCAAATTTATTGAGGGTTAACTATAGGTCATGTATTTAATTCTCTAATTGATTAAAAGGCTTGTTTTTTCATGCATTTGATGATAATGAAGTGATGGTACGACTGATTTTTGAGTCTTGCGTGACTATGAATTTCTAGCTGAGAATAAAGATGAAATTCATATCTTCTGCCTTGATTTTATAAATAAAAATCATGCGGGGATTATTTATACATCTTGAATTTTCCTCCATGAAGTTTACAAGGCTTCAAAATACCTGAAAGTGTAATGATTGCACCAAAAATGAAGACTGGTTTTTGAAGGACTAAAATCAGCTATGTATTAGAGATCTAATGGAGGTGTGAGGATGAAGTGGTGAGTTTACAAGAATATAAATGTTTTATATGGATTATTGGGACCATTTTTGACGTGCATTAAATTTTTTTATTGTTGTGAACATGTTTGTAAGGTTAAATGACAAAATTAGGACTTGGTTAGCTAGAGGTCAAAAACTGATAGGACAATTACAAATCAAAAGTGCAGGGGTCAGATTGGAATATTTGGATGCATAACTGAATTTAAAGGATTGAAATAATGTAACATTTAATCTAAAATGTCTTATAAATAATCTTGGAAGCTGAAGATATGAATGGACTTGAAACCGATCCATTTGTAGGTGAAATGATTACACCTTAGCAGTTTTTGATGAAGTCGGCATGTTTTCCTCTTGTATGTACTTGAAGTAGAATATTAAGTGATATGAAGGTAGAAGAAGTGCATGAGGTATATGAGAGAGTTATTGTCTTGTATATGAAGGATGGAGAGTGGATGATAATAGGTTTTTGAAACTAGGGGTGTTGGTGGAAGAGATAGGTGCAACATTTTGCATATGTGATCAAATAAATGTAAGAAGTGTGAGAGTGCATTCCCCATGAAGATGAGAACGTGATCATTAATGTATAATAATCCATGAATAAAATATATTAGATTAATTTACAAAGTAACAAACATGTGATGAGAGAGGTGTGAAGAAAGAGGTAAAAATATGAGCATATTTAGTGATCGTAATATGTTGTGAGAGAAAAAAAATTCAGAGTTATCAAAACATTGCAAAAGCCTAAGTGGACATTGAGAACTCATGGATTTGATTATTCCTTGCAAGTTTAATCTTATATAAGATAAAGTTAAAGCTTGGTTAAATTTTTGGAGTTGAATCTTCAATGTAAGTAGAAGCTTTCTAAAGCTCAAGTGGTAGCTTTACTAAATTTTAGAGTTGTAGCTCTAAGTTGAGTGGATGCTCAATAGATAAATCATTGTAACGTTTACAGGACATTCTTGTCCAAGTTATTTCTTTTGTTTCAATGGTTTTTTCTCCCTTGAAGGGTTTCCCACATTAAATCATGTCTCTCGATGTGTGCTCCATTTATGATTTCTTGTGAATTATTTTTTTGTTTCATCGTAACAAGGTTAAGTAAATTGGATTGTCTGACAAATTTTTGAATAAGAAATTATTCACCCCCATCTCAGTTCCCATAACTTCCAAAAAATACAACTAGGATCATTCTTACAACATTTTTTCTCTACACTATGAAGGTCATTACACGTAAGGCTATTCCACACAAGAAAATTACTCTTACATCATTCCTTTCAATTAGGTTCTTTTCTTACGAGTTCTATAACATTTAGTAATTCACATAGTGAACACATTCATAAATTTATACATGAGCATGATATAAAATGACATTTAAATTTTAATCAATAGATTAATCTACATCCCTATTAACATATAAACCACAATTATAATTTAACACATGCTAAGTTCCCATTTCATAACACCTTAATGCATGACCATTTTCCTACTCTTTACATAAAATCAAAAGTTACATTTACATTAATTAAAATGATGTATGTTTAACCTTTTCATTTACATTATATTTAATATTAAATGTTACTACAGAACAAGAAAATAATGATATTTAATCCTTTTTGTCCAAGGTACCTATAACCAAATGTATGGTTAGCCATAGAAGCCGAAGTTTAAATTTTGTACAACCAGACAAATTCTTCCTTTACATATTTTCCATTCACAATGATATAAAACTCTTTATAGGTAGTAAGAGGGGGTAAATAATACATTTGCACTTTAATTACATTTTCAACTTTAGAGAGAGAGAGAAGAGAGAAAAAACCAATATTTCCCAGAAGCACAATTTCTCAAACCAAGTAACTAATATATGTTCCATAAAGTCATTTGAAGGTGTCCTAAATTATCTTGATAGTTATTAGGATTAAAAAGGGTCCCACAAAAATTTTCTAGTTGTTTTTGCGAATTTACAAAAGTGACCAATTTAGCCAAAGTGGTTATGAAACTAAGTTTGAAAAACAATGTAAAAAAAGCACACACACATTTTTTCAATTCCCATACACTCCCATATACGTGTAGAAACCCTAAAAATTAACAAAAATCATTTCTAGTAACCAGGGTTCAATCTACAACTACCTTTCCAAAGCTTATTATTGTAGATGCTCCAGTCCGTTCTTGTTGCAAAACGTCAAGTGGCCTACGAAACAATCTTTCATAACTAGTTCCCAAAGTATTTTTCTTGAACTAAAGGTTTATTTTGATTGTCATGGTGAAACTATATAGGAATTTGGTGGTATATATCCATTTTCCAACACAGATCCCTAAACCACGAGTTAAAAACAAAAAGAATTTCAACTTTTGGCAACTATCCCATGTTATGAAACAACCAACTGGGCCCAGATATAATTTTCATTAAATGATCAAATGATCATCCCTTGTTGGTTTAATTATTTATGTGATACTCCATGTCACCATCAAATATATTAAAATGTTGACATATCCTCTATGGGAATCAAGAAGGTTTTTTACAAGTCATTTTAAAGTGACTTTCATTAAATTTTGCAAGGGCATGTAAGTGGAGTGTTTAAACAAATATCATTTTCAACTCACTAATCTGGAGGATTCCATTGCCAAATTTAGTCATCTAAGTTTCAAATATCATCAAACATAATGTGGAATCATATTAATCTCTATAGGCGGTCATTCTAGTTTGGTAATATCAACTTATCTTTCGACAATTTGGCAACAAAAGTCGATTTTGTATAAATAACACACCCCATCATTTTATTATTATTTTAAGGTAATTATGAAGGGAAAATGAGTAAACAAGATTTATTCTAGAAGATATAAAACCATTATTTTTAAATGGAAATGTGGTGAACAAGGTGCTCTATATCTGGTATAGGTTGGGGATGTATTCACCAAATGCAAACGAAAATGCTCAACCATTATTTCCCATGCATTTGTCTACATGCCAAGTCACTAAGTTCATTGATACATGAGTCCAATATTAAGCTCAAAAAAATTCTCAACTCACCAAAAATTGATTTACATTGATCAAATGCCAACATCTAAGGAAAGATCAATGGCAAGCTAATAGTTCCATGAGTTGGTTCCCAATATATAACCCCAAACAAGGCTTTAATGTAGATAACATGAAATGGAGGGAAATGAGGAAGGATAGACCTAGTGATGTGTCATTTTATAGCAATGCATGGGATTATATATCTTACTTAACCAAAAATTATTGGAATGAAAGGGATTCATTTTAATTAGGGTGTGGTTGTCCACTTGCTTCTTTTAGAAATGCATGAACTAGGGTGAGAGGACCCAAGGTGTAGCCCAAAAGAGAGAGGGAGATGTGATATTTTAGGCCCTCAAACTTGTTAGGAAGATAAATATGAGACAAAGTGTATCCACTCAATGCAGTGGTGACTCAAGAGAGTGGTCACAAAATCACTACAAACACTTGGTAGGTCAGGAAAAGGATAATAAAGACATATTTAAAGTGATAAAAAACATTATTCAAGGGATGTTATTGATAAATTTGGGGTGGATTAATCCTTGAGATTCTAAGATTCATAAATTATGGAAAAAACACTTCATATTTATAGGGGTTGTGTGGTTTTCCTGCATATCTCATGTGGGATTTACATTGTTGATTAAATTTATATAAGTGGATATGAAAAAAGGAAAAAGGCAGTGAAGATGAAAGTGGGTATGGATGGAAGATGGATGGAAATGGGGGAAGTGGGAGACTAATGGGAGGAAGGGGCTATATTAAACATCCTTATATTAACCATTTAATATGCATTCAAACCCATAACCAAATAACAATGATCTTCTAAAGGATTTTTACCATCATAAATACCCAATCATAGAAAATAATGTAAAATAACCCTCAAAACATCACCACAGATACCCGAGGCTAAAATTTCATGCATTCACCACATCAAATCCATAAAATCAAAATAATCCTTCTAAAAACAAGTATTCATTCAGAGTTACTGCAGAGAGGAGTTTACAAATGAAGCAAATAATGCAAGTTAACATTACAAAACACCATTTACTTTAATGCCTAATCAAACAGTCAACTACAGGATGTTTCCCTATAGGTATTTGACATGATAGAATACAAAATCACAAAATAAAACCAATATTTATTTAGGTCATATTTTCTTACAATAATAAACCCTAATAAACAATACATGATAGTCTGATCATGTGTGTTACTTTGTAAAATGAGACAAGAGAGACATATATAGATGCTCTCAAAGCCTGATAATGGTTGTATAGCTGTAGAAAATTTAGCATAAACCCCAAATGAATCCAAAATGAACCAAAAATTCATAGATTGCAACCAATAAGAGAGACCCAATGTATTTTCCACAAAAATTCCACCCATGGCATCCAACCCTAAGAAGAACCCCACTCAAATGAAGAGAAGCCTTCATTTTTATAGAAAAATTTCCCCTAAGGGAATATACCGAGATATATGCAAGAGACCCTTTGAAGACTATCCACAATGTGGGATAAAGACCGTTATCTTGATATGTCAGGATAGAATAAGTTAGACCATCATAGAGCTTGAATAATATTCTTTCTAACAAACTCTACTTTATCTCTTTCTACTATGTCACCATCATGTGTGTGCTTCTAGGGATATTTTTTTATTTGTTTCCATCATTTGATTTGATTCTTTCAATTGAAAGAATATTGAATTGAAAATAATAAAGAATGAGGATGAAGAACCCTAAAATTAATATTAAAAGCATAACATGATTTTTTTTATTTGACCTCACATGGGTATCAATTCATAATGAGGTTAAGCTTGGGAAGAACACTCTCACACAAATAGATTATAAACATCCTCCTTTATTCGATCCAAACATTTATGAAATATTTGAAATGCGTTGGGAAATTAATATCTCACACATGTTATTCTAATAAGTGCATTCGTTTAAATCATCATTCCAATGGCATAGGTTACAACTCATTTTTATTTTTATAAACAGAACACCCATAAGAGATTTCATGGTGACTAATTCAATTTATATTAAATTATAAATACTGTAATGCATTATTTACAATAATAATATATAGTAAATGGAAAATTAAGAATTATGTAATAATATGAAACCCTAAGTGAGAGAGAGAGAGAGAGAGGATGACTTAGCTAATTTTACACAATCTAGATATGATCTAGGCAGGTGAATAGATGGAACAAAATTGAAGTAGCATTGTCAAGGCTCAGTAGAGGATGTGAGACTAAAAAATGGGTAGGAAAGAAGCACCCATAGGAGGAAAGGAGTGACCATGGGAGGAGAGGAGTTCTCGGTTGCTAGTGAATGAATCTAGGTACTAGTGTTCACCTAGATGCACAGGTTATGATCTTTTTAGTGTAGAAGGATATTTGTTATTGACCTCTATTTGTCACTCCAGATTTTACCAAGGTCACTTTTTGCACCTGTAACTTGAAAAATAGACACTTAGCTGCACATATCCCCAAACCACATCAAATCTAAAAATAAATACGCAAAATGTGGAGTCATACTAACACAAACTGTCACTAGAAGAGTGAAATTAGTACCGAGAACTGCATTACATTTCAGAGTCCATGTAGTTTTGTGTGTCTGTGTGTGTAATTATTTTTTAGGATGCCCTTGTGCATGTTACACAATGATAGCATGATAGATCTAGAATATAGAAAATGTATAGAATGTGTGAGATGGAATGGAATAGACATCTCCTCCTATGTTATATATACAGAGTGATGCATCCCTTGTCCCTTGAGTGAATGAATTAAATGGATGATTTTTAATGCTCTTGTGCCTTTGGATGCAATATTAGGTGATAGTATGCAATGATTAGTGTTTTGACCCTTATTTGAGAGCTATAACTATGTATATATATGATTTCCTTGTTTTAATTTCATAGTTTCCAACTGGAAGGCTGACCCAGAAGTGTAATAGATTCCCAAGGATTAAAAGACATACAAAAGATTGAGAAAGGGCTAGAGATGGTTAGGAGTGCCCAGATGGGACATGAGCACCTGGGTGCTTCTTTCCTAAATTGGTGTTAGTGTCTGAGGCCATAAAAGATAAATCAGTCAAATTTTGATAGAGTTGTAGGGTGTGTAAGGTCGATAAAAGTATAAGATACAAAGCAAAAGGCCCAAAAGACATTGTCAATTACTAGTTTTCTTTCTTTAAAATCATGTATCTATTAGTATGCTATAGGACCTAGAAATGCACACAAGTGCATATAATTTTTATATGTTTTACCCCAACTTTATGTTGTTGAGTGAATACTTGATATCATAAAGTAGATATAATATGCACACCTTGTAATCCTATAGAGAACAGTGTTTTCGATAGCATTCCAAGTGGAAAAGTGAAGCATGAAGTGACTGCAATACGAAGCATGGATACTAGTAAAGGGAGGTAGACCCTAGGGGTGAAGTATATGTGTAGTAGTGTGTTATTAGAGCTTGTGCTTGTTGATGTTAGTTACTTATTGTTGTGTATTAATGATGGACCTACAAAAGAAGAGCAAGAAAGTAGTCAAAGTCTCGTATTTCAAAAATTCATGTATAAGTAAGTAAAGAGTGTAAAAGTGTAAAAAAGGAAAGTGTGAACCTAATATGTAAGAGAGTATGAGATATAAAATTGTCTTGTTTTCTTGGAGTTGCTGATTTTGAATGTTGATGGTGAGGTTTTTGGGTGATCTCATACCGAGAATGAGTATTTTGGGTGATATCATGCCAAGAGTGAGCTTTTTGGGAGATCTCACACAAAGTGTAAGTTTTTTGGGTGATTTCATGCCAAGAGGAGTGTTGGGGAGAGAGTTCTAGGTTTTATCTCCTTCCATGATGTTTCTTGAATGAACACCACTAAAGATGCTACATAATTGATTTATTCAAATTGTTCTGATTATAAATGATAGAAAAAAATTTGTAACTGGAGGCAAGTGTATACTATTGGGGAATTGATCTAAAATTGTTGTAAAGTATGCTAGATTGAGGAAATGATTTTTTTTACCCCCATGACACAAGCTCCTAGAGGGGATACAAGCACCCACTACTATTGTCTAGGTCTAGGTGCTAGTTTCTCCTTTGTGTTTTGGACCCAAGTCTCATCTTGATTCAATTTGTAATTATGTTCTTGTGTCATTTCTATACAATATTGTGCTATATTGGATCTATGAGCTGATGTAGTGGTGATTTGTTTACCCAATAGATGCCCACTCATTTGAGGTGCATGCGACGACTGTAGGAGAATGTGGTCCAAAGGATAGGACTTGATAATGATATACATATATGAAGTGGATACCTACAAGGGTAGGGGATGTGTATGGTGGAAACTAAGGCACATGCAAACAAAGAAGGATAGTAGCAAGTGTTAGTAGTAAAAATAGATAGCATGCAAGAGAAGACAACGTAAAAAGTAACTAGGAATACAAGATTGACCTCAAAAAATGGGTTTGAAACATGGTACATTTCTCACAATGTCAATAGATAATCATTCGTAGCAGCCACAAGAAAATAATAGTCAAATAATACATAGGGCATATCCCGTAAATAATAAAAAACAATAAGAAATAATAAGTGACAAATATCCATGGTTTTATTGATCCTGTAAGGAAAATGCTACACATGAGGCACCCATTAACTTGTTAGAAATATAAATACTATGTCAAGCCATGTTTATATCTAAAAAAATTGATAGTAACAATAGAATATGTAAATGATGTAATAATAGAACTTGTGATGTGTAGAGTGTGAGAGTAGTAAAGGTAGATGCCCCTAGGAGCCTTAGTGGGACTGGGAAAGAGTAGTTTTGAGCATCATGCATCGTGTGAAAATTTGTAAAATTCCTACATTCACCTCAAGATACTAAGTGAACACACATGTGTATATAGAAGACCATAATGACATACTAAGAATTTGACTAGCATAGGAAACAAAGTGTAACACGTAAGTAGAATAAGCTAAAAGAGTAAATGCAACCAAGATATGAAAATGTTGTGTGAGTGTGATAGTGTGATATGCAAGGTGTGAATATGGTAGGAGAAAAATTTACCCCCAACAGATGTGTATGAGATGAGGTTTATTCAGAAATTGATGAATCCCCATTTTTTATGTTTAAACCTATTGTCCTTTTTGCACCCTTGCAAAAATTGAACAACTGGGATTGATGTGGACTTGGAATGAGGGCCACGAGGGAGTTTAAGTATGTTGTATGTGAAATTTAAAATATGTGGCTAAGGGTGAAATGTCTCCAAAGCCCAGAACATACCGCAAAAATTGAATGAAGACAAAGAAGACTTGAATGAAGCTGCAGGTGAAGAAAAGGGATCTACAAATGTTAATAGAAGCCACGCTACACTAGATGAAGTCACCGGTTAAAGAGGAGATGTTGATAAAGCCATATATTAAAGAAAGGAGTCTGAAAGTGTGAATCTAAAGCCACGGAGGTCAAAATCCACATATCAAAATAAAATGATAGTTTTCTGCGGGAAGCTAAATGGATATAATTTTGAATCCAATGATCAGATCCTTGTAAATATGATATCATTGAAGAAATCTAAACCTCCTCTACGCAATAGAAATTAGATTTCTTGAATCAAATGGTGGTAGGTGGGAGAAGTAAAATAATATGTCCCCAACACATAAAATATATACTTCTAGGTGGTGCAACCACCAACATTTAATGCACTATGGGCGTTGCTCTTTCTTCAACAAGGAAAATGGCATGGGGAAGTGGTCTTTAAGGAATTATCATATCTTTTTAGATAATTTAAATGAAATTGGTTGGTGATTAGAAGGAGGAATTTAAATTTCCCTCTCTTTCATTCCTCTCCCATTTCTCTATATATTGTAAAGTGATGCCTAGTTTTAATGTTGGATACTTTGGAAATGCGAGGGCATCATTTTGTGTTGTGCAAGTGTTCTAAGGGTCGTATTCCTTTGGATTTTGATTATGTAAATTTTTTACATCTTCCTCTTACATTATAATGATGTGTGCATGATATATAAGCAATAAAATATTTATTTTTATGGTCTGTTTCATCCTTAACTGTTGTTTTATTATGTTTCCTTAGATTTCATTCACTCGCAAGTGCATTGTATGTGTTGTTTCAGAATATGTGTCTAATGTGCATCATGAAAGTGGAATACTGTAGCTTTCACTTTGGTCCTTTTCATCATTGTTTTCTTCCATTTTCACTCTTAATGAAGTATCTTTCCCCTTATTTTTTGTGTTATCTCCTTCTATATTTTAGGTTTCTATCTTATGCATCTCCTTTTGACTCTGGTCCCTTGGAATGTTAGAGTAGAGTTAAATATTTACATTTCTAATCATAGGAGTAATTTAGCATTAGAAGTAAGTAGAGGAAGTTAACATTCTCCGGATGCCTATCTCAGTTTGAGTCCAACAACTTGGAGATAGTCCCATGTTTCCTCAAAGCCCCAGATTATTGTGATTTGGGACAAGTGCAAATTTAAGCTCCTATAGTTTTGACATACCCAGTGGGACAATTTAAAACTAATATTTTCTATTTTATCAAGTTTGGGTGTGTATCTTGCTGAAAATCTAGCCTTTAGAGGCTCTAAAACAACAAATTTGGTGACTCTATTCAGAAAATCAATTAGTTTTAGTAGTACTAGTGGTTCAATTTCATGATAAGGATTCAAAATTGATATAGAACAAGAGAAGAAGGGATATTTGAATATTTATAGTTATCTCTAGGTAGAGGAGGAAAGGGAAGATAGATTCAGAGATATCCATTTCCACCAAACATAACACTTTAAATGCCTCCACCTGGTAGGCCCTTCTTGTAATGAACAAGATTTCTAAGACTAATCACAATGGCCACATAAGAACCACTAAACCCATTTGTAAAATTCATAGGAAGCAATCAAGTTTCCTTGAATGCTCAGAATCCTATCCCAGTAGCAGCCTTTAAAAATATTCCATTATTCATAGGATAAAATCATACTACCCTAGTTGATCATATCCAAGACATTGCAAATTTTGGTGCCATTCATGAAATTGCTGAGATAAACATGGCGGTAAAATGTTTGGATTCATCATTCAAAGGGAAAGCTTTATAATGGTTTAAAATCCTAACAACATGTTCAATTAGGAATTGAAATGAGTTGTGTACAACTTTATGCAATCAATTCAGAGAAAGAGTGGGCAACTTATCTCTATTGGAATAACTGAATACAATCAAGAGAGCATCGAATGAGAAAATGTCAGATTTCAACTTCAGATTCTAGAGAACCTGAGACAAAATTATAGTTCTTGTAAGACCTATAGTAGAAGGTGCTTTTCTTTAATTTTTAAAAGATCTTAATTTTTATATATCTAGCATGATATAATCCATGAGAGGGGTAACTCTACTTGTAACATAAAAAATTACAATTAGAGCTAAAATAGTTTAATACAAGTTAGGAAATTATCCCCTAGGAAACCTATGCCCTTATATCCTATGTTACCTCATGTTTCCTAGCCTTCAATTGCTCCTATCCTTGAGCTGAGTTCACAATCTATTTTTTCCACATCCCATACTCCTTCCCAATAAATGAAAGATGAAGAATTGAAATCGTTCATTATAAAATTGACAAACAAAGTTATATCTCTAGAAAAATAGAAAGCCCAATCCTATAGAAATTATAAAAATAAAGGGAAATATCCAAATTAGGGGTATCAACCATATATAAATCAACAATCTAATCAAATCTATACAAAAAATTAGAAAAATAATAGATGGCAAGGAAAAAGTTATCCTCTCCCATTGGCAACAATTCCTCCTCCACAAGTACTTCCTGCTCCTAGCTCAAGTTATATATTGGTTCCTATACATAACAATATAGTTTAAGAAACTAATTGGTGTTTTCCATGCAATCTTCCACATAATCAGTTGGGTTGTGAAAGGGAAATGCATCTTCAAGCATACACAGTTCAATGTACTTCTAGTTGAAAAGAACCACTTCTAGAAGCACCCCGTCCAAACGTAGAAGTGGTATAAGAGACCAATAATGATGTCAATATCATGTTATTTAAAGATGAGGATATCTGTATGGTTAATAAAGTGGTAGGTATCTCTAATATACCTCAAGCCAACATTTCTGATAATATGCGGCACAAGAAAAGGATGCAAGAATAACATCTTATGCAAGTCATATATATGTCATGGCTAAGGAAAAATAATCCATGTTGGAATTTTTTTTTCCTAAAGTACCTGATAGTTCTACCCTAGACAAGGAGGTTACAACTCAGTTAAAGCCACCAATTCAAATGCCATAGTAGAAAAAATAAAATAACATGCCTCACATGTAGAGATCCATGGGTCTCCCATTTAAAATAGTTGAGAAAATAAAGAAGACCAATGTTATTGTGACAATGTGGGATGCATTGGATATTCCATCACAATGAGATCCCCTATGTCAATGTTTGTCAAGAAAAAGAAGACCAAGTAAGTAAAATTTTCAAAACCCCACCTTTCTACATGTCATTAATTGTGGGGAAACACCTGGTTCATAATTGTATGATTGATTCAAGGGCTAGTACCTCTATAATGCCCAAGAAAATTGCTGATATTTTGGGTCTCAAATATTGTCTTGTGTCTAAGGGAGTTTTACAACTTGATGGGTCAATCATAGGTGTATTGGGAATGATAAAATATCTTGATTTAACACTTCATGCCTGCCAAAGCCTCACCATAACCCATGACATATCAGTAATTTATTTGCCTCCAATGTTTTCAATTTTCTTGTCTAAAGATTTCACTAGTAAGGTAGGTAGTTATTTGTCCTCAAATTGGACTCACATTCTTTTAACAACTAGATATGGTACAAGATTTAAAATACAAGCTAAGATGATCTTTTCCTACCATATTGAGTCATATGATCCCAATCCCATATAATAAAATTTCCATATCAAAGAAGAGCATGAGAAAGACTTAGTTTCAGATGAGTAGATTATCTCTCTTTCCATACCTAATTTATTCCTAAATGAATGGGATGAGAGAGACCAAAATTCTTATCCTTAATATGAAGAACTCAAAACCTTTGATACTGGTCTCAGTACCTATTGCATTCTCTAAGAAGAATATGTGATACCAATAATATTAAAACAAGAAAAAGATAATGAATCTAGACTATGGAAGATGTTCTTTGATGGTTCTAGAAGTAGAAACAAATATGGGGTGGGTGTTGTACTCATTTCTCCAAGGAATGAGAAGTTACTCTTTTCTCATAGATTTTAATTTACATGTTCTAACAATGGTGTTGAATACGAGGCATTCGTGCATGGTCTTTCGATTGTTGAAAAGAGGAAGATCAAAGAATTGTAGATCTTTAGAGACACTAAACTAGTTATTCACCAAGTCAAGGGAAAGTGTGCCACAAAGAAAATGTTTTTAAAGGCTTACAAACATAGAGTCTGGGATCTACTAGATAACTTTGATGCTCTTAATCTAGGAGTTGTGCCTAGGAAATTTAATAAGGATGATGATAAAATGATGAATTTGGGTTCTTGGTTTTCACCAGAAGAATATCTTGTCAAGATAAATGTGCAACATATCAAAATGGTGGTCAAGCCTTCCATTCCAGGAAATCAGACCAATTGGTAAGTTTTTGACAACAATGAACAAATTGTCCAATTTTTATAAAATGAAGTTGAATTCTCCTACAAAATTCAATCTGATTTATAGGATGTATATGGTGATCAGATAATTCAACTGAAAATGAACAAATATCCAAAGGGATTGGTAACTCTGGAGAAGATCTTTAGTCTAGATGATCAGTTCAAAGGAGTGGAAAAGAACATGGCAGAAAAAAAAAGATTGCCAACCCATCATGATTGTAGTTGGTGAAGAACTTCTACTTGGGAAGGTATGTGATGAGATGAAAAGAAAGATTTTATTTCCTTGTGCCATAAGTTCAGTGATATATTTTCCTAGGATTATGAAGATTTGAAATAATTTAATCTAAACATAGTTCAACATTCTATTGATTTGGATCCCATTGTTAAGCCAATTACGTAGAATAAGAGTTCGGTTAACTGAAGAATTGAGCCCCTCATGAGAAAAGAACTATCTAATCTCATTGAGGAAAAGATAATTTTTTATATTAAATAATCTAATTGGGTAGAAAATCTAGTTCCAATTAGAAATAAAAATGGAAAAATCATACTTTGCATCGATCTCATAAACTTGAATAAGGCCTCTCTAAAGGATCATTATCATTTACCCTATATGGAACATATTTTGCAGACAGTAGTAGGATCTGAATATTTTCAATGCTAGATGGTTACTCAGGCTTTAATAAAATCAAAGTGAGGGAATAAGATCAATATAAAAATGTGTGCATCATGAAATGGAGAAATTTTCCATACTAGAAAATGCCCTTTGGGTTGTCAAATGCAGGAGCCACTTTCCAAAGAGAAATGGGCCTTTCCTTCAAGGGGTATATTAATGAATTAATATTAGTTTACCTTGATGACATTACTATCTTATCCAAGAAGGTTACGGATCATATGAAGAACTTGGAGAAAGTATTTGAGAGATGTTGATAATTTGGTGTGTCCCTCAATCCTAAGAAGTTCAAATTTGTAGTTCCCAGGGGAAAGATATTGGGGCATGTTTTTTCAAAGGAATAAATTTCCATTGATCCAGAGAGAATCTCATCTATCTTGGCTATTTCCTTTCCATCTCACAAGAAGGCTTTGTAATCATTTCTTAGAAAAATCAATTTTGTTAGGCGTTTCATTCCTAACTTTATAAGTTTGATAAGTCCTATTAATCTTATGCTTAAGAAAGATTTAGTTTTTAAATGGACCATAGAGGGGAAGGAAAAATTTGAGAGGATAAAGAAAGAAATTTCTCACCCCCCCACATTGATCAACCCTAGTTATAGTAAGGATTTCATTATATATGCTTATGGGGCAGAATATAACATTGCCGTTTTAACTCAGAAGAATGACCAAGGAATGGAGTAGCCAGTGGATTTTTTCAGTCAAACATTGAAGGATTATGATATTAGGTACAACCACATTGAAAAATAGGTGTTTTTCATCATGAGGGCCTTGAAGAAATTTAAAACCATGATTGCTAGTAATTGTATCAAATTTTTAGTATCACATTCCAATGTCAGAGACTTCATCATGAGAGAAGAGATAAGTGAAAAAAGAGCTGGATGGGTGACGAAAATTATGGAGTATGATGTGGCTATCAAATCCACAAAATCAGTAAGAGGAAGATAACTATGTGAGAAGTACATGCCTAGGATCATCAAGAGATGTCCCTTATAAATTAAGAACCTTCAAATGAGGTTGAATGAAAGAAGGATGAAAGAAATGTATTCAATGATCACAACTGGATTAATGATATGACTAAGTTATTGTCTACTAGTACATATGCTCTGGGAGTAAATAGAGAAAAGATAAGACATTTAAGGTTGTGATCCATTCCTTATACATTAATTAATGAAATATTGTTTAAAATGGATATTGATGGAATGCTTCTCAGGTGCATTGAAGGTGAGAAATGTGATAAAGTTCTAACTGAGTTCTATGATGGTTTCTTAGGAAGAAATTTCTATGCTAGAGCCACAACCTTGAAAATTATAAAAGTAGGATAATTTTGGCCCATATTTTTCGTGGATGCTCATAGATGGGTGAGAAAGTGTAAGGAATGTACTCTATTCACCAAAAAGAAAAGATTGGAAAATCTCCCAATTCACCCAATTTAGGAAGATCAATCATTTACACAATGGGGTCTCGACTTCATTGGTTTGATCAATCCTCCATCGAATGCCAGCTATAAATGGGTTCTCATAGAAACATATTATTTCACCAGGTGGAAAAAATTCACGCCATTAAAGGAAGCTACTGAATAAATCACCCTAGACTTTCTTGAAGATATTGTTACAAGGTTTGGTATTCCTCAAACTATTATTTCTAATAATACAAAAGATTTTTTAGGTTCCAAAATTTTTGATTGGGTTTTGAAACTTGGGATTTATCTTAAAAATTCTTCCAATTATTACCCCCAAGTTATGGATTGGTAGATTCTAATAATAAAAATATGATTAGAATCACGAAGAGGACAATGGAAATCAACCAAAGACAATGGCACACAAAGATGAGAAATTCTCTCTACGCAGACATGATAACAGTGAAGAAAGTAATTGGCACTTCTCCTTAAAAACTGGTATATGAAAAAGAATCTGGAATTCTTTTGACACTAGAATTTTCTTCACTTGAATTATCTCAACAACTAGAATTTGAAGGTACTAATCAAAGGGAAATTAGAATGGTGGAGTTGGTAGAGATAGAATAATTAAGAAGTGTTGTCATGGTAAGGTCAGATAAACATCAGGAATTAACCAAATAGTGGTTTGACAAGAAGGATACAGATCAGACATTTAGGGATGGAGATATAGTCTTGAAATGGGACACGGATTGAGAAAAACTTGGGAGACACTCCAAATTTGATGCAATCTTGAGTGGACCATACATCATCACCGCTTGTAATGCAACTTAACTCATTTAAGTTATCTGATCTTGATGGGATTGTATTTCAAATTCAAGTCAATGTAATTTACTTCAAACCTTCTCATTAAGATATTTGATTGAATCTTGTAAATAGTAGTTTAGGATTTCAATACCTCCAAGTGATTTCAGCACATTGCATTATTAGTAGTATAGTTTTTTTTTCCCTAGGTACTTTGCATAGTCTGGTTACTTAAAGCTGTTATTGTGCACAATTTCATCTCATTTCCAGGGTTGTGGAATAAGTTCAGGAATCAAGGATCAGTTGCAAGTCATATTAGAAAATAAAATGTAGAGAAACTAAATGATATTTCAAAAATCAAGTTTAGGCTAGACTTCAAATTGTCAAGTTGAATCCATGCCCAATGGATGCTACAAGGAAACTGATTAGTTCATCTAGCAGGCAGATTGTTAGAGTAGGTATTTACCTTATCTCATGTTCACCTAGGTAATTTATTTACCTTTATTGTATTTATTCTCACCCACTTATGTGTGTGGATATTTATTTTTTATTTATTTAGTTATTAGGGGGATACTATCTAGTTCTTAGGTATAGTTCTTTCCTTGATCTATGGTATTGACTAGATCCTTGATGTATAGTTCTCTCATAAATCTATGGTATTGACTACTTCTTTGATGACTAGTTCTTTCCTTGATTTATGGCTTGATCTATGACCTTGTCTAGTTCTTAGATTGTTATTCCTTTCCTATATAAGCAAGGCCCATTCTCATTGTATTTCATTGAATTATATAATAATATATGATATTGATGCTCATTTGTTTACAAAGGTTTATGTAAAGTTATTCTGGAGAATTACTTTCATATTATTTATTGTGGTGTTTGATTAAAACTTGTGTTCTTGGCTTGGTATGATCAGGTTATCATTCATTTTATGGTATCAGAAAAGGAGATTGTTGTTGACATCTGTCTATAAGTTTCATTTTGTAAGCATTTTTTGTATATTCAGATATTCAGGATTTTTCTGTATTTTGTTTCTACATAATTTTTTATGCAAAACAAAGGCTTCCATTAGATCCAAAAGGTGGAAAAGTTCCCTAAGATTTATTGTAAACTTGTGATTCCTTAGCCCTAAGAAATAATGAAGGATATTCATTCTCTATGTAGGGCTTATAAGCTTGTGATGCCTCACATCATTTAGGTGCTAAACTCATAGCCCCTTCTCAGGAGGATTTGTCAGGATGAAGGCCAGAGAATTTGTATATGGCATTTTGATGCAGGAGCATCATCAAGAACACATAGTAAAAGGATAACGTATTTCAAGGCTATGTAGGTTAAGATTGAGTAACTCAGTTATAAGTTGTGTGAAGTGCATGAGAGGGAGTCTTAAGTGGGTGAGTCCATTCAGAAATATTCATAATTGGAATTTATTCCCTCCTAAGAATGTAAATTCATAATTTTAATGATGGAATTAGTTGTAACACACCAGTCATGTTTTAGAGTGCCCAAATTTGGGGGGGATATTGATTACATTGATAGTGAGTGTTTTTTTGCATTACCATAGTTCTTGCATATGTAATGGAGATTTTTTTATGATGGCGTTTGACTTCATTACATTAGATCATATTGAGCCATTATGTAAAAGGGAAGTTACGACACATTCAAAATAAGCAATGGAAACAATCAATTAGTCAGATAAGGAGTCATCATGGGTTTCTAGAAGAGTTCTTTAAAACATTCCAATGGTGCACTAGATAATATGAGAAGCTATAATTCAAATGCAAATAGGAGGAGTGTAGGAGGTGTTAATAATCATTCCTCATGTGGAGTGAAATGTCTTTTGTAATGAAGTGAAGAAAAGTATAAGTATTTTCTATGAAAACTTATAGTTGAATATTAGAGGATCTTATGTTTGTGAGTGTGATGTCTTATGAGATTCAGGGATATTTCTGAGTTTACATCACAGAACCCAAGATTCTATATATTTTCCAACGAATTGAATAATAACTATGCATTACCAAGTTCAATAATGTTGGTTGTAATCATGATTTTGTAGGGTACTCTATTTTAGTAGATAATAAATGCATAGACTAGTGTGTGCAAGTTGATTCGTGATCCTAGTTTTGAGGACCATTTTAACATATATTTCTCCAACCTTTAACTCTAGCATGGATGACTTAGGTGACAACTTGTACCATATGAGTATGACTAAAAAATTTCACATGTTTGTTAAAGACTATATTTCCTTTATGAGGAGTAATTTATGATTGTATGACCTTGTGTTTTCCTAGCTGGACATAAGGATACAAACAAAATGTTTGTCATCTAATGCCTTCCTAGGTAAAGGGAGTATATCTAAAAAGTGTTTTGAAGAGTTGGGTCCTTCTCCATTTGGAAGGTAGAATTTTAAGAACCCATTATTAGAAAACAATTATAATATTTTAGTGAGTCTTCTAAATCCATACAATAATATATTCATGACATAAATTCTCTAAGTTTGTGAGAGAACCCATAGTGTGAAATAGCTCATATTTGCAAGTTTAAGTCATTCTATAAGTTGATGTATATGATCCTTAGAGGATGTAGTCAGAGAAGATGGTGATGTCTGTCTATACTGAAACCTAATTCTAATTAGCATGGAAAAGCACTTTATGCATGTTGGGGGATATTAGTCATCACTTGCAGATAATTTGGTATATATATTGTGGTGCTTAAGATGTTATTATTGATTGCTAACAAGGAGTATTATGAATTTTTTGTAGTGTTTGAGATGAAGAGACAAAGACATTAATGGACAGAGAAGATTCTTAGTGGTAGAGTTGGTGAAGATGAAAATGTGAAATAATAATTGATGGAGGAAGTATCCAAGATAGACTATATGTTCCCAACATCAATACAGAGATTTTCTAAAAGAAGATCAACATTTGGCATTCTGGATGGAGGGAAGAATTGAATGACTTTGAGACCAGGATGGGTCAAGAAACTAGGATAGCTGCTAATGAGAGCCTTATTAAGTGGGGTGTGTGATGAAAATAAGGGTCAAATGGAATATGATCTAAAATTTTAAAGACTAAATCACTTTGAGGGTTTTAGTTGACAGGATATCATCATATAGGGATAGGATAAAAAACTCAAGAAAAATGTGCAGAGCATGCAAGCGAAATAGAGAAAGAGATAGTTAAGGAAGTTGTCTATGAGAGCATTACAGAGGGTGGATGAGGAAAGTGAAGGTGTAGAAACAACATGGTATGGTCCATGAATGAGTCTATCCTAGAGTTCCATTGTCTAAATGTAAAATGAGTTTTCTCTGGCTTTTTATTAGTAAATACTCAAAAGGATGAAAATCCATAAGTTCTTATAGTCTTGTGAGTAGTGAAGAAAATCTTCACCACTTGAGTTTGTGCATAGTGACTTGATGGTTTTTACAAACCCCCTCTTTCAATGGAGCTAAGTATGCACTTACCTTTATTGATAATTTCTCAAGGCGTATTTGGGTTTATATTCTCAAGTAAAAAAGTGGGTAACTGCAGCAAGTTGGGGGACAAAAAAGGGGTGATAAGTGGACATCATATTACAAATTACAACATAATATACACTTGTAGGGACTATTATAAATGCATACACTCAAAATTATAAAAAATAATATCAATATGAATCGTAGAATCTAGAATCTAGTTTCTAGAATACTATTTTTTTTAAAAATGGACAAGTTTAGCAATATTAAACACTCAAAATTCAACAAATTGGTTTTTTTAAAAAGAATATAAGATTTTTGTCTGTTTTCCCATGATTTGGATGACCAAAAATTGATATATATATATATATATATATATATATATATATATATTTGGTGAAAAGTTAGATGTCGCTATCTATCTTGGGATACATTTTATTTTTTATTTTTTCGAGCAATAATTTTTTTTTATGATCTTTTCCATGAAAGTGGTCTGAAAACATAAAGAAAACAAAGAACTTTCCCTTTGCCCGCCATAACTTCATTAAAAAATATTGAAATCAAATAATTTTTTTTAACGTGTATATAATTTCACCATGGTTGGGATGGTATAAGTTTTATCACATTTTGACAAGTGAAACAAAATTTGCAGTCTTAAACGTAGACATGAACATTCATGGGAAAAAGTGTCTTAAAGACCTACTATTAATAAAAAATTATAAAATGATATTTGTCATATTCTATTCACTTTAAAATCAATATTTATACAAAGATAATAGTCTCCCCTATGTGATGGTACCATTTTTATGACATATTTTTGACTTTTAGGCATGGTTCAAATCCGTGGAAGACTAAATTTGATTTTTTTTATTTTTGATGTCAAATTTAGCATTTGATGTTCACTTTTTGGTCCCCCAACTTGTTGCACTTACCCAAGTGATGTTTTTTCACACTTCAAATTCTTCAAGGCTTTTGTTGAGAAACAATCTTCAAGTTAATAAAAGAACCTTCACACTGATAATGGGGGGGAGTACTTCAAAAATGAGTTTTCTAATTTTTTAGCAACTCAAGGCATTATTCACCAACATTTTGTTCCTCATACTCCATAATAGAATGTATTAACAAAGTAGAAGAATAGAAACTTAAAGGAAATGGCTAACTGTATGATGAATTCTAGAGATTTACCTCCTATTTATTAGGCAGAAGCAGTTAATTGTGCTAACTACATTCAAAATCACACACCACACTGAGCACTTGAGCATTTGACTCCAGAGGAAGCTTGGTCCAACACTAAGCCAAATGTCTCATTTTTTTGAGTCTTTGGGAGCCATGCTTGGGAATTTGTGCCAAAGAAGAAAATGAAAGCTTTGGATAAGAAGAGAAAACCCTTGATCTTTGTAGGGTATTGTGAGGACACAAGAGCTTATCAACTTTTATATCTTGATACTCATGACGTTATTTTTTGAACACATGTTTAATTTGATGAGTGATTCACTCCTCATGATTCTTCATATTCTTACATGCCTCTGTCTTCATCTCATCTTGAGGATACTTTCTTTGAGGAGGTTTATGATGAGGTTATAGATGTTGTTGAGGATCCTATTCCCATTGATATTGTCATTATGCCTAAGTGGGCTCATACTACAGTTTTTGAGGTATCACCTTTCATACAAGATCTTCCACCCACTAGGCATCATCACACACATTCTATAAGTTCTAGAATTTTGTGTCAGGTAGTTTATGAGGATCCACATTATTTTTCAAAGGCTCATGGGATAAAGGAGTGGGATGATGTGATGACAACTGATTATTGTTTTTTGATGAAGAACCATACTTGGAATTTGGTCTCTCTTCCTAAATAAAGAAATATGGTTAGGTGTAAGTTGGTATACCAAACCAAATATGGAGCTAATGGGTCCATTGAAAAGTATAAGAACCATCTTGTTGCAAAGGGTTTTTCACAAGTTGAAGGTATTGATTACTCTGAGACTTTTGCACCCGTTACCAAAATAGATTCTATACGCCTTATACTTGTTATTGCTACATCATAGGGGTGGCCCATGTACCAGAAGGACATGAAGAGTGCCTTTTACATGGATATTTATAAGAGGAAATATACATGGATCAATTGGCTAGATTTTTTTAGGATTATTCTCTTGTTTTTAGGCTCCGAAGGTCTCTTTGCGGTCTCAAACAAGATCTTCGGGCTTGATATGATAAAATGGATTCTTTTTTTCTATTTACTAATTTTGTTCATTGTTACTCTGATCATATATTGTCTCCAACATGTTGGTGAGGATATTGTGATACTTTTCTTGTATGTTGATGATTTGTTACTTACTAGAACCTCTTCTTCCCACAATTAGACTATTTAGAGGGCTCTTTCTAAATAGTTTGACATGACAGATCTTGGGTTATTGCATTATTTCCTTGGTTTACAGATTTCTTAGGTAGATTTAAGAATTCATTTAATTTAAAAAAAGTAAACCCATAATATTCTTCTACACTTTTATATGGATTATTGCAAGCCAAGTCCATCTCCCTTTCAGTTTAGGGTTACTCTTACTTCCACATGTATCACTCCACTTTGTGATCCTAAATTGTATAGGAATTTGATTAGGAGTCTCATGTACTTGACCCATACCCACCCTGATATTTCATTTGCAGTAGGATTTTTATCTCGGTTTTCACATTCTCCTCATTGTAGTCACTGGCAGGCTACTAAAATTATTTTTCGCTATTTACAGGGCACTTCCCACTTTGGCCTACACTACACTAGGGGTTCTACTCAGTTGGTTGGGTATACATATTTAGACTGGGCATGTTATATTGATGATAGAAATTCCACTTCTAGTTATCTTTTTTATCTTGGTTCTTCTCCAGTTGCTTCGATGTGTAAAAAGTAATAGGTTATTGCACTTTCATCTTTAGAGGCAGAGTATAGGGAAGCAGTTATAATGAGTCAGAAAATTATTTAGCTTTGATAGTTACTGATAGAGTTTGGATTACTACAGGATTCACTAAATGTACTTTGGTGTGACAACAAAAGTGTAATTCACATTTCTTGCAACCTAGTTGAGCACAAGAGGACCAAGCATATTGAGATACACATCCACTTCATTCATCAACACATTCAGGATGGAATTATTTTCTCAGAGTACATTTTGACTCAGTAGTAGGTTGCAGAAATCTTTACAAATCCTTTTGCATCACCTCACTACCTTGAGTTGCGTGGAATTCTTTGGGTTTAGGAATTTTTTCTTGGTGGTGTTCGTGAGAACATATTCCTTCTTCTTCTTCTTTCTCTTTCCTTCTAGCAGGATTCTTTCCTTATATTATTTTAAGATTTTTTCATGGATATATCGTACATGAGAACCTCACCAGGAATAGTTTCCAAGACTCATACTATGGAGATGCCACTTCTATTTTTACCCATAGCTTCACTTGAGAGTAGGTATTTACCTTAGCTCATGTTCACCTAGGTTCTTTATTTACCTTTATTGTATTTATCCTCACCCACTTATGTGTGTGGATATTTCTTTTTATTTATTTAGATATTAGGGGGATATTATCTAGCTGTTAGGTATAGTTCTTTCCTTGATCTATGGTATTGAATAGATCCTTGAAGTCTAGTTCTCTCATAAATCCATGGTCTTGAATACTTATTTGATGACTAGTTATTTCCTTTATTTATGGTTTGATCTATGACCTTGACTGGTTCTTAGATTGTTATTCCTTTCCTATATAAGCAAGGCATGTTCTCATTGTATTTCATTGAGCTCCATAATAATATATGATATTGCTGCTCATTTTTTTGCAAAGTTTTATGTAAATTTATTCTGGAGAATTACTTTCATCTTATTGATTGTGGTGATTGGTTAGAATTTTTGTTCTTGGCTTGGTATGATTTGGTTATCGTTCCTTTTATAGATTTCCCCTATGAGTCACCAAATTTTTTGTCCTTTTTCCACCCTCAGAAAAATTAAACAACTGGGATTGATGTGGAGTTGGAACGAGGGCCACAGGGGAGTTTAAGTATGCCATGGGTGAGTCAAAAGCCACGGCTAAGGGAGAAATGTCGCTGAAGCCCAGAGCATATTACAAAAATTGAACAAAGTCACATAATACTTGAATGAAGTTGTAGGTGAATAAAAGGGATTTAAATGTTATATGAAGTTTCTCTACACTAGATGAAGTCACCGGTCAAAGTGGAGAGGTTGGTAAAGCCATAGATTGAAGAAAGGATTCTGTGGGTGTGAAGCTAAAGCCATGGAGATCAAAATCCACATATCAAAAGAAAACAACATTTTTCCATGGGAAGCTAAAATGTATATAATTTTGAATCCAATGATAAGATCCTTGAAAATCTGCTATCATTGAAGAAATCTTAACCTTCTCTATGCAATAGAAATCAAAGTTCTTGGATCAAATGGTGGTAGGTTGGTGAAGTAAAAGAATACATCCCTAACACACAAAAGATATACTTACAGGTGGCACAACCACCAACATTTAATGCAGTATGGGCATCATTCCTTCTTCAACAAGGAAAATGGCATAGGGAAGTGATCTTTTAGGAATTCTCAAATATTTTCAAATAATTTAAATGAAAGTGGTTGGTTATTAGAAGGAGGATATCAATTTTCCTCTCTTCCCTTTTTCTCCCATTTTTCTATAAATTGTAAAGATATGCCTAGTTTTAATTTTGGATACTTTGGAAATGTGACGGAATCATTTTGTGTTGTGTAAATGTTCTTAGGGTCGCATGCCTTTGGATTTTGATTTTATAAATGTTTTGCATCTTCCTCTTGCGCTGTAATGATTTGTGCATGATATTTACGAAATAAAATCTTTGGTTTTGTGGCCCATTTCGGCCTTAGCTATTTTTTTTATTTTGTTTCCTTTTCTTTCATTCACTCGTAGGTGCATTTTATGTGTTTTTAAGAAGTCGTGTCTATTTTGCATCTTTAAAGTGGAATTTTGGACTTGGTGTTGAATTGTGGTTTTCACTTCATCCCTATTCATCATTGTTTTCTTCCATTTTCACTCTTATTGAAGTATATTTCCCCTTATTTTTGGTGCTATCATCTTCTCTAGTTTAGGTTTTTGGTTTATGCATCTCCTTCTCACCGCGGTCCCCCAAAATGTTAGACTAGAGTTAGATAGTTGTATTTAAATTCCTAGGATTATTTTAGAATTAAAAGTAATTAGAGGAAGGTGGCCTTCTCAGGAGGTCCATCTTAGTTTGAATCACACAACATGGAGATAGTCCCATGTTTCCTCAAATCCCCAAATTCTTGTGGTTTGGGATGGGTGTAAATTTGAGCTCTAACAAAACCCATGTGAAACTGCATATTATTTTGATATCATATTGTACGATGTATAATGGTGAATGTTTATAATTAATACTTTACTATGTTTTTAAAGGAATTATTTTGCATATACTTGTTATTTTTATCTTGTTATTGCTTCCTAAAAAAATTATTAAATTGACCTTTTTATTAACATTAAAAATACATTTGGAAAATCATATGTTGAGTTATCATAGGAGTAAAAATGCACTATCACAAGACTCAATTAGTGCACTGACGCAAGACTCACCTTATGGAATAGGAATCACATTTACATTTAACAAAGGACTTGTAGTACAACACCGAGCTTATCCAGGTCATTAACTATGAATTCCTTTAAATAAATGATTTGCATAAGAAGGTAGATATATCGGGGTAATATTGATATAACTGACAACACAACAACATAAACATGGGAAGTTGTCTTTAGCTCAACCTAAATTCCTACATATTATGAGTTTCAGTCACTTCAGTTACTAAGAGATGTGATGCGGTCAACATCTAAGAATTTATTATCACCACGATTCTATGCAATCAATCTAAGAATTGAAGAATATTCGAGTGATTGAATCTCTCAAATGATTCAATCACAGACCTCCTTTGCAGCTAGCAAGATTAATTCCATCCCAAATACCTCAAAGACTACTTCCTCGACAACTATACTCCTTAAAATAGATATTCATTGTTTTAGTCAACATTCAATTAGGTAGATGTTTGTAATTGGGAATAAAATAGTTCTCTCCTAGAGGGACTATGATTTATCTAGTATAAAAGAGCTAATGTATTTAATTTTATCATTTTGGTTATGTTAGTTGATTCATTGTAAAAGAACACTCTTTTAATTTAATAAAGATTGGAGATTCAAGGGAAATTTTGTGTGACTTTCAACCTTAAACCTAATCTAAGGGAAGGGGTAATGGTCACTCCTCCCTAATGAAAAGGGAGATTTACTATTATTTTCTTTCTATCATTTTTGATGCATTTACCATTTCAACATTAAACTATGTTAAAAATATTTAAATTCTATCTTTAATATCCTTTTATTTCCATATATTACATTTTATAATTGCAGTTAGTTTTTATTCAGTTAATTATGTTATTAAGTACATGTTGAGAGAAACTCCTACTGTTCCTTTTGTTACAAACAACTATGGACACCACCCTGGATTGACAAATATAATATCATTAAAGTACGAGTATAAATGATGCTCGTCACTTTTTGACACTATTACTGGGGACTTCAAGGTGTTATGAAAGGTTAAATGTGATAGCTATAAGTGGTGATTGGTTTTTAGGTAAGTTTCTATTTAGAAATTTTATTTCCATAACTCCTTTCTTAAGAAGTATAGAAGACCTTATAGTGACAACATGAATCCTCTATGTTTTGGAGTATGTAGAACACAAACAACTAGGCTATGCACTAATGGTTAGGGAACTACCCTAACTATGATAGGATTTTATGTTTAGACCTAGATTCCATAGAGGTAGGTTCATTAGGATAAAATTTCAAAACCCCCCTTAAAACCAACCTGTGGAAAAAATTGCTTACCAAGGAAGGATGGTTGATGAAGTAGAGAACCCTAATGGTGTAAATAATGGAAACCCTCCAACTGGCAGAACATTTACCTACCCCATAAAAATGGATCATAACAAACATGATCTTATAAAAAACATATCCCCCTCCATCTTACTAACCTTCCGGGGATTAGTTTCAAAATACCCTGACCAATTCCTTTTTGAATTCAAGGTTCTATGCCAAACTTATGACTACACTTCTGATTCCCAAAATCTCAAGTTATTTCCCTCAACTTTAAAAGATAAAACTATGAGATGGTTCATGGGATTAATCCCTGACTCCATCCATAACTGAGAGGATATGGAAATAGTTTTCTTGGACAAGTATCAGGATTATTATAGAGTCAGGGATAGGAAGGAAGAAATTTTTAGAATTCAATAAAAGGAAGATAAAAGTGTAGAGGATTCTCTGGATTAGTTTCTCTTCCTTCATAGGAGGTGTGGTACTGGTATGGATATTAATCTAATTAAGACTCTATTCCTTAAGGGATTGGATGAGGACACACATGAAGCCTTCAATCTTATGGGAAATGGAGACATAAACAACCTAGAATTCACATAAATCATTGATCTCTGTAGGAATTACTCCTGAACTCACCCCAACTTTCACAGATATAAATAATAAAATGGGAGGCGATATATCCAAATTGAGATGAGATATTGAAAATTTGAGAACAAACCTTTTGGTTCAAATCAACACAACCATGAATAGGGAGAAATCTAGGAATACAAATCCATCTACTACCCAAGATGTAGAGACAAACATGGACTAAAGGATTGTCCCTTAGACAAGAAAGAAATTAATATTATTTGTGAACTCAAGAATTCCATAGATAAATGTGGATTTTTTCCTTTACTAAATAATCACCTCAAATATAACACTCAAGATAAATCTGAACTAAATTATATGGCTCAAAGTCAAGGAGGAAATTTGTATTTCAACCAAAATTAGTCCTATGCCCCAAAATCACAATGAGTCCCAAATAAATGGAATACACCATGGTCATACCCCAAACCTTGGGTTAAAAAAGCCCTACAAGAGTGGAGCTCATATTGGAATGCCCCACCAAATTATTATCAACAACCATGGGATCCACATCCAAACATTCCATGGTTTCAACAACTTAACCATCACTACCAACAAAAATGGAATGTATCTCAAGGATCTGGGAATTAGTATTATAATCAGAGAAGACCCAAAGGTCAACAAGCCCTATTGATTGAACCCAATAATGCTACCCAACTTGATCAACTTGACCAATAACATATACCTGCCCAAATAGTGGTAAATCCCAAAAATGTGAGGCAGGGAAACCCACCGTATAATGTGGAATCAAATAAAAATACCACATTAAACTCGATGGATTGTAATAATATCTTTCTATGCTTAAGGAAGGTTATGTAAAAACCTTCATCTCCTGTGATAGAGAAAATACTTGAAGAAACAAAAAACCTAGAATAAATGCAGCCTAATCCTATTGAAGAAACTCCTCAACCAAATATTGACATTCCATTTCCATCAAGACTCTAGGAAAAACATAGTAATGTGGTTCTTAGATAACCAGAGTTAGAGTTAATTCAGGGGCTGAGGAAGTTTAGTATTGGCATTCCCCTATTGTAAGCTATTAAGGAAATTACTAAATTAAACAAAACTATAAAAGAGATCTGTTTTAAGATCCCAGGAATAAGAAATAACGAACCCAAAACTATCCATGCTAATGGTAAAATTACACATATTTTATAAGGGAATATGACCCCTCCTAGATGCGGAAACTGTAGAAGTCCTATTGTTATAGTTCGAAAGGAGACATCTGAATTCCTAATGTCCTAGTTGATCTAGGAGATGCTATCAACGTTATGACCATAGATACTCTATCCAACCTAGGACTTCCTGAACCACAGTCAACCTCCATAGTATTACAAATGGAAAATAATTCCATAAACAAGCCAAAGGTAATTATAGAGGATGTTGAAAGAGGGTTTAAAATCCACAAGCGAGGATCACAAGGGATAACATGCACATAGATGGACGTGTGAATGGTAGCGTGAAGAGATCTTGGGAGGAGCAAGCATCAACCGAATGTGCATGCAAAGATTTGACAAATGGGTAGAACTTGGTTAAGCCATAAAACTCTCCTCTATCTCATAGATCAAATGGGGTGTACATATAGGAGGTGTTGAGTAACCCCCAGTGCTGCAATCATGACAACTCGAGTAGAGAGGGGGAGTTACATTCCCATAATAGAAGTGTAACTCCCAATGACACATGAAACACTGACGCACTGACGCACTGATGCACTGACGCACTAACACACTGATGTGTAAGAGAATCTCATAATGACCCCTAAATGAAACATGGACCTACGATCTCACCTAAGTGAGACGATTCACCTAATGATGTGTAAAATACACACACCAACACCCCCCCTTCATCGTAACTTAGGATGAGGCGATAAGTCAAAAATGAGAAATGGGTCCCGGCACAAAGCCTGATGAGGTACCCATGTACAAGAAAGAAGTCCCAAGCAGTGAAGGAAAACCAGTGGGAAAAACATCCACCACAAGAGAACAAAACACTCTCTAATCTAAGAAAGATGCCAAAGATGGGTCCTAGCTATAGATGAGCCTGAAAAGGTACCCATGTACAAAGAGGCAATCTCTTAGAAAGAAGAAGAAGAGAGAAGAAGAGGGAGACGAGAGGAATATAGAAGATGTCATGGACAGATCTGAACTTTGTAACTCTATGAAGTCTCCCAGAAGAATGTCGATGATGAGATCCTCTACCTTTGGACTGAAGAAGAGTCACCCGTAACAAACTCTGTGCCTGCCCTTAGGAAGGATAGAAATGACTTGCTAGAATTCTGCCCACTCCACAAAGGAAGTTGAAGGTAGTAGCATGAAGAACTTTGAGTCTGGTGCACGGAAGTGTGACATAGGTCTAGTGAGTGAGTGCCAAGGAACTGAAGGTAATTCCATGTGTGTAGAACGTCATAGTGGAGAATATGAACACCTGCAGAAAGGATGTCCAAGTGATGGGCAAGGCTTAAAACAAAACCTCCTCCTTCACAACAAAAAAGAGATCCACAGTTTGAGGGTGGGTCATCCATGTTTGTCATGAAGGTCTGCCAAAAGTGAAGTGACCTGATTCCTGAAGGGGCACTCCCAACCAGAGATTATGACTCCTTTGAACACACCTGTAGATGGATGATGAACTTGTAGTGCATCACAAGTAGACTTTGTCAAAAGTACTAGGTCAGGAAGATACTCCTCCCGCCCCAATAAGGGGCTCACAAACGCGAGGATGTCAGATAGTAATGAATCATCCATGAAGGTAAGGATGAAAGGGCCTCGCACACTGAAGTTAAAGGAGGCTTGGTGTCTGATGGTGTGAACTGAGGAGGAGACTGCTTGATATCTGAGGAGATGTGGAGTGATAATACTGGTCTGGAGTAGTGAGCGAAGAGGAGAAATTCCTCTGTAATGCTCTTGACAAATTGACGATTAAGTTATCAGAACAGTTCCATCCTTACGCATAGAAGTAAATAAACCAAATGAGTCTGTATTAGTGAACTGTCATCACAAACAAAGAAGAAGGAGACACTAAATCATCATAGCATAATGGCGGCAGTATGTGAAGGGTATCCATATAATGGAATAAAGAATGCTCCAGACACGGTGTGGTGATTTGAGTCTGCCACTTGAAACCGAGAGATGAGAGAATCATCCTCATTGGACCAAATACATGTCGAATGTCAAGGATATCGCTCTATCTATGATGATGATCAGTGCTGAGAACTGGGCCCCTGCAATAAGGGTAAAAGCCCTCGGGGGTGACGTACCGCTCCATAAAGCATTCTTAGATGAGTAGTTTTTCCATCTCCCGGTGAGAAGTGGCGGAGGCATAAAGCAATCCTACGATGCTCACGTCTAAAAGAGCACTCTCCTTATGAATAAGTTTAAGATGCAAGGTGCACAAAAGCAGACGTCAGATCGGCCGGATAATCATCTAGTGTTGTAGGCCCAAGAGTAACAAGCAACCCCCCCAAAATTGTGGAACTTTATAAAGTAGTTTGTTTACAAATGGCAATTCCACACGTAAAGTGTGAAAATCATGCAAATTGACAAAGAAGCACTAAAAAAAATGAGCAGCGAGTCAAAAGTTATAGCATTAAAATGATTCCCGCAACTGATGGAAAATACCTAGATGTTAGAGACAAACATGGACTAAAAGGATTGCCCTAGACAAGAAAGAAATTAATATTATTTGGAAATCAAGAATTCACATAGATAAATGTGGATTTGTTCACTTTACTAAATAATCACCTCAAATATAACAATAAAGATAAATCTGAACTTAATATATGGCTCAAGTCAAGGAGGAAATTTGTTTTCAAACCAAAATTAGTCCTATGGCCCCAAATCACAATGAGCCCAAATAAATGGAATACACCATGGTCATACCCCAAACCTTGGGTTAAAAAAAGCCCTACAAGAGTGGAGCTCATATTTGAACTCCCCACCAATTATTTCAACAACCATGGGATCCACATCCAAACATTCCATGGTTTCAACAACGTAACCATCACTACCAACAAAAAATGGAATGTATCTCAAGGATCTGGGAATTAGTAGTATAATCAGAGAAGACCCAAAGGTCAACAAGCCCTATTGATTGAACCCAATAATGCTACCCAACTTGATCAACTTGAACCAATAACATATACCATGCCCAAATAGTGGTAAATCCCAAATAATGTGAGGCAGGGAACCCCCCGTATAATGTGGAATCAAATAAAAATCCCACAGTAAACTCGATGGATTGTAATAAATCTTTCTATGCTTAAGGAGGTTTGGAAAAACCTTCATTCCTGTGATAGAGAAAATACTTGAAAAACCAAAACCGAGAATAAAATGCAGCCTAATCCTCTTCAGACAAGAAACTCCTCAAACCAAATATGACATTCCATTTCAATTCAAGACTCTAGAAAAACATATAGTAATGTGGTTTCCTTAGATAACCAGAGTTAGAGTTAATGCAGGGGCGAGGAAGTTTAGTATGGATTCCCCGATTGTTAAGCTATTAAGGAAAGGAGGGAAGTTAAATTAAACAAAACTATAAAAGAGATCTGTTTTAAAGATCACAGGAGAATAAGAAATAACGAACCCAAAACTATCCATCTAATGTTAAAATTACAATATTTTTATAAGGGAAATGAACCCCTCCAAGATGCGGAAAACTGTAGAAGTCCTAGTGGTTATAGTTAGAAAGGGACATATGAATTCCTATGTCATAGTTGATTCTAGAGATGCTATCAACGCTTATGACAATAGATACTCTATCAACCTAGGACTTCCTGAAACACAGTCAAACCTCCATAGTATTACAAATGGAAAATAATTCCATAAACAGCAAAGGTAATTATAGAGGATGTGAAAAGAGGGTTTTAAAATTCCACACGCGAGCGGATCAAAGGGATAACATGCACTAGATGGAGAGTGTGAATGGTGCGTGAAGAGATTTGGGAGGAGCAAGCATCAAAAACCGAGATGGCATGCAAAGAATTTGACAAATGGGGTAGAACGTGGTTAAGCCATAAAACTCTCCTCTATCTCATAGATCAAATGGGTGTACATTCTAGGAGGTGTTGAGTAACCCCCAGGGCCTGCATCATGACACAACGCGAGTACAGAGAGGGGGAGTACATTCCCATAATAGAAGTGTCTCCCAATGACACATGAACACTGACGCACTGACGCACTGATGCCTGACGCCCTAACACCACTGATGTGTAAAGAGAATCTATAATGTGACCCCACCTAAATGAAACATGGACCTCGATTCCCTAAGGAGCGATTTCACCTAATGATGTGTTAAAATTACACACACCCACAACCCCCTCATGTAACTTAGATGAGCGAGAGAGTCAAAAATGAGAAATGGGATCCCGGCACAAAAGCCTGATGAGGTACCCTTACAAGAAAGAAGTCCCAAGCAACGTGAGGCAAAAACAAGAGTGGAAAAAAATCCACCACAGAGAACAAAACACTTCTAATTAAGAAAGATGCCAAAGAGGGTCCTAGCTATAGAGAGCTGGAAAAAGGTACCCATGTACAAAAGAGGCAATCTCTTAGACAGAAGAAGAAGAGAGAAGAAAGAGGGAGAAGAGAGGAATATAGAAGATGTCATGGACAGATCTGAACTTGTAACTCTATGAAGTCTCCCAGAAGAATGTCGATGATGAGAGACTTTCTACCTTTGGGACGGAAGAAGAGTCACCACGTAACAAAACTTGTGCCGCCCGAGGAAGGATAGAAAGATTGCTAGAAAGAATTTCTGCCCACTCCACAAAGGAAGTTGAAGGTAGTAGCATGAAGAACTTTGAGTCTGGTGCACGGAAGTGTGACATAGGTCTAGTGAGTGAGTGCCAAGGAACTGAAGGTAATTCCATGTGTGTAGAACTATCAGAGTGGAGAAGATGAACACCTGCAGAAAGGATGTCCAAGTGATGTGAAGGAAACAAAACATCCTCCACAACAAAAAAGAGATCCACAGTTGAGGGTGGGTCAATGAAGGTCTCCAAAAAAGTGGAAGTGACATGATTCCTGGAAGGGGCACTCCCAACAACAGAGGATTAAGACTCCCTTTGAAAACCTGTAGATGGATGAGGAACTTGTAGGCATCACAAGTAGACTTTGTAAAAAGACGACTAGTCAGAAGATACTCATCCCAATGAAGGGGCTCAACAAAAGACGAGCGATGTAAGATAGGTATGAAATCATCCAATGAAGTAAAGGAGTGAAAGGGGCCTCGCACCCACTGAAAGGTGGAAAGGACAGGCTGGTGTTTTTTGGTGTAATGATGGGTGAGATGAGGAGGAGACGGCTTGATATCTGATGAAGTGGGATGTGATAATACTGTCGGGAAATAGTGAAGAAAGAGGAGGAGAAGTCCTCTGTAATGCTCTTGACATCAGAACTAGGTGCACAATCCTTAGCATCAGAAGTAGAACCAAATGAGTCTGTATTAGTGGAACTGTCATCACACAAAGAAGAGGAGACAACTAAATCATCAGTAGCAATAATGGCGGCAGTATGTGAAGGGTTTTATATTAGCAGGACTAAAGGAATGCTCCAGACACGGGGGTGGTGGATTTGAGTCTGCCACTTGGAAAAAAGGAGAGATCGAGAGGACATGCATATCACTGTGACCAATACATGGTCGCAGTTGTCAAGGATATACTTAGCTGATTGATGATCCAGTGGCTTTGTAGGAACTGGCCCATGCAAGAAGGGTAAAGACCGCGTGGGTTGTGGCAGTTGGTCATTACACTTCCCCCCTTGACAGGAATCTCCGCCCAACCAAATGTGCATCTGTGTGGCACCTCCATGTTTGGACCGACTTGGTCGCAGATGGACCACCCACAGTGGTGCCACCAAGGGATTGGGGGCGATGCTTCCGTCCCCCCGTACCGGAGTCATCCCTCGACCACAGTGATTGAAGGAGGACACCCGGTGGGGATGACTCTTGTAGGTAGGATGGTCTGAACATGTTGTGGGTGTTGTGCTGGTTGTGGAATGAAGTAAGCTCCCTAGAAGCATGCTTTAGAGGGTAGTCCATCTCCGGTGAGAAGTGGCGGGGCTTATAAACGCAATCCACGATCGCTCAAGTCTAGAAAGAGGCACTCTGGGTCCATGATGAAAATTTAAGTGCCAAGGTGCCACAAAAGAAGCACGTCAGACTCGGCCGAATATGCATCTACGTAAATGGGTATAGGCCAAGAGTACAAAGCAAACCCCCCCAAAAGGGGGGGAACTTTATAAAGTAGTTTGTTTACAAAATTGGCAATGCCATCACGTAAAGTGTGTGAAAAATCATGCAAATTGGACTAAAGAAGCACTAAAAAATGAAGCATGAGTCAAAAGTTTATAGCATTTAAATGATTCCCGCCAACTGATGGAAAAAATACACTAGATGTTGCAAATGCATTAAAAAAGTAAACAAAATGGGTGAAAAGGGTATCATGTGGGTACTCATTGGGAATGGAATGAAATTTTAGTAGGGGTTTGTTTTTATTACAAGGTGGGTTAGCCTCCTGCCAACCCCGGACCTCGCCCTCTGTCTTCGACGCTCATAGAAGGGTATTAAATACAAGCAAAAAAACCACAGTCTAAAAACTTATTTACAGCCAGGAATGTTTTTTTATTATGATCTTCTTTAAAACATTAAAAAAAATAAAAAATATGATGAGGGGGCCCATTTGAAGGATCTGTTTGAATAACCAAGTGGGGGAGGGGTTCACGTGGGGGCTGTTTGGAGGGAAAACCACAAAAGAGTTGTACCGCTACGAACAGTGCGCGACATGTGGGAGGTCGTTTGAGTTGCGGGAGCAGGTTGTAGGTCTGCACCAGCTAAATAGGTAGACATTTGAAGACCAAAAACAACCACACAATTCCCACAATTCCCCAACATGGTTGAGGGCAAATAACAACAATAAACGTTTTTTCCAAAGAAGATGTAATATACTAGAAGCACAACCCATGGGCCATTATGGCAAAACAACCACGCCTGTACACAAAATAGGAGCCCCCGAATGCAACAGTTAGAGATAACGGAGGCAAGGCACCACCGGCAGAGCTTGTAAAACTCAACTTAGAACACTAGTGAAGGTAACAAGCTATCATGAGGATACACATCGTTTCCAAGTCCAGGTAAAACAACGAGTAAGCTAGTCAATGTATTAAAGATTGATGACCTAGGGCAATTTTGAACCCAGAAATATCTCCAAAAGTCCTCCAAAAAACTCACAAACAACACTTTTAAAACTTAATAAAACCTCAAACCTAAACCACTTTCAAAGATGCAATACAAACACCTTGAAAGCTGAAACCCTTAACACATGAAAATAGAGGTGTTTAAGCCCAAATCATTCAAGTAAGCACAACTAGAATATCCCATTATGACACACATTGAAAGAGATCTAAATATCACGCCGGAAGTTGGAAAACACATGAAAAATGCCAAAGATTGCATGGATCCACAATATCCACTCTGATACCATGAAAGAGGGTTTAAAACCCACAAGTGATGATCACAAGGGATGGCATACACATCAATGAACGTGGATGACGCGTGAAATATCTCGGGGGGGGAGGGAGCGAGACATCAACCGAATTGCATGTCAAGATTAGAAAAAAAATGGACAAAACCAAACCACCACCGTTGAGCATTTTTATGGTGTTAGGCCCATAAAACTCTCCTTACTCATAGATCAAATGGGTGTACATATAGGGAGGTGTTGATAACCCCGAGTGTTGCAATCATGATAACTCAATAGAGGGGGAGTGTACATTCCATAATAAGAGTGTAACTCGCAATGACGCTTGAACTATACTAGCCACGAGACACACTGATGCATAAGATCTTTCATAATGACCTCCCTAAATGACACTGGACTACCTCTCACCTAAGTGAGATGATCCCCCCCACCTAATGATGTGGAAAATACCACACCAACAGATGTCACATCGGTTACTATTACATCTTGGACTATTTGATAGACTTCATGATTATAAAAAATGAAGAATATGAATATGGATACCCCATAATCCATATTCCAACCCTTTTGGTTATATCCACAAATGATGTCCATCATTGATTGTAGAATAAGGAATATGAGATGAAAATGGCCAAATTCAAGAAATTATCAATAACCCCTTTGTAAAACCTTTTTTCTACAGACAAAAATGGTGTAATAACAATTTAGATGATTTAGATGACATCATCTCTCTCTAGCCATGGTAATACTTCAGAAACTAAGAAAAATCCAATATGTTGACCATGACCTCGTACTAAAAAGATATAAGTCTTGTTGCTTGAGTCTTTTGCTAGATTCATTCGGTCCCATTGCTTGAGTATTAACTTGGATATAAATCAAGTACTACACTATAACTAGATGAAACAAGAGATGATTTTATGGATAAAAAACTAACCCATCATATTTCCCTTTGAATGAAATAAATATCTGACTGAGTCCATATTTCAAAACATTACTGTTTTTTCATGAGGTTTGACTAATCTATCACTACTAATTTCCATTAAATGGCATTATTAAGAAATATCATATTGTAATTCTATTTCATCCAGCTAACCAATATACCTATTCTCTCAAGCAATTTTGTTTAAAAAAAAAACAATTTTTTGAAATTATTAGTTGGCTGAACTGATTGGAGGAAAATACCCTATTGTAACTCTTATTTGCTCTCGTCCCTCAAGCTTTTTCTGGGAATAAATCTGATAATATAGGGTATTCACCCCTGGTATTTGTTACACATCAATCTATCCACTAATTTTAGACCAGTCAGAAAACCTTGATGAGTATAAACCATGCTTTTAGAGACATTGTACAAGATACGTATTGAAACAAGTTATGCATGTATGATTTCTTTCTCTAAATCATTAGACAACTATGGGTTTCGTCCCTATAGTCTAGTTCTTAAAAAAATGGACAATGGGACTTTTTGTGTGGCCTATAGGAATTAAATAAAGCCACTCTAAATAACTATTTTTCCCATTTTCCTTTTAATTTACTACTCGGGTCTTAGAAAATTTTATCTAGAAAAGGTACTTTCATTCCTTGGTGGTTCAGTGGGTATAACAAATAATATGGCACTTGAATACAAGACTAACAAATTTTTTCTTGTCCCTATGGAACATTTTCTTACAGGGTGTTTTACCTTTCGGTTTATGTAATTCTCCTACCAATTTTCAAAGAGCCATTTTGTAATCTTTTCTGATCTCACTCATGATTGTGTGGAAATTTTACTGGTTGAAAAACCTCAATTGTCTCAAAAATCTGAAAATTGTATTTTTATGATGGAACAGATATATTTTTAGGCAATCATGTCGCACCTAAAGGAATTAAGATAGACCTATAAGGTTGACATCATTGTAAAACTCCCATCTCTCAAGACCCACACATAGAGGTAAAATAGTGTGTTTTAATCATTTTGTTAACTATCGAAGGTTTAATCTCAAATTTTACCAAATTTATTCTCCCTTTTTTCATCTCGTTAAAAGGTTCGATATCACAAGGGATGGCATACACATCAATGAACGTGTGAATGACAGCGTGAAGATATCTCGGGAGGAGCGAGCATCAACCGAATGTGCATGTAAAGATTAGAAAAATGGACAAAACCTGGTTAAGCCATAAAACTCTCCTCTATCTCATAGATCAAATGGGGTGTACATATAGGAGGTGTTGAGTAACCCCTAGTGTTGCAATCATGATAACTCAAGTAGAGAGGGGGAGTTACATTCCCATAATAGAAGTGTAACTCGCAATGACGCTTGACCTACTGAGGCACTGACACACTGATGCATAAGATAATGTCATAATGACCCCTAAATGACACATGGACCTACAATCTCACCTAAGTGAGATGACTCACCTAATGATGTGGAAAATACACACACCAACAGATGTCACGGTTACTATTAAATCTTGGGACTATTTGATAGACTTCATGATTATAAAAAAATGAAGAATAGGAAGATTGGATACCCCATAATCCTATTACACCCTTGGTTATCCACAAATGATGCCATCATTGATTGTAGAATAAGGAATATGAAGATTAAAAATGGCCAAGATTCAAAGAAATTATCAATATACCCCTTTGTAAAACCTTTTTCTACAGACAAAAAATAATGGTGTAAGAACAATTTAGATGATTTAGATGACATCATCTCTTCTCTAGCCATGGTAATAATTCAAGAACACTAAGAGAAAATCCAATATGTTGACCATGAGCCTCGTACTATAAATAGTATAAGTCTTGTGCTTGAGTCTTGTGCTAGATTCAATTCGAGTCCCATGCTTGAGTATTAACTTGGATATAAATCAAGTACTACACTATAACTAGATGAAACAAGAGATGATTTTATGGATAAAAAACTAACCCATCATATTTCCCTTTGAATGAAATAAATATCTGACTGAGTCCATATTTCAAAACATTACTGTTTTTCATAGGTTACTATCACACTAATTTCCATTAAATGCATTATTAAGAAAATATCATATTGTAGATTCTATTCATCCAGCTACCAAATAATTACCTATTCTCTCAAGAAATACATTTGAAATTATTAGTTGGCTGACTGATTAGGAGGAAAATAACCTATTTGAACTCTTATGCTCTCGTCCTCAAGCTTTTCTTGGGAATATAATGATATATAGGGTATTCACCCTGGTATTTGTACACATCATATCTATACCACTAATTTTAGACCAGTCAGAAAACCTTGATGAAGGATAAACCATGCTTTTAGAGACATTGTAAAAGATAAGATTGAAAAAAGTTATGAATGTAGGATTTATTTATCTAATATTAGACAACTAGTGGGTTTCTCCATTAGTCATAGTTCTTAAAAAAAATGGGAAATGGAGAATTTGTGTGGACTATAGGGAATTAAATAAAGCCACTCATAAATACTATTTTCCATTTCCTTTTATTACTCGGGTCTTAGAAAATTTATCTAGAAAAAGGTACTTTTCATTCCTTGGTGGGTTCAGTGGGTATAACCAAATAATAGTGGCACTTGAATATCAAGACTAAACAAATTTTTCTTGTCCCTAGGGAACATTTTCTTACAGGGTGTTACCTTTCGGTTTATGTAATTCTCCTACCAATTTTCAAAGAGCCATGTTGGTAATCTTTTCTGATCTCACTCATGATTGTGTGGAAATTTACTGGTGTGAAAAACATCAATTGTCTTTAAATCATGAAAATTGTATTTTTATGATGGAACACGATATAGTTTTAGGCAATCATGTCTCAACTAAAGGAATTAAGATAGACCTAGAAAAGGTTGACATCATTGTAAAACTCCCATCTCTCACAAACCAAATAGAGGTAAGAATATTTCTTAATCATGTTAGTTACTATCGAAGGTTTATCTCAAATTTTACCAAAATTTATTCTCCATTATTTTCTCTCGTAATTAAGGATTCTAAATTTAAATGGACAGAAGCATTCCAATAGGATTTTGAGGCTATCAAAGGTAAGTAAACAAGAACATCATTGTTGAGAGGTCTAAATTGGAATATTCCCTTTCATATACAAAAAAATTTATGTAATTAAGCAATAGGTTTTTTCCTTAGATAACAATAGGAAGGAGAACCTATGTATGTTATTTACTACATTTGTAAAAACCTTTCCCCTTCTGAAAGGAATTACACAAAAATTGGGAAGGAATTTCTTGCAATAGTATATGAAATCAACAAGTTTCACCATTATATTATAGGATATGAAGTGATTATCCCTAATAACCACTCTTCCATCAAGTATTAAATAAACAAACCTTTAGTGCATGATAGGATTGTAAGGTGGTTCTTGTTATTGTAGGAATTTAAGATTAAAATCATTGACAAGCCAGGGAAGTCCAACGTGGTAGCTGATTTTATTTCAAGACTTACCATTTCAGAATAGAAAGAGAAGGTCAATGATGAATTTATAGATGATCATTTTCTTTCAATTTCTACTACCTCTCCTTGGCATGCAAATATGGATAATTACTTGGCCACATGTAATTTTCCAACTTTTTTTACACAAACAAAAAAGAAACAATTAACTAGACAAAGTGTGATGTATACATGGTTAAATAGGATTCTTTTCAAATATGGACCTGACCATGTTTTACACAGTTGTGTAGTTGAGGATTAAGTATTTGACATACTTATAGCATGTCACAATGAGCCATTAAGATGGAAATATTCAGTTCAAAGGACCATTCACAAAGTTCTAGGAGTTGGTTACTATTGGACTTCCTTATTTAAGGATGTCAAAAAGTTTTTATGGAGATGTGATCAATTCCAAAGGATGGGGAAACCAACATTGACATTAGAGATTCCACTCCAAACTCAAGTTATCTTGGAACCATTTGAGAAGTGGGGATTAGATTTAACTAGACCAATTGACCCAACCTCTTAAGGGAAGGAGTGCATTCTGGTTTGTATTGATTATGTCACCAAATGGGCTAAAGTGTAGGAACTAAAATATGTAAGAGATGAGAAGGTTTCAAATTTATTAGAGGATATCTTTCAGAGATTTGGATCACTAAGATCCATTGTGTTAGATCAAGTACCACAATTCATGTCAGGGGTAATTAGTTCTTTTGTGGAAATATACTAGTTGAAACATAAGAAGTCATCACCATACCACCCACAGTCCAATTGTCAAGTGGAGGTTACTAACAGAGAGTTAGAAAATAACATAACAAAAATAGTGGATATATCAAGGAATAATTTGGTTCAAAAACTACCTGAAGAATTATGGGCATACAACACTACTTGGAAAATAACCACAAGGTTTACTCCTTATGAATTGGTCTATGGGAATAATCCCATTTCCCTTATAGAATTTGAGATTTAGACTTTTTGAACAACTGCTGATGTGGGAATTGAACTATCTGAGGCACAACAAGCAAGGATTATACAACTGAATGAGCTAGATGAAATGATATTTCAAGCATTGCATCAAAATGAAATAATATAACACCATAGGAAAGTATGGCATGAAAAACATTAAAATCCAAGGAAATTCCAAGAAGGGTATTGGGCTATGTTATTTGATTCCAAGTACAAATATTTCAAAGGGAAGTTGTAGAAAATATGGATGGGCCCATATCAGATTGAATTATTATTTTACAATGGAACCGTCCAATTAATTCCAATTAATGGAGAGAATAAATTAATGTTGGTTATTGGGATTAGAATATGGATGTACTATAAACCAACATCAAAAGAAGAGTTTTAGAAAAAAATTCAAGAATATTTAGCTCTCAAGTGTGTGGAAAAAGTCTCTTTGTCCAAAAAAAATCAGAACTGAGCTACCTTCTGTTAAGGAATAAAGAGGAGATGATTGAAAACTAGAAATGATGGTCATCATCCTTTGGAGTATTGGATGAAAACTAGAGATGGTGGCCATTACTTCTAGAAAAAAGTAAAAAAACTCAGGTGACTCAAAACCAAAAATGGTGGTCACCACCCCTGAATTTGACATGCAATAATAAAGGACCATGTGTGGATGGAGGATAAAATAAGCATAGAAATGATGGATAATTATGGGACAAGATAATTTAATGAGGTATGCATAACTAATTCCATTTTTAAATGTTGGAATTTTTTAATTTATGAGCTGCTAATTATTATAATCATGAAAATTTATTATCTCTCCCATTTAACATAACTTTGCATGCTTCACAAATCCCCACCAAATCCATAACTCCCCTCCATAATAATATCCACACGCACCTAATAAATGTCATCATCACTTTGGGATTCTATCACACATTTTCCAATTTAGTTTATTTTTAATTTTGAACCATTTCTAATCCACTGTTACTTTTTAAATTTTTCCCTCTCACTCATGCACAACCATTCACTCTTGTGCTTACCCACATCCATGAAAACCTTGAATTTCTAGTATTGTGCCATTTACCTATCACTACCTATTCTAAATCAGTCATGAGTCCTAGATTAAGGCATAAACCAACCTATTTAGTAGGACTTTTGGCCGATGCAAGGCTGGTGGATATTTTTGAGAAAGTAGGGTGGCTTGACTTACTACTGGCTTATGAATAATTCAATGTAAAAATGATGGAGGAATTTTTTAGAAACATGGAAGAAGGATACTCCATTTTGTAAGGTAATAAATTTACCTTCAACCCAACTATAATTAGCCATCTTTCAGGAATATATGAGGGAGGTTTAACAATAAGTAATAGGAATATGTATGCTGAAATTATTAAAATATTTTTAGTTGGAAAGAAGGAGAAATTTGAATTGTTAATAGACAATAAGGGTAAAGAAAAAGGCATAAAAAGAATCACCCTTCCTGAACCCTGGGAAGAAGTTTCCAAATGGGTAATAAAATAGTTCACTTGTGAAGGGAAATATGAAATTGTGTTGGGCCTTGTGTTGAGAATTTTTATACACCTTCACAATGGTCAAGTTAAACCCCATTATAAAATCAATTTACCTCAATTTTTGTATGATTCTATTAGTTATGCCATAGAAAATGTTTATTTGGGTACCTCCTATTTAATGTTTTAGGGTTTAATCCATTTGATTTTCAAGCACCAATTTATTAGAATGAAGCATAGAATTAAGAAATAGTTTAATTTTGAAAAAAAATGTGCCTTAGAGTCTGAAGTAGTTTTAGAGAAAGCACCCTCCACCTTAAAGATACCTAAAAAGTTCCTCAGGACCTCCAGGCATACAAAATACCTGCACGAAACCAGAACTAAAACTACTCCTTCTTTGGAAGAAAAATAATTAATGGAAATAATACAAACCCTAGTAAAAACTCCACCTATGTCTCCTCATAAATCAATGTCACCTTCTATTCATCATATAGAAAAATAAATTAAACATTCCCTATCCACAACTACAAATTCACTTATCATGGAAAAATGGAAAGCACCTATGGTGGAGGGAGATGCTAGCTGTCTCCCTAATTTTGATATAGTTATCCCACAGTTATTGACCTTATCAAAAATCTAGTTTGAGGTATAATTATCTCAGGAGAGAATCACTCATCTCCACCTTCTTCTTGAAGCCAAGGAAGCCAACTTCTCCCAACTAGAGGTTGCTAAAAAAAATAAATTCAACAATTACATTAGACTGTAAGAAAACATGAAGAGATAACTCTTCCAATCCAAAAATCCCTATAAGAGAAAAATCAACAAAGCCACACCCTTTAGGTCAGAACAAAGGAGCTCAACACATATCTTGTAGTATTACAAGAAAATAGGAAAGAAACAGAGCCTACGGTCATGGAAGAACATATAGCTCATACCAAAAATTTCTTTCCTCAAATTGTTGTTTTCAAGGGAATGTTGAAATGGATGGAAGAATGTTACAAGCTTAGGCTAGTTTTTGAGGAGAATAATAATTCAAAGGAGGAAAAAAATTACTTAAAGAAAACGAGGTTAATTTTTCCCATTTATATGATCAAGTTAGTTAATGTAGGCCTCATTCCAATTTTTATGCATTATTTTTGAAAGAATAATTTTTAAAATGGAAAATATCTAGGGCACGTGCTATACAGGAATTTGATTTCGATGATGACAAGCAGTTTATGGGTGCATATACATCTGAAAATAATGTTAAAAATAATTTTATTTGTAAATTTCATGTTCACAAATTTCATCTCCCTGACAAAATTGAGATCCACATAAATTTATATGTGGGGTAGGTACAGTTAAGAGCATTTATTTATACTCTCAAGCATCAAGGTGAATGGAGAGATCAGAGGGCCACATTTTCTCAATAATAATATACAATTGACCTCTTGATGAGGCATGATCTTCCTTCCCCCATTCGGTTCATTAATGTATTTTGGTCATAGGTATATTGTTTACGTCTAGTGTACACGTACATAGATATTCTTAAAACTTATGTCAAAATTTTCAAGGAGTAGGTACTCCAAACATTTAATGTCAATTTCCTCACCTGTTAGGTAAGATATGAACTTCTTGAATAACCTTACAAGAAAAATGAGGTAATTTCACCAAGAAACCTCCACTGGTCACTTAAAATGTCAAAAGACCTCTATAAAATTATTATAGAGCTATAAGAGAAGTGGATTGGCATGCAGTACAGGCTTTTACTGATGACTAGCTTGAAGGAAAATGTTATTGATTACTTTGGGTTTTATAATACTTAATTAGATGAAACTTGGTGAACATTTTCTAATGAATATAATTGTTCAAGGATTGTGGAACAACTAAATAGGTAGCAGGGGGACCTGTTAAACCTTAAGTTTGGGGGAGTGATGAATCCCCATTTTGTTATGTTTAAACCCATGTGAAACCCTGTATTATTTTGATATCATATTTCATGATGTATAATGTTGAATCTTTATGATAAATATTTTACTATGTTTTTGAAGGAATTATTGTGCATATGTTTGTTATTTTTATCTTGTTAATGCTTCCTGAAAAATGGCTTAAATTTATTTTATTATGAGCATTAACAATACATTTGGAAAAACATATGTTGAGTTATCATAAGAGTAAAAATGCACTAGCGTAGGACTCAATTGGTGCACCAACATAGGGCTTACCTTATGGTGCAGGAATTTCCTTTGCATTTAGCGTGGGATTAATAGTACAACTTCAAGCTTGTCTAAGTCATCAACTCTGAATTCCTTTAAATACGGGATTTACACAAGAAGATAGATATCTTAAAACACTATTGATAGAGTTGGAAACATAAAAACATGACCATGAGAATATGTCACTACCTCAACCTACATTCATATATATATTTAGGTTTAGTCACTTCAGTTATTGGGATGCGTGATGTGGCCAACATCTAAGGATTTATTATCACCACAATTCTCTACAATCAATATGAGAATTGAATAATATTCTCACAATTAAATCTCTGAAAGGATTCAGTCATGGACCTTCTTTGTAGTAATAAATATTAATTCCAACTCAAATACCTCAAAGACTACTTCTTCCACAATTATACTCCTTAAAATAGATAGTCATTGTTTTAGTCAAGATTAAGTTAAGTAGATGTTAGTTATTGTGAATAAACTAGTTCTCTTATAGAGGGACTTGGATTTCTCTAGTATAAAATATATAATTTATTTGAATTTGTCGTTTTGGTTCAATTAGGTGATTTATTGTAAAAGCATACTCTTTTAATTAAATAAAGATTTCAGATTCAGGAGGAAATTTTGTGTGACTTTTATCCTTAAACCTAATCGAAGGGAAGGTGAAAGGGCCACTCCTCCCCAACAAGAAGGGAGATTTACTGTTATTTCCTTTCTGTCATTTTTATGCATTTACCATTTCAGCATTAAACGATGTTAAAAATATTTAAATTATGTCTTTAATATCCTTTTATTTCCATGCATTACATTTTATAATCACATTTAGTTAATTATGTTATTAAGTACATGTTGAGATCAATTCTTACTATTCCCTTTGTTGAAAACAACCATGGACACCACCCTAGATTGATAGATATAATATCATTAAAGTATGAGTATCAATGACACTCGTAAGAAATTCCCTCTCAACATTCAAGAATGAACCATATAAAAATATTGCATCATAGGGAAATTAATGTATTGTATGTGATTGAGAGTAGATGCTATGAAAAATGTATCATGAAGAACTGAGCATGAAATGTGTATGATGTGACGTTAATTTATGAAGTGTGCCCTCAATAGTCAAGTATGAACTGTATCACTAGAGTGCATCATCAGGTAAAGAGAGTACAATGTGTGTACCAAAGGTGTAGGGGTTCTTAGAAAGATTAGATATGAAACACAGAGCATAAGTGTAATAGTAGACACCAGAGACAACTAATAGTGATGAAATAGGGGGTAGAAATTGAAGTACCACCTAAGTGTGTAAGGGATAGGAGACTATCCAATGATAGTGAAGGTAGAGGCCCCCCCACCTGATATCTGAGGATAGAAAGGCATGTGACAATAATATAAGCTCGGTGGTATAGGAGAGTAACTATGTACACATGAATGAGAAAAATGTGGTGAAGGACGTTGGGAATATATATAGGATGGGTTTTACTGAGTAGGGGACTTAGTATGACAATGTGGACTAATGGAATGATGAGGATGATAAGGCCATGATGTAGGCCATGTGTGAATAGAAGAACTAGGTGCAGAAGTAGCTTTAGACGGGAGAGATGAAGGAGACCTAGATGTCATGACTAGTGCATAAATATCAACAAGATTGATTCAAGGTAATGGTATACATGGTGGAATACCTTTGATGGTGAAATTTTTTTTATTATGGAGGAACTTAAGACACAAGTGATGCATGAAATGGATAGCCTCTGTAGCACGGAGATAAGGAAGACCTAAGAACATGTCACAACCGATTATTTAAGAGGTAACCAAGATTTTTGTAAAGATAATAAGACACCCAACTATGATAGGAAGTATGACACAAACATAAAAATTAGGAACTGGAAATGTGATGAGAGAATTTAGACATATGACAGCTAATAGTAGCACCAAGAAGTATGCATTGTTAAGAGCTACTGGATAAACCATAATATTGTTGATAGTATAATAACCAATAGAAGAATTAATATGTGATGAATCAAAATAAAATGTATCATGATAGTCACAATATGATAATATGAAAAATGTTGAGGGAATATTAGTGGTAGCAACAAGAAAATCAAGTGGTCCTGAGGAAGGAGGAGGAACATCATGATATGTATGGTTTGTAGAAGAATCAATATCTTGTTTTTCATGGATATTTAAGTTTAAAGTAGTAGTGGTGAGAAAAAAATTTAGTTGGGAAAATTAGGAATCTTCACCAATGCTCACGGGGTTATGACCCTCTACATTGAATGGTGTAGCTCCCATTATTTAATGTAACTAATCTAATCATAAAATAAATGTTCTGGGTTAGACAAATAGGTTGGGGATCACACATGGAAACTCCACTAAACCTATGAGCCATGTCAATGTGCTTATACATGGTACAAGGGAGGAAATCAAAATGATGAGGGGGAAGGAGAGAAATTAGTGAAGAAAGTTTACTACTCTGAGTAGGTCAATTGAAAAGTTCACACCCAGTAACCAAAGTAGTTCAAAATTCAATATAGAGGAAAGCAACAATGAATCTATTTAGTGAGACGAAAAAAACCTTAGACACAAAGTTCTTAGATTAAATCTATTAAAGATACAAATATCTTTTGGGATCACTACGCTTATAAAGTGCATAAGAGAGAGAAGTAGAGGAATACAAGAAAAGAAAAATGGAATAAATGTAGCCTTTATTTCATGTGCATTGGTGATACAAATCTCAACAACATATCATAATCCCCTATTGCTGTAAAGAACAAATAATGTAGGATGTAATTTTGAGGATCCCTTGGAATGGGGAAGCCATCCCAATTTATAACAATGTGAATTGACCTCTCATATCCCTCTATATGACTCTCCATGTTCCATATTCCATTTGTGACCTTTAATTTTCCATTAAAAAAGGAAAATTAAGTATTTCTCTTATAATTTCGAGAAAATACTTTTACAATTTTAAAATATGTCACTTTAATGGATAAGACAAAATACAATGATTAAGTTCAATGAAGATTTTGAAAGAGGAGAGAAGGAGGAGGGGGGAAGATAGAAGGATGGGATGAGAAGATCCAAGTGTGAATGCAGATGCATCCTCCTTCGATGAAGATCAACTCCATTGATGAGCCGGTGAAATACTCTAATGCAATGATGAACTCTGGTCCTTTGAAATCTATTTTCACCTTGAAAAAATTCCTCTTGGAAAAACCATGAAAAGTTTCCACTCCTATTAGACCAATCATGCATATGAATGAATACTTGAAACAATTACTTCCAAAATGAAACCATGATAATTCTACCACGTCGAGGATGTTTGAAGATGACACTATGACAACTGATGATCCTCCACAATGATCAAACATATTGAGAAGAGGAGTGATGGAGTATTGAGAAGTGGACCACTGAAACTATAGGAAGATAAATCCCCTTATTGAAAAAACCATTCTAATCCTTGAGGCACTATTAAAACTTCATGATCAAGAACACATGAGAGGAATTAGATGCCCTTTTGTTCACACAATTGTGATCTTGGTTCAAGCAATGCAGGAAATATTGATGATTAGTGAAGCATGTGACAAAAACCCTCCCAAGTTCATAGTGATGAAAGGAGAATAAAACTAGTTTTATCCACCTTGTTGTCATGCAATGTATGTGAAATAAACCAAAATCTTCCGAGATCAATATTGGCATTTTGTGCTCATTCCATTGGGAAGTGTGAGAATTTTCTTGAAATTTGAAGGATAATTTTATGAATTCTAAGAACATTTTTAAATGAGAAAAGGAATGAGATCTAACCACTCTTATATCCTTTTACCCACTTACTATTTTTATAATATCCACCATTATGGCCCAATTTAGCTAATTCTTTATCGTTTTTTGTAAATTCTACCATTTTTGAGTGTCTCAGTCATGAGGGAATGAAGTAGGGAGTGTGAATGCACATTTTTATTAGACTTAATATTTAATGTAGGTTCTACCATAGATACATAATAAAAATATAAAGTGGTCTTCCTGGTCTTGGATTCGAATGAAACCACTTGTAGAAGTTTATATAATTCATTTTGAAGCTTTGTTCCCGCCCACTGGAACCCTAGGAAATAACGAGGTATCCCGTTTACCTTTTGTTGTTGTGTCATGGAATCCATTAATAGATTACCTGAGGTTTTTGGAAAATGTTCTTTCCCACCTCAAATTTTAATGAAATTAGTATCATCGGTATAGGTTTTTCTTCTGGACTTCATATTCACATTTTCAACTCGATTCATTCACCGGAATGACGGGAAAGTGAAGAAATGAAAGTTAAAACACAAAATGAGGGATTTTTCACCATTAAAAATATAGGGAATAATTTAATATGATGCAAATTTATCTTTGAAAGCATTTGGAAATGGACAATAATAGAAAAAACTACACCTCGATACATGCACCAGTTTGTAAGATATGAGAAATTCTCTTTTGCAGGCTACAGAGTCACTGTGGAAAAAAATGTACTCTGAGCCTTTGAAAAATTGACCTTATTTTATGGAAATATTATTTCCATGTTCATGGTAACATGTAGGAATGAATGCAAGTGAAAATGAGGGTGGAGGAATTCTGGAAAAAAATTCCCTTGTTCAGAGTGAAAATGGAGCAATGTGGGGGGAGTGAAGAAAATTGCTAAGTGTTGGGTTTTATAGGCATGAGAGAGAGAGGAAGGGGGTAAATTTTTATTCCCCCTTTTCCCATTTGGAATGGGATAGGGGGACACCAAAATTACACCTTTTCCCTATGGTGACACATTGCACACATGCACAAATGAGAAAATTTGAGGAAATGGCTAGAAAATGAAAAACATTTGCCTACGAAGACCCCTGAGGTCATGGGATGGGTCTAGGAGCTCCAAGGTGTGGGGCCAAAATTTCTTGTCCCCCATTTCACCTTATAAATTAATAGAGGGACACAAAAATTGTGCATTAGCTCCATGGTGACAAGTGGCACTGAAAAAAAATCTTGTAACTACGAAAATGTTCTTAAGAGAGAATTTGAAAACTAGAGGTATTTTTGGGAACTTATATGATTTTGAATTAAAACATCAATTGGAGAAGAATTAGATGGGTCTAAAGGTATGATTATGGACGAAACCCCTTTAAAAATGACCTTATTTCTTATATTCATAGAGTGTTCCCGTAAAAAATGATTTCCCCTGAGAAATGCCAAGGGATTGTGAAAAATTTGAATGTTCCATATTGTAGAGGATCCTCTTAGATTTAAAATTAGTTTTTTACCCACCTAATTCCTTACAAAGCTCCCATAATCATCCACTAAAGATCAGTTACCTGTTTTGACTGCCTTCTCCTCCTAGGCGCTGAGACGTGGACATATGAAAAACCATGTGGAAGTAAGGGGGGAGGGTGAATTTTATTGTCCCCCTTGTCCCCTTGAAAATATATAGAGGGAGACTAAAATTTTGCATTATCCTAGTGATGACAACTGTCAAGCATGTGTGGTATGGTGTGGGGGGCTAGAAAAATGCCAAAAGGTGCCTATCAAATCCTCCCTTACTCATATGCGGTGTCTATAAGGCCTAAGGCTCGGGGGTGAATTTTTTTACCCATTGTCCCATTGGAAATGGATATAGGGACACCAAAAGTGCATATCAGCCTCATGCTGCCATGCAACACTGAAAAATTTGTCTAAAGATGAAACTTATACCTTAGAGAAGAGCTTGAAAATGATGTTGTTGGAGCTCCCAAAGGATATTCATAGGCACTTCTTTATATGATTTTGATTTGAAACAATATTTTTATAAGGATGGGATGGGTCTCAAGGATTGATTCATCTTTAAACCTTCTAAAAAATGACATTCTTGATCTGGACTACAAGTTGTACCTACGAGGGACGAGTTGTGGAAATAAATGCAGGGGTGTTGTGAAAAATATGAGATTAATAGCATGTAGGGAATTGAATTATCTTTAAATTTATATTTTTTGACCTCCAACTCATTCTGGTGCTCCCAAATTCATCTCCTGAAGCTTAGGTTTCTTTTTACGATGCAATCTCCTTTGACCTCAAAAACCCGCCTTTTCTAAACTTACTCTTGAATCTCTAAATATTTCCTAAATCTTCCTAAATCACTTGCATAATGATTTAGGATAATTAATACAAATAATTTATGACTTTGGGTCTTCAAATATATTCCATAGAATATGCACCATCCTTAGAACTCCTAAAGAAAGCCCTTCCTACCTAAAGATCCACCTTGAAAGACATTGTCTGAAAAATAATTTATGAGATTTTTTTCCTCTTTTCAACACGTGGGTGAGGTTAGGACCACAGAAATGAGAATTACATGGATGGGGATATTCTTGACACGTTGTATGGAATGACTTGGGAAAGTTCTAAGGAAGGTTTACAATGAAAGGATTTTGACACTAGGGTATCGTTGTCCTATTTTCAAGTTGAATTTTGCCCTTGCAAAATGCAGGATAACAAGCAACTATCAATAGAATGCCAAACTCATTGGTGGTAGTTATAGCATGAATTTTCATTGTATTCTTAGCCATGGGAGATAAAAGGATCAATATTTAGCGGTGGACGGAGAGTAATTAGGTTGTTTTCGATAAGCTTCGATAATAAAAGTTGAGATGCGTAAGGTAGTTTAGTAAAAGTATGCCTTGTGGGTTGTAATTGAAGATTTTATGGTGTATAACCAATGTTAATGATGGCCTTAGCTTCAGTGGGATTAGGAGATGGTTTGAAGGTGGATTTATCTTGAAACCTATTGGAGGATGAGGATGAAGTAAAATCATAGTATTTCAATTTTCCCATAGATAAAAGTTTTCCTTCACGTAATTTAAGTGAATGGAAGAGTTGATAAAATGACGGAGAAGTATCAAATATGACATTCTCTTGAAGTGGTGGTAAGATAATTTGAATAAATATATCTTACAGTTCTTAATCATCTAGTACATTGGTCATCTTAGAAAAAAAAAATTATATCATAAAACATAATCAGCTAGACGTTCTTTAGATCCCTGTTTGATTTGAGAAAGTTGTGCATAATATATCTTGGTGCTGATATTAATAGAAAAGAGAGAAAGGACATAATTAAATAAGTATGTGAAAGAGGTTACCAAATTAACAGGTATATTGTAAAACCATTGCATAATGTAATCTAACAAAATTCTAGGAAACAATTTTAGCAAGTAATGTAAGGTCATCTGCATAGTGAAGACCTGCCACATGAAAATATTGAAGATGATCCTCAGGGTCACCATGGACATTGAAGGTGGGAAGATAAGGTGAAATGAATTTGAGAGGGAGAGGATAAGAGGAAATGGTGGGTGTAAAAGGGATATGAAGAGTAATTAGGAATCTAGAGATGGAGAGGAATGGGAAGTAGCTTGTTATAATTGGTGGATTTGGATTTGTAGATCTTGGTATAAAGAAGCTAGGTCATGAGTGCCTAAAGAGGAACTAGGTTATGTGTGGGAAGTATTAGGAGGAGGGAAAGGAGAGGTAGTTGTAGCTAAAGAAAATAGGAATAGTTGAGGGGGATGTGGAGGCCATGATGGCTGAGGAGGAACCCAGAAGAGGATGAGAGGTAACATCTTGAGATATATTTCAATGAGTAGAGATTTAGGACATGTGGAATATACATAGCGTGGTTGTATAAAGTAGAATGAAAATTAGTGAGCTTACCTAATTGTTCTTGATCAATATTAGTTTCCTCATCATATGATTATTCACTGGCAAAAGTATCATTGTTTCCAAGAGGAACATTATTTGAGTTAAGAAAAGGATTATAAGATTCAGCCATTGATTTAGAGAACTTACAGAAAAATGGAAGAAACTCAATGATCTCAAAGGGACCAAAATGATTGCTATGGGTGACAGGAATAGAAATAAGGCATTAAAGAAAGGTAGCATTTGAGTGAGTGGGTTCATAAAATAGTTTAATATAAATGGAATTAAATCTCAATTTCAGAGTAACTACTATAATGAATGAAATACAATTATAATATACACTAAATGGACAAGCAAAAAACATGTAATAATGTGAAACCATAAACAAGAGAGAGGGTTAGATAATTTGACACAATTTGGGTAGGTGAATAGTGTGAACTTACTGGAAGTAATGTCGTCAAGGCTCACAGGAGGTTCTAAGAATTAGAAATGTGCAGGACATAAGTGCCCACAGGAGGATAGGAATGCCTGGGCACTAGTGACTAAATTTGGGTGCTAGTGTCCATCCATATGATCAGGTTATGATCATTTTTTGTACAAGGGGAGCTTCACTATAGATATCTATTTGTCACCCAAAATTTTCCCCAATTTTGTTGTTCACACCTGTAACCTACAAAATATATACCTAGTTACACATACCCACAAACCACATCAAATCTAAAAATAAATATGTAGAATGTGGAGTTAGATGTACCTTGATGGTCACCCGAAGAGTTAACTTAGTTCCAAGCTCTGTATTACATTTGAGACTCCATGTAGTTCTATGTGTATGTGTGTAATGATTCCTTAGGATTCCCTTGTACAAGTTTCATAATGATTGCAGGATAGATATTGAATATATAAAATGTATAGAATTTATAAGATGGATTAAAAAAAATCCCCTCCTATGTTTGGCTAAGAAAGTATAGCCTAAGTGTGGAGGGTGCATAAGGTTTGGGCATGCAAACACAACACGTGCAGGTGCGTGAAAGAATGTAGCAAAGCAGGGCGCACCAAGGAGTATGACTTAGCCATTTTCAGCATGAGGATATTTTTGGACATAGAGTTTAGAGAATGCAATGATATGAATACTTATAGAGTAGGAAAGGTTATTTTGATATGAGTAGTAGATTGAGTTCCATGCAAAGTTTTGGGGATAATAATAAGATTATACTATAGTTGTATTATTAGATAATCTATTATTTACATCCTTGCATGACTTTGTATTCTCATGTAAGGGCACATGTACCCCTATAAATATGTATTGATTTACATGGTTTAGATAGTTCAATATTATTGTAGTGTTATGTTGCGAGTTTGTTAGTGCACACAACTATGGTGACTTGATGATGCATGTAAGAAGATTATGAGTTTTAAAGTATTAATATAATGGATCTTATTGGCTGGATATTGGTGTTGGATGTAATTGAACATGGATATAGCATGATAAATATGATTATAGTAATTTTTTAGTTATTCCTTCAAATGGTTTAGATCTAGATCTTTTTTATGCAATGTGGTTTAATTGATTTCTTGTTATGGATCTTGGAAAATATATATTCACTCATGCTAACATCTTGGACAAGCTTCTCGAAATAGGGACCTGGTACCCTTGCTCACTTAGAGTGAGTGCTTAGTTCTAACTGAGTGATGTGTTAATGCACCTTGGGAGTTTTTGGGTATATTCTAGGATACATCATTGGTTCCATTTATGGGACCTATTTCTCAGCTCTTTTTCAGGATGTTGCATGATTAAGATGTACTAGTTGACCTTGGCTAATATTAAAGAGTGGTTAGATGATCTAGAAGAAGAGTATGCTCATAGATTTAGCACTGGACTTGAGTTTAATGCATGCGTGTGGGTTGAGAATAATATTTATGACACATTGCATGAGACTTTCTTTGCAATATTTCCTATAGATTTTTACGAGTGGTTGTTGCTTATGCATCTAAGAGGAATTAGAGGTTTGGCTTACTTGTTTGGATGTAGGAAGAATTCCAGGACTTATATGATGCAGATCTGATTTGGATGTGCTCTATAGATGTTTGGTTCCATGGTGTTTTGAACAACTATATTCTTAAGTATGTAGTTTCCACTTACTATTTCCCATAATTTACCAAGTTCCAGTTCTTACACAAGCCCAGAGGATCTTACTTGTGCAGTATTCATTTGGCAATTAAGATCTTGATTGTGACCCTGGATTTGGAAGAGAAACCTATGGATAGCTAAACCCCACCATGTGTGGGGGTAGGAGCAGTTTTGGTAAAGATGGTGAACCTAGCGACAGAGAGAAAGAGATAAGAAAGGTGGATTAAGTTTAATAAAACATGTGATAGGGATTTGATGAAGCTATGAGAGATCACGGAAAGAATGGTGTTGTGGAGGGAGATGGATCATGAATTATTTAGAGCTCACGTAGAGGACGTGGAGCCAAAGCATCTAGAACTCCCCCATTTGAGAAAGAATGGAAGATAACCCTCCACCAATTTGGATGAAGGTGCATTGGAAGAAATATTGTGGACCATAGGTATGCATCTGAACCTACCAACAAATATGCCTTTGCACTTGGTTTTAAAAATTCTACGAAAGTTAACAGTAAGCAAGGTAGTGTGGGTAGTAGAGTTGTAGTATATAAAGTCAATTTTAAGTCAAGTACGGAAGTTAATCAGGTAGCTTATTCATCTATGGTGGCACACTCATAGTCTATGTTATTTGGATTTCTAGATGGAGGTATTTTGTTGGGTATGTCATCAACATAGAACATGGGTGCATAGAACGTTGGTATAACATCTAGAAGTAGCAAAACTTCACAGACTATGGGAGTATATTTTAGCAGGACCGTTGGAACAAAAGGTATTACATCATCTAGTCCATTTATTACTTCAAGAGAAGGATCAGGAGGGTTAAGTGGCTTAGGCATTAGTGGATCTAGTGGTTCTCGAGGTGGAGGAAACATAAGAGGAAATAAAGGTAATGGATCTAGTGGGAACAGTTTGCACTAGCCCCAACATATTTATATGGAGATGTCCCTTCATCTTCCAAAATATGGAGGAATTAAAGATGTAGCTGAGCACGTGTATATGTGTGAAATACTATGGTGTGTGAAGGGGATTAATGCTCAAGAGTGCAAGGTAAGTTATTTTGTAACTACATTGCAGGGGTGTACACATAGTTGGTACAAAAAGTCTGACCCTGACCAAACTTATGTAGATTATATCACATTACAGGATGCTTTCTTGAACGAATTTTATATCCCTGAGTTTGATCAGAAGAGCATCAATGTGTTGAAAGACATTAAGCAAGGCACTACTAAGAGTGTTTGGGAGTATGATGCTTAGTTCAAGACCCTTTTTTTCCAAGTTATCTTATGACATACACGTGAGCTAGCATGCTTAGTGGTTCATTAGAGTACCAATAACACCTTTTAGAAGAGTTCTCTCACATAATAATTTCATAGATCTATGCGAAGCACTTGAAGTAGCTCTGTATGCTAAGATAGTAGGGAGTGTAGACACAAGAGTGAGCCCATTCTTTAAATCTTAGATTGCAGTGATGGATAAATAGCTAGAGAAATTATCATCTAATTTAGTTCATGAGAAACATTATGGGATTTGGTGCACATATTATGAAGTAGAAGGGAACACTAAGGATAGCTGTCTACGGAAATCAATGCACTCTTTGTTGCTAGACTATGGGATATTTCACTTGGACCATAGTTCAAGTTAGTGCCCATTATTGCAACATGCAATAAGAAATAACATGTTCTGTTACTACAAGATCTGCAAGTCTACTACTCATGATATTGAGGATTGTAGGTTAATTTATTAGATTAATGATGCCATGGATATTAATGTATGACAAAATGGTGTTGTAAATAACTCTAAGGAGAAAAGTGAGCATCATGACCATGATCATAATAAAGGGTGCTCTGATGTAGGCCGTGGTAGAGGTCGAGGTTACTGAGGAGGATTTAGAAGCTGAGGTTGTGGTAGTGGAAGAAGTTATTTCCCTTTTAGAACTTGTTATACATGTAAATCTCCTGATCATTATAGGCGCAAGTGTCCTCGAAACATTGTTTGTTATTTTTACGGAAAGAACCATAACTATGAAGAGTGCCCAAAATTATATGAACATTTGAGTAAGAAATAAAAACATGAGAAAAAGGGTGTGAGAATGGTTAGAGTATAACACATAGTGTAATATCAATAGATGCTGAAGTTAGCACCAAATCCTGAGTTTGTACCTATGAAGATTATTACATGTGCTAAAGGTGAGCGTGCAAGGGAAGTTATGAAATAGAAGCTGACCATTACTAAGGAGGAGGTTCTACATGTAAAGTATCTAGACCTTATGCATCAGAAAGAGGTCTATCAAGAAACCATGGATGTAAGGAATTTATAGGGTGATATACAATGTTTAAAATAATATTCATGGAAGTTAGAACAAAAGAAGGAAACTAAGCTCCATCAGAAAAATGTTGATGATCTAAAGGAGGTTTGTAAGATGTTGCGCCAAGAAAAAATCATTATTTTTCTAGGAAACTAGTTAAAGGGAAACACTTTGCATGCTGGGATTAATAATGAAAGGAAGAATTTACATCCTAACCTTCCCCCTCATAGCTTGGATTATGACAAGGAGATCACTCTGAATGCTATTGTGGATGGTTGGATTTTGAGTTATATTCTAATTGGTAAAGGGATGGAAGTAAATGTACTCACTTTAGACACATGGGTTCAGATGGGAAGACCACCATTGCAACCATATTTAAATTTTATGTTTATGGAAAATAGGACTAAAGCCACACCTATTGGATTTTTAAAGAATGCATCAATTACTATATAAGGAGCCAAGTTTACAGGGGACTTTAAGGTCTTAGTGCTTACAGAAGCCATATTTTTCCATCTTTACTTGGGCACCCTTGGTCTTATCCAAACAACAATGATCTACACTTCAACAAAGGGTATATAAGTTTTGAGAACAAAGAGGAGTGCATCATTATCCCCTTTACAGATGGGAAATATGCACCTTATGTAGATCCCTTAAGTGAAGAATATTTGAATAGAATTTATGTGTGCACCATTCGAGATCCAAAATTTCTTGAGCCATAAAAAAAGATTTCTCCAATGGGATGATGTATAGTCCATGAGAAATAATACAAGTGTTACATGTGACAACTGGGTTATAGACACCAAAATTGGGTCACACTCCCCTTGGTCCTTTATCAAATAACCAAATCAAGCATACTCATCTAATCATGACCCCTTCCACCCCACATCACCATTAATTTAATTAAATTAATAAATATCCTCACAATATATAATATCTAATTACCTTAATTTCTACCCCACCACCTCACCTAGATACCTCATTCAGCCACCTCACCCTAGACCTATTCTTGGCATGTTTCCATAACCAACAATAACTATGTCTTACTTGCCTTAATGAGCTAAGATTTGGTCTAACCCTAAAATAAATCCCTACAATCTCTCTAACCACATTACTGCCCATTAGAAGGAAATATTCCGTTCTAATCCACGAGAATAAAACTAACTGGGCCCAAAAGAGAAGAAAGATCTACCCATTTTAGTAAACCCAGGGAGTCCTGCCTTAATCGACACTGGTCACCCCTAAACTGACACCAGTAAACCTGGAACCATCGTTGGTTACCATTTATTCACCCAAACAACCTCATTTTTCTGTTGGCACATTCTAAGAGCAAGGGAACGAGATCAAAGATGCACGTAAGAAAAACCATCATCCTTTCACGTATACAAACATCCAGAGCCATTGCTAAGACAAATATTGAAGAATCACACTCACGGAATCATTCTGGGAGCCACTATTATGATATCCAACACTATTCTTCTAATCAACAGTCACATCCATTCAGCCACCAAAATTTTCATCACAATAAGTACATCTCTACCAACATTGTCTATTTCATCATAGTTAACATTTTTCATTCTTTTCATTAGTTAATACTTTACATGTTCATTCCTCCATTACTTATTAGCTTGTAATCCTACCATTTCCATTACCCACACCACCAAATCACCATTCTGACCTAATATACATTTCTGAGTATACTTGAGATCTCCACAGACCTCATCCACTCTCCTAACCTCATTTTACCTCAGATCAACCCCTATCATTTGATCTATTCAAGTTTCTTTTACCTCTACCATACTGACACCAGTTATCCACAATCGTCATTGGTTCTACCTAAACCGGCATCGGTCATACCCGACCAACATCAGTCTCTATGTTTTATACCTTGACCAAGAACTGACCCAACAATCATCTCACCAGTTAACCTAAACAACCCAAAATCTGACCCTGACCAGTTCCAGCAACGTGACACCTACTTATTATTTAGATCTGACTATAACCTAGCCTGTTATATTATATTTTCTTATTGTACTTGAATGAGATACCTAAATCATATCAAATATAGTAGGAATTTGTTTATTTCTCACATTAATTTGTTGTAAATAGTGGATTGACATCCATCTAGGGAGTATCACACTTCCCAGATCTATCAAATGCTAGGAAGTCCACTGTCATATATCATTTAACTATCTTTTTGCTGTCTTGTTTTCTATTACAAGTAGTTCCTCCTAGCCAAAAGGAATCTCTCACATTCAGCTATGGATCAATAAGTCATAACATGTGCAAAAACCATAAACCAACTAGCATTTAATAGGTATTCCTCCTTAGCCCTTACCCTTATCGGTTTTGTCATTTCAAAAAGGTAAAGAAAATGATGAAACATTTTGGCACGAATGGTGGGACCCATTAGGGGTTCTTATTGCATTTTCTTCATTCCTAGTCAAAATTTGTGTGTTTGTTTACCTTCAAAAATCTTACACATTAATCTTTTTCCTTGGTAATCTTCTCTTCTTTCTAATTGCTCTAAAAGATACACTTTCTTTTAGTGCATTTAAAAAGAACCATTCTTTTTTATTTTTACAGTTAGTGAAAGATCATACCCTCTCCTATTCACCAGTTGTGTCATCAAACATAATATTTTGATTTGTGCTTAAAATTGATAGCATTACATTCTAATTTGCTACATTTAGATCACATTAAAATGAGGGCAACCTATATGTTGGAAGTCATGTCCAGCTGATGGTTGACACAAAGAATCATATAAAGAACATTTTTTTTTCTCTCTCTCTCTTTCTATGTCTTACCAAACTTGCACCAAATCAAAATATACACATCTTTCTTTAACAACATATTACCCGGGAACATCTATCAGTGATCACATGATATGATTGGCAGGTACTCCATCGCTCATTACCTCTGTTGAGTCATGATCTCAGAGGATAGACCACCCTCGCCATAACATACCTGAAACCTCTCCTTTTAGATATCCTTCTTCGTAGGATGACTTCCTAACCAAAAATTCTATTCTAAATACACACACTCAATTCTAAATAGCGTAAGCTAAACAAACATAATAAAATCACTATTAGGATCGTAATTTTTCTTAGCATTATTCTTGACTTGTGTTTTGAGGTGTGAGACTATGAATCTCCATTTTTCTTCTTCCTTGCACACTCCACCATCGTATTTGGAGTATTCTGACTTTTTCTGAGTGTGTCAGGGCCCCATCTCCTCATTCTTAGGTTTTTAAGTTTGATTCTTCACTTAATTTAATTCACAAAACCCACTTTCTTCATTTCTTTCTAATTTCATAGTCACCGACATTGGTCCAAAAACCATCACCAGTTCACATCTGACCATCATCGGTTAAACCCTAACTGGTGTTAGATTCTAGCTTTCTAGTTACTTTATTTGGAATAGCCTTCATCACTCTTGTTGTTCTGTTTCTGGCCCTCAGGGCATCATCATATTTCTCCCCTATTGATACTTACTGTCATACACAGTTTCCCCTATACACATCCAACATTCATGTTTCATTATTTGAAACTAGTTTTCTTCCACAGTGACCGGTATCAGTTTTAGCAACCGTCATTAGTCTACCCTTAACCATCACTGGTCAACCTGACCATCATCAATTTTACCTCAACCATCATTGGTCAGCTTGACTATCATCAGTTTCCTATGTTTGATTTTGAAAATATAGACATTGACTAGATTCACCTCTCAGATCCCATAATTCTTTGTTTCTACTGTTTTATTTGTCATCTAAATAATAAATTCTTATCACGTTGGCACTTGTTCACATGGTACTGACTCACAGCCAAAATAATGCCCTTATATTCCACACTAGTCGTCAACCACTCCCACCTATTCTCTCACTTCCTTCTATCCTGTCACCCATGGATCTAACCTTACATACCACCATTACTATAGGAAATGAAGAGTTTGCAAGACTCCTTGATTAGAATCCCATGGCCTTACAGTTCTACCTTTCCCACTCTTCCATCCGAGACTCCTTAGGTCAGTTGATATATGACATGCATGTATCCATCTCTCTTGCCCTTATTCCTTTTTCTACATCAGCCCCTAATAATGTGACATTACCCTCATCTACTTCACCACCAGTATTTTTATAGCTAGGCCCCATACCTGCCATGACCGTTGCATCTGCAGTATCACTCACGCATATCATATCTGTTGTCCCCTCATTGACCACCCAGGACATAGCTTAGTCCACACCCATTATCTCACAAATACCCATTACAACACAATCACCTGTGGTGTTGGACCCCTAATCCATCCCAGAATATCTTCTTCTCCATCCCAAAAAAGCTACCCCCAATCGCTACTAGAGTCATGATGACCATCCCACCTACATACACATACTATCAACAACCCCTATCTCATCTATCACCCATTCTGGATATCTTCCTTCTATGTCAGTTCCCTATTCTCAACCTCCCTATCAGGTTCAATATCTACCCCCTTATGCCACATGAGGTGTCCCTCCATCACAACCTACCAATGACCTCATCAAGTTGATGATGGAAAAGATGTGAACATTAGAAGCATCAGTTTTTGGCTCATGTAATTCCCTCACCTATGATGAAATTTTTAATGAGCCTATTCACCCATCCATTCCTATCCGACCATACCCTGTACATTGGGAAATGTAAAAATTCAACCGCTTCAATAGTAAAGAAGACCCACAATATAATTTGTGGTCCTTTAAATAGGGGTATTACCTAATTTTGCATGATGACGTTTTACTTTTGAGGAATTTCCCAATGTCCCTGAAAAAACCTGCATTGGACTGGTATAGTGGGCTACCAAGACACTCCATCTACTCGTTTAATTAAGTAGCCCAAGCCTTCCTAGATCACTTCTCCATCAATATTTTTAAGAAGGTTACTGTTGACAATTTTTTCACTTGTGTAAAAATGGGAAACTCAAAACTTTTTCATTATGATGAAAGTCATGGGTGAAGTATACCTAAGCTAAATAAGTTCTGATGTTATTAGTTACTGCTGAATTAATTAATGATTAAGTGAAATCTACAACTATGTGTACTGTTACAAAATGTAACAGATCACATATTCTACAATTTCATGATACCTTATATAAAATAACACAAGGGCCCTGAAGGACAGCTATGTTTTCTTGATGAAGACACCAAATTACAAATTAGGTGAAGTGCTAAGTTTTGAAACAACAAATAGAAATACATATATCAGAAAATCAGGGTTCATTATTGAATGCTACAAGTTCTCATCAATGTTTCTTTCCTTCATGATTAAGACATTCAATTATGTTACTAAGTTATTTAGTTCATTATAAAATCCATACAAAGAAGCTAGAATGTAGAAGGGAATACACAACTCAGTTTCAGAATTCAATGTTTTATTCACAAGGAAGGTCAAATGTTTCGCACACAAGCTGTGGGATGTGACTGAAAAGTAAAGTACATCTACTGAAGTAAGAGGTACACATGCATAAAATTGAAAGTAAATGAGTAAGAGTGAACCCATCATTTCCTTTTTATATTCTTCATTGTGTAGAGCATCTCCTTGCCAGCTTCTTCTTCATCTCCATTATAGAATCCACTGTACCTGAAAATAAGAGATGGATAACTATCAGTTACGAGCTTAGGGATTGATTCATATTCCTAGACTGTCCTAATTCATACATATGAATCTCTAATAACAGGAGATGTAATTTATTTAAATATCAAACTACATACATGCATTATTCACTTAGATAAAATGAAGGAAGAGAAAAGAAAATAAGAAAACATGGACATAAGAGAGGCCAAAAATATTTATCTAAGCGTGTAGGTACAGGTTGCAACCAATGAAAAATAAACAAGTCGTAAGTGCATGCATAAAAAGGAAGAATGTAACTCAAGGTTTCAGTAACCGTTATGAAGTGGAAGAAGTTATAGTACATAAAAGAGACTAGGAGATGGAAATACATGTTTTAGTTTGCTACAGAAGGAAGAAGAAAAATTTGAAAGTTGATTTTTGGCTAAAAAGAGAAGGTTACAGTTGAAAAGGAATGAAGACAAGATTTTGGGAAAATTTTGACAGGGATTCGCCATGTAAAATGTACATTTACAACTTTCATCATGTTGCTTTTAACTACTACATGCTTAAAGGAATTATTTAAATCAAGTAAGTGATACATGAAAGCAGTAAAGCATGCCATGATCAAGATAAACAACTATGATGTCTCATTTTTATCTAGCTTCAAACACGAAGTGTTATGTTCTATATTCTTAATTATAAAATATAACTATTATAGCTAGAAATGGATGGAAGAGAGAATTATGGAAAATTTTTGCCAAGGATTCACCATGAAAAATCAACGTTTCAGATTTTCTAACATGCCAAAATACTACTATCAAGAAAATAAAGTATCTAAGTAAAAGAAATAAGTTAATGTATTTCAAAAAAGCATTTGAATCAAGGCTTATGCTAGAAAATTGTGTTACAGTAGATAAAGAATTGTTTACAATTTCTAGAAAGCCACTTATAAGATACAAAACATCTTAAGTTCAGTTTTCAGTTACAGTTTTCATTTCTCATAATCAAATGTTTCAAAGTTATTCACAACTAAAATAAGAATGATGTCCAGTACAAAGTTTCAGAAAGGAATTTTCAATCTTGAAAGCACAAAGTATATTTTTGATCTAAATATGCACATGATGAAGGAGATAGATCTATTAACGTAGAGAAGAAGATGTAGATTCAGTTTAACAGAAAGAAGCAAAAATTTCCAGTGAAGACCCATAATAAGATCGAAGGAAAAAAATCTTTGAGTCAACTGACAAAACATGAGAAACAAGAAAATGTCCCACGGGAGATCACAAAACACTGAATGTATTGACAGTAAGTTAATGAACAAAGTTTGGTATTACGAGTTTTAAAAACTACAAAAACCCAGAGATTTTCTATAAAATGGAGATTGAAATAGAATATTCAGGATAATGGTGTCCAGTACATGAAAGGAAAGTTCTCATAAGCTAGAAAAAGTGGAGGCTCCAGGATGAACCATCAAAGTCAAAAATAATCAAGTAACAAATCTTGTGATACAGATAATGGGTATGAGATATTCTTCAAGATCCAAAGTTTTTAGAAAACTTCAAAAGTGGGGTTTCAATGCAACATTGATAATATTCACATAAATTTGGCCAAGAGAATGAACTCACTAATCCTTTTAATAATCGATTAGAGGCACAAATCAGAAAACAAAATACAATCTGAGACCTTTTGATCAAAGAATTAAATTTATGGGTTGTATTTTGAAAGCACTTAATCAAGGTATGAGTAGATTTGTAACCAACATATACCTACAGTCACCATTTTAAGGTCAGAGAAGTCAAAGTAAAGAGATAACGCATGCCCACAAAGATATTCAGATAAACTCTCAATGAAAAAATCCATATCCAGGGATAGCAAAGCAACATATGGAATACCTGTTGTATATATCTTTTCCCCCCCAGGTAGATATAGACAAGCAAGAGAATGGAGAAATCATAGAAGCTCACATCCCAAGGTGCACAGAATGGGCGCACGACATGGAGTGTTGACATAGGAAATGGTGCGCCCAAGGCGCACAGAATGGGCGCACGACACAGAGTGTCGACAGAGGAAATGGTGCACCCAAGGCGCACAGAATGGGTGCACGACACGGAGTGTCGACAGAGGAAATGGTGTGACCAAGGCGCACAGAATGGGTGCACGACATGGAGTGTGTACAAAGGAAATGGTGCGCCCAAGGCGCACAGAATGGGTGCACGACACGGAGTGTCGACAGAGGAAATGGTGCACCCAAGGCGCACAAAATGGGCACACGACACGGAGTGTTGACAGAGGAAATGGTGCACCCAAGGTGCATAGAATGGGCACATGACACGAAGTGTTGATAGAGGAAATGGTGCACACAAGGTGCACAGAATGGGTGCATGACACGGAGTGTTGACAGAGGAAATGGTGCGCCTAAGGCGCACAGAATGGGCGCATGACACGGAGTGTCGACAAAGGAAATGGTGTGTCCAAGGCGCACATAACGGGCACACGACATGGAGTGTCGATAGAGGAAATGGTGCGCCCCTGGTGCATGGAAGAGGATGACGACATGCACATGAATGTGCCCTTGGCACACCTTCAGGAGGTGCAGCAATTTGAGCGCTGACAGAAAGTAGGCCCTGGCGTAGGTATTCAGATTGCCATAACTTTCGATTGGGAGCTCGGATTCATGCAAGGTTGGAATTTTTGGAAAGCTTACGAGGTCCTATGTCCAACTACGATTGGATATCTTTAATTGGGTGAGAAAAAATTCTTAAAAATGCAAAATACAGTTCACTACTTTTGGGTTCACTGGGTTTCTCACCTACCACCATAATGAGATGAGTTAAGTGCATTCTGGAGGTGGTTGGGGCAGATTTCGAATTCCTCTCTCTTTTCTCTCTCATTATTCCTATAAATTGTAAGGAGGGGATTCTTTCTAAAGGTTGGACATTCTTGTTTTTCCCCTCCCTTCTTCTCTTTGGCAGGTGAACTTGTGGAGAAAAAACCTCCCATTTGAAACTGTAATGCAACCTTGCCTCTTGGCATTTTGCAGTGTGTTGTATCAATCTTTGGAGAAAATTAATGCATGACTGTGGATGATTATCAACCCTCTCTGTGTTCATTTGTGTCCTCCTGATATTTCACTATGAACCTGGCTATCTGTGCATGATCTTGCATTGCATTTTAATGATCTGTGTTTACTGGCAAGACATATGTTCTTCATTCCTCGGTGCATCACCTTTGTTAGTTTAGGTTTTATTTTATGCATTTTCTTACCCTGTCTCCTTGGCAAGTTAGATTAGGTCTTTTAGTAAACCCTCTGCATTTTCTACGTGTGCATCTGAACAGAGGAATAGGAACCAGCCTTCATCCGGAGAGCTTTTCCAATTTCGCAAGGTCCCACACTTGGGAAAAGCTCCATGTTATGTAATCATACTGAGAGTCTCAACCCATCGTGTTGCAGATTCCCAGGGGTGCTGCGATTTGTCATCAACAATTTTGGCACACCCGGTGGGACCTTAGAGGTCTTCCACTTCATCTTTTGCAGGTTGGTGTGTTCTTGTGAAGATTTCAGCCTTTGGAGGCACTTACAAACACATCTGGCGACTCCATCTGATCAATAACTCATTCTCTGAGTTGCAAACCTATTTTTCATCCATTCCCACCCATCTTTCTTTCCGTCTCTTTCATTCTTTTCCATTCCATGAAGTTGTACAATCATGACTTCATTTCCATCATGGAATTCACATCAACAACAACAGTATATTCCACCTCTAACATGTTTTTTAAATCCTCCAAATCAGCATTTTGAACAAATTCAAAATTAGCATGCATACCCATATGAGCAGCAATGCTAAAATCAGTTTGGCTATGGAGCTTTCCAAGAGAAAGAGTATGCAGAAAATCAGATGCAAGATGCTGGTCTGTTGGAGAAAATCCAAAAGATGGAGGTAAAGATGGTGCAGTCCAGAGCAACAGCTCAAATGAGAGCTTTCAGAATTGGTTGTAGGACTCCTTGTCCATGGGGAGGCCCTTTTCCAAGACACTTCAGCCCTCAGGAGAAGCTGGACTTCATGATAAAGATGTTGCCCCAACTTGCACAATGGACAGTAGAGATAGAGGCCTATACACCTATTGTTGAACAACCTTGTCAATGGGTAAGTTCTACACCATCATCTGGTTTCTCTCTTCCCATTACTCAAGCAGCATCATCTCATCTGGACTTGCAAATTTTGAACTCTCCATCTGCTGTCCCAAATGTTGATCCCATGTCTTCACCTCTCAGTCTTCCACCACACCTCAATTCTTCTTTCCTTTTTCCTTCCAAACAGTCATCCTCTCCACAAGAGCTAAAAGAAATACCCCCTCCTCTAAAGAAACAAGATATTTCATCTCCTTTACCACCACAAAAAAATTCCAAATCAATTGAGTTGCAACCCACCCCTCCTCTTGCATTCCCAATTCCATGTAGGGAAGAAGAAATTGCAAAAATCAGCCATCAAGGAGAGCAAGAGGAAGAGCCAAGAAGAAAAGAAATAACAGACAACTTGAGGAGTTGGGCTGCCAAATTTGGGATAACAAAGATCCCCTTGATGGTTAAGCCTATAGGAGAGGTTGAAGTCAGAGAACAAATGGTGGTCAGGACTGATTTTGTTGTAGTAGCAGAAGAAGTTCTTGCAGTCCCAGCTTGTCCTCAAGAGCAGCAGATTGAATAGTTTTAATTGACAAACTTCATGCTGGAGGAAGAGTTCAACCAAGAGCAAGGTTGTCTTCAAACATTGGAGAAGGGAGAAGTTGCTCCAGATCCAAAAGAAGAGGAGCACATTCTAGCTGTGGAGGAGAAAAGCACAAATCCAAGGGGTTTGAGCACAAAGCAGGCTACAGGAGAACCTTCAGTTTTTCTTTATACTTCACCTATCTCAAGTTCTAGTAATGAAGAGGAGTTTGATCTCTCAAACTCAATGTTGGAGGGTGAAGGAAACCATGGTGGTCAAGTTACAAATCAAGAGGACACCATGGAGGAAGTTGAACATTTGCAGCAGGACAACCATGAGGCAGTTTATCTGTCAGATTTGGAGGACTATTTTGATGGAGAAGAGCCGGTTGAGTTTTCACCATTCTCTCTTTCATCGTCCACATTCCAAACACAAGATTCTACTGTCATGAAGGAGAACATTCATTTGTAGCAGCCTGCATCCTATAGCAGCTCTTTGGAATCAAGATTGGAATATTTTAGTCTTTCATGTTCTTCATTGGAGAAAGAGAAAGGACAGAGGAATTTCACCATTTCTTCCACACCATCCATTCAAGAGGGTCTACAAGAAGACTCCATTTTTGGAGTTGAAAATCAGAGCTATGGGCATATCAAATGGATCAGACCTTGCCCAATCAGGTATTTGGCTTCATCGGAGCCAAAGGAGAAGTCACAACCAGTCATGCTTGCTTCTAAGCATGAGGGTGAGCTACAAAGTACCAAGGATCAGCTGTCATACCCCTTCAATCCAAATGTAGAGCAACTAAAAGAGGTATTGGGTTCACCTTCAGCTGATACCTTGATGATTTGGGTGGGAGACCAGCTTCTTGTTGATTTTCCACTCATCCCAACAGCCATGATCAGCTCCAAATCAATTGCATGGCTGCCACTTTTGAGAAAGGGAAGCTATTTCTCACAACCAATTGCAGGGTTTGTTTAGCTTGCCCTTTGCTCCTAGTTAGAGTAGAGTAGGTAGGTTTGCTTTTAGTAGAAGAAGTGCTTGTGCACACTCTGCATGTTCCATTTGGAGCATGTATGATTTTCAGTTCTATACATAGTTTTGGTGTTGCTGGTTCTGCTCTTGCACAGTTCGTTTCAGTGGCATTTTAGTGAGAACAACTCCATGTTCGGTGGGTTTCAAGTGGCTCAGAGGGAGGTTTTCAAATTTCAGATCAGTTGTAGGTTACAACTCATGACTCCATGCCCAATGGATTGCTAAAAGGCCACCGATCTTCTACCTAGCAGGTAGGTGATCCCGTTGAGTCGCCAAATTGTTGTATATATCTTTTCCCCCCCGAGTAGATATAGACAAGTAGGAGAATGGAGAAATCAAAGAAGCTCACATCCAAAGGCTCACAGAATGGGCACACGACACGGAGTGTTGACAGAGGAAATGGTGCGCCCAAGGCGTACAGAATGGGTACACGACACGGAGTGTCGACAGAGGAAATGGTGCACCCAAGGCACACAGAATGGGCGCACGACACAGAGTGTTGATAAGGGAAATGGTGCTCCCAAGGTGCATAGAATGGGCACACGACACGGAGTGTCGACAGAGGAAATGGTGTGCCCAAGGCACATAGAATGGGTGCACGATACGGAGTGTCGAAAGAGGAAATGGTGCGCCCAAGGTGCACAGAATGGGTGCATGACATGGAGTGTTGATAGAGGAAATGGTGCGCCCAAGGCACACAGAATGGGCGCACAACATGGAGTGTCGACAGAGTAAATGGTGTGCCCAAGGCACACAGAATGGGCGCACAACACGGAGTGTCGACAGAGGAAATGGTGTGCCCAAGGCACACAGAATGGTCGCATGACATGGAGTGTCGACAGAGGAAATTGTGCGCCCCTGGCACATGGAAGAGGATGACAACACACACACATGAATGCGCCCTTGGCACACCTTCAAGAGGCGCAGCAATTTGAGCGCTGACAGAAAGTAGGCCCTGGCGCAGGTATTCAGATTGCCATAACTTTCGATTGGGAGCTCGGATTCATGTAAGGTTGGAATTTTTGGAAAGCTTACGAGGTCCTCTGTCCAACTACGACTAGATATCTTTAATTGGGTGAGAAAAAATTCTTAAAATGCAAAATACAGTTCACCACTTTTGGGTTCGCTGGGGTTCTCACCTACCACCATAATGAGATGAGTTAAGTGCATTCTGGAGGTGGTTGGGGAAGATTTCGAATTCCTCTCTCTTTTCTCTCTCATTATTCCTATAAATTGTAAGGAGAGGCTTCTTTCTAAAGGTTGGACATTCTTGTTTTGCCCCTCCCTTCTTCTCTTTGGTAGGTGAACTTGTGGAGAAAAAACCTCCCATTTGAAACTGTAATGCAACCTTGCCTCTTGGCATTTTGCAGTGTGTTGTATCAATCTTTGGATCAAATTAATGCATGATTGTGGATGATTCTCAACCCTCTCTGTGTTCCTTTGCATTGTCCTGATCTTTCACTGTGAACCTGGCTATCTATGCATGATCTTGCATTACATTTTAATGATCTGTGTTTACTGGCAAGACATATGTTCTTCATTCCTCAGTGCATCACCTCTGTTAGTTTAGGTTTTATTTTATGCATTTTCTTACCCTGTCTCCTTGGCAACTTAGATTAGGTTTTTTAGTAAACCCTCTGCATTTTCTACGTGTGCATCTGAACAGAGGAATAGGAACCGGCCTTCATCCAGAGAGATTTTCCAATTTTGCAAGGTCCCACACTTGGGAAAAGCTCCATGTTATGCAATCGTACTAAGAGTCTCAACCCATCATGTTGTAGAGTCCCAGGGGTGCTACGATTCATCATCAACAATACCCAGAACATAAACTATCTAGCAAACCCTTCACATTCAGGTCGAAGAAAGCTAACAGTAATAATAAAGAAATTTATGGTGACACAAGCTTATCAATATCAAGCAAAAAAGAGTATTCATACTAATGAGCCATTCATAAAAGGGTGAATTAAGGGTTACCTCTAATAGTGGTTGAAAGAATTTTAAATGGTAATGACCGAATCCTTGAAATTAAAGGAGCCATGAATTCTAACCAGAGCTTTCAAAAATGGTCAAGAACCAAAGCCATACAAGTATGTATTCACAGTTACACAGAACCGAGCTCCAAGGGAACAACTATGGCGGCCAATAGACCACAGAGATCCTGAAAATAGAGAAGAATCGAGCTTCAGAAATCACCATGGAGGTCATTACAAAGATCAAACATAATAGAGCTGGGTATTAAATAGTCAACAATAGCACCCCATAAATGCTCAGAAGCTCTAAATAGATCAAACATATGAAAATACAGATAACAAGAGTTCAAGAAACTATTTTTTAGAAGGAACCAAGCTCAGAAGCTTCAAATAATGGCGTCAAGAATTTTTTTTTCCAAGTCTTCGCCTGCATAAAGAAAACCAAATGAAATGTGCATAAGGGTCAAGTTGTTCCTTATCATACAAACTCAAGAGGTGATTTTCAACCTAACTCAACCACAGTCAGAAATCAATGGCTCCATATAAAAAGGACATAGATCAAAGGTGAAGGATCAATAACCAAAATCAATGCAAACCACTATGGGTACAATGATAATGCCACATTTAATTTCCAGGTCAAAAACCCTAACCAAGGGTCAAAAATCCAACCCCCATTCCAAATCAGAGTTAAGAGATCCATGGTGGAGGAGAAAAAAGTACACAGATTGACACTCACAAATGGATCACAAAAATTGAGGCAAAATTTGTCAAGTCAGAATAATGGTGGTTGAACTTAGTCCAATTTGCCAAATTTTCAAATTGTAAAACTTCAACCTGCAGGCCCAAAAAAGATACGTGTCATCACCACAACAAAAGTGGAGGCTGGGTGTTTTTCAAGTTTGAAACATTTTACAAAAAAGTTAAAAGTTCCAAAATTTCCCGCAGGCTTGAGCCTCCGCACAGAAAAATTCAATATCAGAAGAAAAGTCAAAAATTGGTTCCACATAGTATTAGTGGAGTGGCGGGTTTTCTCAAAGTTTTGAGACCTTATGCAAATGTGGTTAAAATTTCAAGTTACCCCATAGGCCCACAATTTCCCTGAGTGGGAGATTGAAGTAAATGTTGACTTTAAGGCTTAAAGTGGAAGAGTTTAAAATTCCAAAGTTGCCCGTAGGCCCAAAAACTTGCTAAGGGGAAAAAAAGCCACAAAAGGTCTGCAGGTCCGCAAAAGACTCAAAATTTTCTAAATTCTGCTTGCATGCCCATAAAATCAAATGGGGCCGACGAAATCATGCCATCAATGATCACTGAAAAAGTAAAAATTTAAACTACATTATTTCAAATACAAAGGCCGACACATATATACATGTATGTATTTATAAAAGGTGGCAGAGACTAAAGTATTATGGCATGTATTTTTGCTAAGTCCACAAGAGTGGCCAAAATCAGTTGAAGACAATTGTATGAATCAGAGGTGGTCCCCACTGAGAGGTGAATAATTTTGCTAAAGTATTGGAGATCAAAATTGTTTATTTTCTTGCAGAGGAGTTTTTTTCATGTGATCACTAAAAGATAGAACAAGTGTTAACATCAAAGACAAAAGTGGTCGCAATCAGGATAGATATTTAGATGAATTATTTTGCAAAGTACTGCAATTAATGTAATTTATTTTTTCTCAATAAAAGGATTATTTTTGCATGCCTTCACAACATGACATAATAGAGAAGAAGACAGAGTTTCATGTTCATGGAGAGATACTTTCCTAGCAAGAAATCTTATTTTTAGCAAGATATTCATCCTTCTCTTCTTAAAAATAGAACAATTAACTTCAGTTTGACTGTATTGTAATTAAAGGCTAATAATGTCTATTTGTAATTGCATGCTCTATTTTTATTCCTTTATCTATTATTAAATAAAGGATAAAAATAGAATGCATGGGTGAGTATAAGCCTTAGGCTAATTTAGGAAGAGGGTGAATTTTATTTTGGCTATATATTGTGTGCCTTTGCAAAGCACAAGTGGAACTTCTGGAGGACTTTTGGATATAGGAGTACTAAAGTAATTTTTCTAGTTTTTCCTTCTAAGTGTGAAGTACTTTCTGCCTTACCAATTATTTGCAGTCTTGTGTATGTTTCTATTAGTCTTGTTAATGTAAATTCCCTGACTAATCATCTTACCCTGTTACAAATTCAATATTTTCTTTATAATTTTAATGTGCATGTTAACTTATCAGTGTTATTGTGATATTTTTCCCTCAGTATAACAAAGTTTTTGCCCTTAAATTATATAGAAAACTGTTGGCTCGTGCATAAAAAATCCTTCACATATTAATTGTGCATATACTCAGTCAATGCCCTCATACAAATTTGGTGTATCGCCTTAGTTTAATTATTTTACAATCATATTTTACCCTTAAACTCCATAATCAATTTAGGATACATCAACAAGGAATTGGCCTTGATACCGAAGACTCACCTCAAAATAGGTATACCCACAGACTTGAGGTGTTTCTATTATATCTACGAAAGAGAGAGATCAAATTTTGCAAGCTTAGAAAACCTACAGCCATCTCTCTATAGGGTGCACTTTTGAGAGGTAATACTTTTTCGCACACCTGGTGGGAGGACGAATTAGATCTGCATGCAAGTTACAGATTTAGAGGAGATCTACAGTAGATTTACAACAAATTAAAAGTCACTTTTGGGAGCAAGTTGCAAAAATTTATTTTAAAGATTTGAAGATCTTTTAGTGACTCCACAAAGCTGATTTCAGACCAGTATTGCAACATGTTCCATTCCTAAAGTGACTATAAGATCATCGGTAAGGGGAATTTCTCCTTATTTTTTTTCTTTACCCTTGAATTCTACTAGAAGGAGAAGAGTTGGTAATACTTTACCTTATAATAGACTTGGTTTTGATGACCCTCCTCCTAATATTCCTTCACCATACATCAATTTCTCTATTAACATCCCAATTTTTCAAATGGCTATTCAACCACCAAGGAATTTTGTGACCTTTACTAATGGTAGTCCATTAGTAATCCCAGTTTATCATGACATTCCTAATGCTATCATGAAATTTTTTCCATCATTCATGGGTGAAAATCAGGTTACACCTGTTGAACATATCAAAGATGTTACAGACCTATGTGCAATCCATAATATCCCTAATGAGGATGTAGCTTTAAGACTATTAGCTTTATCTTTTAAAGGGAAGGCCTTGCAATGGTACAAAAACCTAGAAATTGGAAGCATAAGAACTTGGCATAACTTAGGTGAAAAATTGCTGAAATAGTATGAGGTTAATTCAGATCATTTGTCTCTTATTGAAAAATTATCTACTATTAAAAGAGCTCCCAATGAGTTTATGTCCAGTTTCAATATCCGTTTTCCCAGAACATGGGAAAGAATTCTAGCAAGTGTCAAGCCTCAAGGTGATCTTGCTTTCCTTTATTATCTTAGGGCATTAAAGAGTGATATCTCAACTATGATTCAGTCAATGGGGGAGAGACACTCCCAGTAGCCTACGATATCACTATCTGAGCTGAAAATAGTCTTATTCAAGCTAGAAAATTGGTACTAAGGCCTTTAATGCTCTTTTCAATAGATTTAGCACATATTCCTCAACCTATTACAATCATAGAACCTATTGTTGTAGCTTCATCAGATGATGTATTTAAAGCTTTGCAAACTATGGGAAATAAATTGACTTCGATTAATAATAGAATTGCATTATCTAGCTGACCCTATCAGGCTTCTTATCAAAAAAATTTACAGAATCAAAATTATAGGCATCCTTACCAGTAAAGGAAGTTTGACCCAAAGACTCCTAGTTCCTATAACACTTTAGTTCCAGTTAATATGGCTACAAAAGAGTGGTGTTAACCTTGCAATCAACCTCATTCAGTTGCAAGTTACCCAAATTATTTTTTGAATCTGAATCTTGTTGCACAACCTCAATATAAAACATTGTTCATGCCTCAAATGGAGGGTGGGTAGCAAGAAACTCATGTTTAGAATGCACCTGAACAAAATTTAGTCAATTTTAATTAGGAGGATTTCATTGTAGTCACTACTAGAGCACAAGGGAAAGCTGCTAAAATTCAAAAATAACAAAATAGGCCTATCGTGCCTACTATCACTGATAAGACAACATCTACAGTTCCAAAGTCAACCAACAACCCTGTTGTTCCTCAAAAAACAAATTTTCTAGTTGATAAAGGCCATCAAAAATAGCTATAGCCTGATCTAAGAAGACTATTTATACATCAGATAACTAAGGAAGCTGAAGAAGAATCAGTTTTTACTAAGGCCTACTCTAAGACAGTTGAATCCATCTCTAAAACAATTACTTCTTTTAACATTGTTGATGTAATGAAAAAGCATAATGTTAATATCTCAATGTGGGATGCTCTAAGTATTCCTAGACAACAATATTTACTCTCTCATGAACTAGCTAAGCTACAGATTTCTTCAAATACAATAGAAACTGAAGTTTAAAAGACAGACATGGTCCTTGGAACATATGAACAAGACCACATTAAAGAAGTTAAGTGGATGGTCTAGAAAGTTCTAAATGCTCATGATATCAAGAAACCACCACCATTTTATTTATCACTAATTATTGGAGAACATATAGTTCATAATTGCATGGTGGAAAGTGGTGCAAGTAGTACAGTTATGCCAAAAGTGATTGCAAAAAAATTGGGTTTACAATATGAGCCTACAGAAAGGAGTGTCTTATAGCTTGATGGAACTGCAACTAAGACAATTAGCATAATCAAAAATTTAGAAGCGATGTTACATGCTTGCCCAAATGTTTCTATTCTATAAGATGTAATTGTTGTAGATTTACCTCCATATTTGGTGTGTATTATATGCATAAAGAAAATACACCACTTCCCTTTCTGTCTAAAATAGAAGATTCAACAGAAGGGATTTGGAAGCTTTATTTCGATGGAGCTAAGAACAAGAAGGGATAGGGAGTAGGTTTGATGCTCACTTCCACAACGAATAAAAGGTATTTCTCAACTTTGACTCTCTAATTTGCATGTACTTGTAATGTAGTTGAGTATGAAGCATTAATTCATGGCCTACTTTGGGCCAGAAAGAGAGGTATCAACATGCTACAAATTTTTGGTGACTCTGAGTTGGTTATCAATCAAGTAAGAAATTTCAATGTTTGTAAGAATCCATTAATGAAGTCTTACAGACATAGAGTTTCAGACTTAATGGAATATTTCGAAGCTATTAACATTTAGTCTATTCCTAGAGCTGAAAAGAAGCATGCAGACAGAATTGTAGCAGTTGGGGCTAGTTTTGAAGTGCTAGAACAAGTTGAAAACAAAAAAATCTAGCCTCATATAAAGTTAATTGTCAGGCCCTCAGTACCTGATAATGATTCAAATTGACAAGTTTTTGAAAGTGATGATCAAATCTGTTGGTTTTTGTAGTAAGAAGATGAGCTTTCTGCAGTTAATCGAGATAAATTATAATGCTTATATGGTGACCAGATTGTTCAGTTGAAGACAAATAAACTGCCTCGAGGTCTAGTCACATTAGAAGACATCTTCAACACTGAATATCAGTTAATAAAGGTCAAGACTAAAATGTCAACCCACACTGATAATTATGAAGAGATCTTATTTAATGAAGGGAAAAAGCTATTTCTTGGAAAGGTATGTTCCTCAGCTGAAAAGAAGTCATTGTTAATCTTTGCAAGGAGTTTAAAGATGTTTTTGCTTGGAAATACCAAGATCTAAAAGGATTTGATCCTAGTTTAGCACAACATACAATTGAGTTTCAGCCAAATTCTAAACCTTTTAGTTAGAAACAGAGGCATGTGAATTCCAAAATAGAACCTCTCATGAGGAAAGAATGATCTAAGTTGATTGAATCAGGTATTATCTTTCCAGTTAAGCATTCAAGTTGGGTAGTCAATCTTGTTCCTGTTAAGAAGAAGAATGGTGAAATCAGACTATGTGTAGATTTCAGGGATCTTAATAAGGCCTCATTAAAAGATCATTACCCACTCTTGAATATGGATCAAATTTTGAGAAAAGTCTCAGGTTCAGACATACTATCTCTTCTAGAAGGTTATATTGGATATAATAAGATTTTAGTTCGAGAAGAAGATAGATATAAAACAACTTTTACCACCAAGTGGGGTACTTATGCTTACAAAAGAATGCCTTTTGGTCTTTCAAATTTTGGTGCAATGTTTCAACATGCAATGGACATGGATTTTCATAGCTTATTAAATAAATTCATCCTTGTTTATTTAGATGATGTTACAGTATTTTCAAAATATTCTGAAGAACATCTAATGCATTTAAGGTAGACTTTTTGGTTGTGCGGGCAATTCGGAATATCTTTGAATCCATTGAAGTCTATCATTTCAGGACATCAAGGTAAACTACTCAGTCATATTGTTTCTAAGTAGGGTTTAGAAATTGACCCTTTCAGAATTGAAGCCATATCACAACTATCATTGCCCCATCATAAGAAGGCATTACAAATTTTTCTTGGAAAAATAAACTTTGTTAGAAGATTTGTTCCAGATTTTGCAGCATTGGTTAAACCACTCACAACTATGCTAAAGAAAGAGAAAAAATTCTATTAGACCAGTGAAATAAGAGAAGGATTTGAATCAATCAAAGTAGCTATCTCTCAAGCTCCTACTCTTGCAAATCCAAATTTCTATAAATATTTTATAATGTATGTACTTGCAGGAGCTGAAACAATCTCAATTATCTTAACTCAATTCAATGATGAAAATATTGAACAACCTATTGATTTCTTTGGACAGAGCTTGCATGATTACAAAAAAAGGTACACATTTCTTGAAAAATAAGTAATTTCAGTAGTCAAAGCACTAAATAATTTCAATTATATGCTTTCGAACAATAAAATCCATGTTTTTGTTTCTCATCCAAGTGTGAAATCATTCTTACTAAATAAAGAATTGAATGAGAAAAGAGCAAAATAGATAACAAAGGTCATGGAGTATGATGTTGATATCCGGGTTTCTAAGATGGTTTGAGGGAAAGGTTTATGTGAACATCTAATTGTTGATATAGAAAAACAACAAGTTATAGAACCAGATGATTCAAAACAACATGCTGAAATTGCATATCAGCAATTAGAAATCATGGTTCAACCAGAAAATCAAAAGTCTGAGCTCACTCACGAGATTTAGGAATCAAGATGGATGAATAATTTGGTTAATTATCTACAGTATGACACCTATACAAAAGGTATGGATAAGAATAAACAAAGGTATTTTAGATTACAAGTTGTACCTTATATCTTCATTGATAATGTGTTGTTCAAAAGAGATATAAATGGAATCTTGTTACAGTGTGTTGACTATGATAAAATTTAAAAAATATTGTCAGAATTCCATGAAGGACCTACAGGAGGTCACTTCTTAGCACGTACCATATCCTTAAAAATTATGAAAGCTAGTTACTATTGTCCTAGCATATTCAAAGACTATTTTGAATGGATAAGAAAGTGTAGAAAATGTGCTTTACTTCGCTACCCTTGTAGCTTATATCAGTTGATCAACCTTTTATGTAGTGGGGTATTGACTTTATTAACATGATAAATCCACCCTCATCACAAGGAAATAAGTGGATCTTAATTGCTACATATTATTTTATACGATGGATGGAAGCAGTAGTTTTAAAATATGCTAATGAATCTTCAATACTAACCTTTTATGAAGGTATAATTTACATATTTGGTGTTCCATCAACTATCATATCAGATAATGCTTTCACTTTTCTTATTGCTAAGATAACAGATTGGGCTGTCAAACATGGAATTTATTTGAGTGCTTCATCTAATAATTACCCACAAGGTAATGGCTTAGCTTAGAGTACTAACAATAATCTGTTAAGGATCATTAGAAGAACACTCAAAGATAATCAAAGAGCTTGGCATCTGATGTTGAATTTATTACTTTAGGATGACAGAGTGACTCTAAAAAGATCAGTTGGTAATTCACCATACAAAATTGTGTACGGAAAAGAAGCAAGAATGTCTATTCCAGTTGAGTTACCAACATTGGATTTTCTACACCAAATGGATCTTCTTGAGAATGAACCATTATAGGTTCGTTATGTAGAGTTAATGAAATTATAAGAGCTAAGAGATCAAGCTCATTTAAATATGGAGAAAAATCATAAACAAATGAAGAAGACTTTTGATAAGAAAGCCAAATTTAGAGTCTTCAATGAAGGAGATATTGTGTTAAAGTGGGATGTTGATGGTGTAAAGCCAGGAAGACACTCAAATTTTGATACACTCTGGAGTGGTCCTTACATGATTTCAGCTAGCAAGGAATAAAATGCTTTTAAGATTTTGAAGCTAAATGGATAGAAACTTCCCATTCCTATGAATGGTATGTTTCTCAAACACTGTTAATGAATATCTTACAATGATTGTTAGATTAGGATTTCCCTTTCAATAAGAGAATTTCTTGTAAATTGCAATGTTTTTCAATTCAATAAGTGCATTTGTGCACATGATTTGGTTTACCAGATCCTTTCCCAATGTCCCTGACAAAACCTGCATTGGACTGGTATAGTGGGCTACCAAGACACTCCATCTACTCATTTAATCAAGTATCCCAAGCCTTCCTAGATCACTTCTCCATCAATATTGTTAATAAGGTCACTGTTGACAATTTTTGCACTTGTGCAAAAATGGGCAACTCGAAACTTCATCGTTATGATGGAAGTCATGGGTGAAGTATACCTAAGTTAAAGAAGTTCTGATGTTATTAGTTACTGCTGAATTAATTAATGATTAAGTGAAATCTTCAGCTATGTGTGTTGTTACAAAATGTAACAGATCACATATTCTATAATTTCATGATACTTTCAGTAGAAGAACACAAGGGCCCTGAAGGACAGCTGTGTTGTCTTGATGAAGACACCAAATTACAAAGTAGGTGAAGTGCTGAGTTTTGAAGTAGCAAACAAAAATACAAATATTAGAAAATTAGGGTTCATTACTGAATGTTAAAATTTATCATCAATGTTTCTTTCCTTCATGATTAAGACATTCAATTATCTTACTGATTTGTTTACTTCATTATACAATCCATATAGAGAAGCTAGAATACAGAAGGGAATACACAACATTTTCAGAATTTAATGTTTTGTTCGCAAGGAAGGTCAAATGTTTCCCACACAAACCATGGGATGTGACTAAAAAGTAAAGTACATCTACTGAAGTAAGAGGTACACATGCATGAAATAGAAAGCAAAGGAGTATGTGTTAACCCATAATTTCCTTTGTATATTCTTTGTTTTGCAGAGCATCTCCTTGTTAGATTCTTCTTCATCTCCATTATAGAAGCCATTGTACTTGAAAAGAAGAGAAGGATAACTATCAGTTACGAGGTCAGGGATCAATTCATATTCCTAGATAGTCCTAATTCATACATATGAATCTCTAATAACATGAGATATAATTTAATTGAATATCAAACTACATACATGCTTTATTCACTCAGATAGAATTAAGGAAGAGAAAATACAAGAAGAAAATATGGACATAAGAGAGGCCAAAAATATTTTCCTAAGTGTATAGGTACAGGTTACAGCCAATGAAAAATAAACAAGTCATAAGTTCATGCATAAAAAGGAAGAATGTAACTCAAAGTTTCAGTAACCGTTTTGAAGTGAAAGAAGTTACAGTACAAAAGAGAGACTAAGAGATAGAAATACATGTTTTAGTTTTCTATAAAAAGAAGAAGCATAATTTGAAAGCTGATGTTTGGCTAAAAAGAGAAGGTTATAGTTGAAAAGGAATGGAGACAAGATTTTGGGAAAATTTTGATAGGGCTTCACCATGTAAAATGGACATTTACAACTTTCATCATGCTGCTTTTAACTACTACATGCTTAAAGGAATTATTTAAATCAAGTAAGTGATATAGGAAAGTAGTAAAGCATGCCATGATCAAGATAAACAACTATGATGTATCATTTTTACCTAGCTTCAAACATGAAGTGTTATGTTATATATTATGAATCATAAAACGCAACTACTATAGCTAGAAATGGATGGAAGAGAGAATTCAAGAAAAAGTTTGCCAGGGCTTCGCCATGAAAAATCAACATTTCAGATTTTTCCAACATGCTAGAAATACTACTATCAAGGAAATAAAGTATCTAAGTAAAAGAAATAAGTTACTGTATTTCAAAAAAGTATTTGAATCAAGGATTATGCCTGAAAATGGTGTTACAGCAGATAAAGAATTGTTTACAATTTCCAGAAATCCACTTACAATATACAAAACATATTAAGTTCAATTTTCAGTTACAGTTTTTATTTCTCATAATCAAATGTTTCAAAGTTATTCACAACTAAAATAAGAATGATGTCCAGTACAGAGTTGCAGAAAGGATTTTTCAATCTTGAAAGCACAAAGTATATTTTAGATCTAAATATGCACAGGATGAAGGTGATAGATCTATTAATGTAGAGAAGAAGATGCAGATTCAGTTCAACAGAAAGAAGTGGAAATTCCCAGTGAAGAACCATAATAAGTTCCAAGGAACAAAATATTTGAGTCAACAGATAGAACATGAAAAACAAGAAAATGTCCCATGGGAGATCACAAAACACAGAATGCATTGATAGTAAGTTAACGGACCAAGGTTGGTATTACAAGTTTAAAAATTTATAAATACGCAAAAATTTTCTATAAAATGGAGATTGAAATAGAATATTCAAGATAATGGTGTCCAGTAAATGAAAGGAAATTTCTTAGAATCCAGACAAAGTGGAGGCCCCGGGATAAACCATTAAAGTAAAAAATAATCAAGTAATAAACCTTGTGTACAGATAATGAGTATGAGATATTCTTCAAGATCCAATGTAACACCCTAAATTGTTGTTACTTCCTCCTGAGCATTCAAGTGTTGATATATGATTTCTTCTGTATAAGGACATGTTCCTTTGGTTTGTGAAGTCATGCTTGATATGGATTGTATCTTCTTTACTCTTGAAGATCTTTGACTGAGCTAGAATATGCTTGGGCTCTTTTGTTTCTTTCATTCTTCGCACTTGAGTTCAATTTGATTCCAGATGAATTGTGGATTTATCCATCTTTATGACTCAGCCTTGGATCAGTTGCATTGATCCAAGGCATGTTTTAAGCTTATTTAGGATGAACAAAATTTATTGACCTTATGAAAGTTACAAGGTCTGAATGAGTTGAATGATCAATCCCAGAGTTTGACTCAGGCTGATCATGAAAAAAAAAAAGGACTTTGGCTACAGATATTGTAACATCAGGAAGGCCTAGACCTTAAGCCAGGTAAGATGTTCTTGTGTATACCATAAGCTTAATTTAGTGATGCCAAATGGAATCCTTTATAGGAATGTTTAACCCTGTATGGAATCTAACTTTGAGTGGTCCTATTTAGAGACCTAGATTTGATTCATTAAGATTAATAACCTTAAGCTAAACTATAACCTAATGGTTAAAGTAATTGTTAATCCAACCTAGCCCTAAACTATAATCTTAATGCTCCTAAGAGTTAACTACACCTAGCGATATGGAAGGGAGACTAATGTCTTAAACCCTATGATCTAACCTATCTTAACTAATGATAAGAATGGAGGGGGACCTTTGAAGGGTCGCGAGTCATGGGCAGTGGTTTCCATGGCATTTATGAGGGTGGATAAGGTTGAGGGACTTGGAATGCTACCAGGTTTGGTGGAGGTTGCAAACGGCTAATGTAACATGACGTGGCAGTATCACCAATTATGGGAATGGTTTTTTTTTTCTTTTGGCGATCACCAATTTTTGCGGTCAGTGGCAATGGAGAATAGGCGGGAGGATGGAAGTTAATGCAATTAATGAACTTTGGTTCCCGAGCGTGGATTGCTTGGGAAGGCATGCAAATGGAATATTGTTTGGTTGTTTGGTTTTCCATGCATTTTGTTTTTCACTCTGCTTGAGCACTGGTTCTTCGAACCATTTGTCTACTCTGTGTTGCATGGCAACTTTGAGAATTTCTAGCTTCCTTCTCTGTCGGGGAAAGTTTATAAGGCATGAAGGTAACAATTTATTGTTGTTTAATCTATCGTGGAAGAAGAAGAGAAGGTGCGAGCACATTCAGAGGTCTTCTTCAAATTTTTAAGTGACATTATCAGGCATGATAGGCCCTAACTTTTAAAAAATATTTGTTTCCTTCAAATGCTTTCATTAGAACAACTCTGTTCAGATGAATTTTTTTGTACAGTTGGCTTGGTTGGAAACAATGTATTGGTTTTCTTCTTCTCCTTTTGATTTGGGAATCCCTAGTTCAACTTCTGTTGAAGTCCTTGCTGTGATTACTTTATGGATACGACTTCTTTGAAGTCCTTGCAGTGTATCATATGAATTCAACTTCTGTTGAAGACCTTGCTGTATTAGCATGTTGGTTAAACTTTTGTTGAATCCTTGCTAAGTATACATATGGATTCGACTTCTGTTGAAATGCTTGTTGTGTTTACATTTTGGTTCGACTTCTGTTGAAGTCATTACTGTGTATACATATGGATTCGACTCTATTGAAATGTTTGTTGTGATTGCATATGGGTTCGACTTCTTTTTATGTTGTTTCCTTGCTTCTTGATTAACTGAGGTAATAAGTTCCCAACTGTACCATGTTAGACATTGCGTTGGATGATTTCATGTTTGAAGAATGACATGGAAAGAATTGTTGTGTCTAATTTGGTTGGTTTATTGATTATTTCTTGGTCGCATGAGCTCTTTTATTGCTTGACAACTTCAGGGAATATATAGTTGAATTGTGATGAAACTGTAGTTCCTTCTTTTGAGCTTGACTGGTATAGTCGCATGCGTAAGTAATATGTAGAATTTAAGCCTGTACCTCTGTGAAAAGGGTTTGGATGGTCAATGATTATAGGTTTTGTATGAGATGAAATATTAGTGTAGTTGTTGTTTTCTTTACGACCTCGCTTGGTTAATGGGAACACAGCCTGATCGAGAGAAATCTTGCTTTGAGGAACTCTGATTCTTAATAATGTGTGGGTAATCCTGGATCTGCATGGATGGAAATCAGGTTTGTATTTGGAAGGGATGGGATTGTGTTGATTTCACCTGTAGTGACCTTGAAATCTATCATTAAAATCAACTAGTAATACTGGAAGTGTTATTTGTTTGGTATCCTTGAATCACAATAACAAATTATCCATTGTAATGACTGGAAGTAGTTAGTGTTTCTTATCAGTAAGTAATGTTAGTGGGTTACCCTAACTCGTAGTGTAAAATGATTCGAGTCTTGGGTGAAGGGAAGACTGATTTTATTTGGACCATGATTGAATACGGATATTGTACGCATATGTATTTCCATTTATAACAATCTGTGTCTTTGTTTATGTGCAATGGTAAGACCCTTGGAATCTTAGGGCGACCTTTTTAAAACAGTTCTATCAGATTGGAGCTAATGGTAGACTTAGGTGTTGATTTTCTTGCTCTCTCTTCTTCCTTAATTGAAATCAAGATTGAATGTATATGCATTACTTCTGGTAAGTTGGTACAGTTCTGAACCTATTTGGAAGGGAGATCTGAATGCATCTGTTTCCTTCCCCTAAGTTGTAAGGTATATGCTGATATATGACTTTTGGAATAAGAAAATATTCTCTCCCTTGTCTAAAAATTATGAGTGCTCTCTTCTTTTTTATCTTTATGTGAACTCTATGGTATGGACATAAGAAGAATAGAATGTTAAATTTGTACAGAGAGATTGGTAAGTACTGACTCTTGACCGGGTCTCCTTCTTTATTGATGGTTATATTATCCTGTTTGAGTTGTTCGGTTATCCACTTTTATAAAAATAGTATTGTAGTAGAAGTTGGTATACTTGTCAATATCATTGAAATAATTCTATATAAAGGAATTCCGTCAGTTGAGCTTGCTGGATGTTATAATCTACCTTTGCTTGAATTGTTAAATACACACCTGTTGGATATACGAACTGATAGGAATTCATTCTTGAATGGAGTAATTTGTTGAATTATTGTTGTCCTTGGTTTTCAGATGGATGGATGTTTTGGATTCATTTTTTTCTTCTTAGTATCTAATATATATGATGAATCATCTTAAAAGTATTTAGGTTTAACTGGAAGCTATAATATGAGTCATGCATTAAATTCATATTAGAATTGTAGAAAGATGATTAGCCTGATTCATGTTTAAGGATTTGAAGAAATGATTTCATTTAAACAGGTTGTTTAATGAGAACAATTGGTGGAATGCAATTGTTTTAAGAATTAGTGCTTATCATGCTCAGTTCACTGAACTGACCTGTGCTAGCAATTTTTGTAGATGGACATCGTAAGTGGTAAAGGCATGCAGATCTGATATGATGCTCAGATTGTTTAATCCAGTTTTTATGATGAATTTCAACTTGATTGTCTCAAATTGTATTATAGGAAGAAAGATATTCTTTCAATGTTGATTATTGTATCAAATGTGCTGAAGTGCATAAGTTGTAAATGTATGGTCTGGAAATGAATGAAATGGGGAGATTGTTACTTATGTGGCTGCATTTTTATTTGATGGATTGAACTTCTTAGGTCTGATTGAATGTAAGTGCATTTTTAATATTGTATACCATGGGAGTTATTTGGATTTTCTAAGTAGGCCTTGTAAAAATTATGTGACCAAATACTTCATGAATGAATAGTAATTCTCTTCTGTTATGAATAATGCTAAACTGAAAAATTAGTCCACTGCCTTTCGAGATGTTAAGGTTAAACTACACCCTAATATGTAGCTGAAATGAGAAGAGTAATCTATTACTCCCTATCCATGACCTAAGTCAAGACAACGTAATTGATGGTTTTAAATCACTATATCTTAATAACAGTAAGTAAGATATATTTCAGTCTTGGGAGCTGATATAAACCCATATGGGTTTAGTTAGCATCCTTATGAGAGGACTTAGGGCTATTGTCCAATTATGTAGAATAAGATTATTGGGAACCAATGATCTCCTAGACGAGATCTCAATTCTTATTAAACTTATCTCTGTGAAATTGAACTTAATTGCATAAGGCAACTCAAAGGTGTGGAACCCAGGGGTTGGGAAAAGACTACCCAGTTAGGAGAGTCTTAAATTAAATTTCAACTCAACTTAAGTACCTCCTTGAAGTTATGTAAATCTTTCCGAGGTGGTTTTGTAGGATGTCAACACATGTCAACTATAGGGTTGTACCTTCGAGAAGATTAGGATCTTCTCGAGGATACAACAATGCAGGTGACCTATGGCGACACCCTTTGCATTGATCATTAAGATTTACACCTTAAACTCAAACAAGTTTTTATTCTGGGACTGGTTAGGACCATGGTCATGTTATGAGGCTACCCTTGGAGACTCGGGGTAGCTTGATAGACAGGGTTAACTGTGGTTGACCTAGTATGTCAGCTTACCCTAGTCCTCAAGAGCATCCTTGTAACATGTGTCATGTTATTAATATGTTCCTGAGTGAATGACTTGGGACAGGGGAGGCTGACAGAAGTCAGTATAAGACATTCTATTTAACATCAGAGTGGGGTGAAGGATGTATTCCAGATTGACGAGTATGCCGTCAAGGAATACGAGACATGAACAATATGTTTCAAATCTTTGGCCAAAGTATCGCAAGCTGCTGATTGGTTGTCCTATGTCACCTAGTCTGAGGGACTTGATGCCGATGAATAATGGTAACAATTATTTAGATAGGTTCCTTGGACAGAGCATTCTGAAATCCTAGATTAGGGAAGAGAACCGCAAGAGTGAAGTGTTAAAATAAAAATGCCAACTCTATGATACTCATGAATATATCAGTAGATCACTGAGTCATGGAATGAATAGATCGGTGGTACACCGAGTCATTAATGATGCATATGGTTATCTGTTATAAGAATGATTGTTATGATCTGTGAGTTCTAAATTATGTATTTAGAACTAGGAAGCACTTATAAAAAAAAATAAAAAAAATCTTGTTCTAATGTACTAAAATGGGAATGTTACATCCAAAGTTTTCAGAAAGCTTCAAAAGTGGCATTTCAACACAACATTGACAAGATTCACACAAATTTGGCCAATAGAATAAACTCACTAATCCTTTTAACAATCGATTAGAGGCACAAATCAGAAAACATAATACAATCTGAGACCTTTTAATCAAATAATTAAAATTATGGGTTGTCTTTCAAAAGCACTTAATCAGGGTATGAGTAGATTTTGTAACCAAAATATACCTTCAGTCACCATTTTAAGGTTAGAGAAGTCAAATTACAAAGATATCGCAGGCCCGCAAAGATATACAGATAAACTCTTAATGAAAAAATCCATATCCAAGGATGGCAAAGAAAAATATGGAATACCCATAATGTAAACTATTTAGCAAACCCTCCACAATCAGTTCGAAGAAAGCTAACAGTAATAACCAAGAAAGTTATGGTGACACAAGCTTATCAATATCAAGAAAAATAGAGTATTCATACTACTTAGCCATTCATAAATGGGTGAATATAGGGTTACCTCTAACCATGGTCGAAATAAGTTCAAATGGTAATGACCAAATCCTTGAAATTAAAGGAGCCACAAATTCTAACCAGAGCTTTCAAAAATGGTCAAGAACCAAAGTGATACAAGTATGTTTTCACAGTTGCACAGAAATGAGCTCCAAGAGAATGACTAGGGTGGCCAATAGACCATATAGATCCTAAAAATAGATAAGAATCGAGCTTCAGAATTCACCATGGAGGCCATTTCAAAGATCAAATGTAACAGAGCCGGGTATTGAATAATCAACAATAGCACCCCATAAATGCTCAAAAGCTCTAAATAGATAAAACATATGAAAATACAGATCACGAGAGTTAAGGAAACCATTTTGCACAAGGAACCAACCTCAAAAGCTTTAAACAATGGTGTCAAGAAAAAAAATTCCAGGGCTTCACCCGCATAATGAAAACCAAATGAAATCTTCATAAGGGTTGAGCTTTTCTTTATCATGCAAACTCAAGAGGTGAGTTTCAACCTAACTCAACCATGGTCAAAAATTAATGGCTCTATATCGAAAGGACATAGATAAAAGGTGAAGGATCGATCTCCAAAATCAATGCAAACCACTATGGGTATGATGACAATGCCACATGTAATTTCTAGGTTAGAAACCCTAACCAAGGGTCAAAAATCTAACCGCCATTCCAAATTAGAGTTAAGAGATCAATAGTGGAGGAGAAAAAAGTACAAAAATCGATGCTCACAAATGGATCACCAAAATCAAGGCAAAATTCGTCAGGTCAGAATAATGGCAGTCAAACTTAGTACAATTTACCAAATTTTCAAATTGTAAAACTTCAACCCGCAGGCCCGACAAAGATACATGTCATCACCACAACAAAAGCGGAGGCCGGGGGTTTTTCAAGTTTGAAACCTTTTGCAAAAAATTTAAAAGTTCCAAAATTTCCCACAAGCCTGAGCCTCCGCAAGGAAAAAGTCAATATCACGAGAAAATTCAAAAATTGATTCCACATAGTATCAGCGGAGCGGCGGGGTTTCTCAAAGTTTTGAGACCTTATGCAAATGTGGTTAAAATTTCAAGTTACCTTGTAGGCCCACAATTCCTCTGAGTGGGAGATCGGAGTAAATGTTGACTTTAAGGCTTAAAGCAGAAGATTTTAAAATGCCAAAGTTTCCCACAGGCCTGAAAACCCACCAAGGGGCAAAAAAGCCACAAAAGGTCCGCAGGTCTGCAAAGGACTTAATTTTTTTGAAATTCTACCCGCATGCCCGTAAAAGAAAAAGGGGCCGACCAAATCATGCCATCAATGATCACCAAAATTGTAAAATTTTAAAATATATTATTTCAAATGCAAAGGCCAACATATATATACATGTATGTATTTATCAATGGTGGTAGAGACTAAAGTATTATGGAATGTATTTTTGCCAAGTCCACAAGAGTGGCCAAACTTAGTTGAAGATAATTGTAGAAATCAGAGGTGGTCCCCACTGAGAGGTGAATAATTTTGCTAAAGTATTCAAGATCAAAAGTGTTTATTTTCTTGTAGAGGAGTGTTTTGCATGTGATCACTAGAAGACAGAACAAGTGTCAACATCAGAGACAAAGGTGGTCCTAATCAGGATATATATTTGGATGAATTATTTTGCAAAGTATTGCAATTAATGTAATTTATTTTTTCTCAATAAAAGGATTATTTTTGCATGCCTTCACAACATGATAGAATAGAGAAGAAGATAGAGTTGCATGTTCATGGAGAGAGACTTTCCTAGTAAACAATCTTATTTTTAGCAAGATATTCATCCTTCTCTTCTTAAAAATAGAACAGTCAACTTCATTTTGACTGTATTGTAATTAAAGGATAACAATGCCTATTTGTAATTGCATGCTCTATTTTTATTCCTTTATCTATTATTAAATAAAGGATAAAAATAGAATGCATGGGTGAGTACAAGACTTAGGATATTTCTAGGAAGAGGGTGAATTTTATTTTGGCTATATATTGTGTGCCTTTGCAAAGCACAAGGGGAACTTCTAGAGAACTTTTGGATATAGGAGTACTAAATAAATTTTTCCAATTTTTCCTTCTGAGTGTGAAGTAATTTTTACCTTACCAATTATTTGCAGTCTTGTGTATGTTTCTATTAGTCTTGTGAATGTAAATTCCCTGATTAATCATCTTACCCTGTTACAAATTCAGTATTTTTTGCATAATTTTAATGTGCATTTTAAATTATTAGTGTCATTGTGATATTTTTCCTTCAGTAAAACAAAGTGTTTGCCCTTAAATTATATAGAAAACTACTGGCTTGTGCATCAAAAATACTTCACATATCAATTGTGTATATACTTAGTCAAATCCCTCATACAAATTTATTGTATCACCTTTGTTTAATTATTTTACAGTCATCTTTTACCCTTAAACCCCAAAATCAATTTAAGATACATGAACAAGGAACCGGCCTTGATACTAGAGACTCACCTCAAAATAGGTATACCCATAGACCTGGGGTGTTTCCATTGTATCTACAAAAGAGAGAGATCAGATTTTGCAAGCTTAGAAAACTTGCAGCCATCTCTCTCCAGGGTGCACTTTCAAGAGATAATAGTTACCATGACTGATCCTTATTCCACACGACAATATGAAAATGAGTCTATCACTGAGTTTTTTCCTCACTAGCGCAACCTCATTAACCAACTCACATTTCAATTATCTCAAACTGAGCTTATATAACTATTTACTCAGGCTTATGCTAGACACATCTCACCAACCCTGTAGGTACAAACCTTTCACACTTTTGATGAGGAATTCACCATGGCATGGAAATTATAAATTCATGATATCGAAGAAAATAAGATTCAACTTCGTAACAAGAACATCACGTTTAAATCAAATGATGCTTCTCCATATTTAAAACCCCAAAACAACTATTCAAATACCTAAAGGATCTGTCTAATGCTATAATTCTCAAGGCTGGCCCCCCTCATCAATAAAACCTAGCCAAACCCCCTTCTAATCTCTCTCCCGATCTAAGCTTTCTAGCTCAGAAGAGAACAACAAAAGTACACATCCATAGGAGAATCTTATTATTCTATTTTAGAAAAGCTTGTTAAGGCTAGTGCCATTACCCTTCCACCTATAAAACCACATATTGGTTTTGACCCTGAGTGACCTATGTTTGCATGGTATAAGGAACACGAATTTTGTAACTATCATCGTGTTAAAGGTCACAACGAAAATAACTAGATCACCTTCAAGAATATCATCTAAGAAATGTTAGAAAATGGAGATCTAGTCTTGGATATCCTGAATGTGCCCGTTAACCAAAACCTAAATATCTTCAAGAATCCATTTCCTAATCACACCCCTTCTTCCAACCAAGTTGGTGACACCTCAAATAATGATAGCAATGTCCATGAGGTCCACACTATTTTTGATGACATACCAATTTCTTCCTAATTTCCTCATGTGCTTTCCATAGATGAAATATTATCCTGAGCTCCCTTACCTACACAAGAGCCTATTTCATCTACTCCTCCACCCATAAAGGCACCCCCTTTATTTTATTCTTCATCTGTGGAATAGCCCATAATTAGCACAATGCCTTTGACCTCTCAAAATTCTTAGAAGTTGTCAGTGGCACCTCTCCTACTCATAGATGTAACACCATCGACAACTGATATATTCCTCTTTTGCATTTCAAGTGTTGACATATGATTTTCTAGATAAAGATGTGTTCTTTTGACTGTTGAAGATCATGCTTGATAAGGATAAATATTTTATGTTCTTAAAAATCATTAGACTAAAATAGTATGTAAACAAAAATTTATTTTCACTTTGGAAATATGAGTTGCATTCTAGCTTTAAGAGTTACAGACTTATTCCTTCTTCCGAATCATCCTTGGATCAATTTCAGTGATCCAAGGAATGTTTCAAATATTCTTCATAGAGTGAATGGTAAATTGACATTCATTAGTTTGAGAGATGTAAAATGCTGAGCTTTGTTTGTTATAAATTCTTTGGTCTTATGTGAACGTGTTCAGTTGTATTTTTGTGCTCAGGTCTTTGGTGATTTGGTATGAGATTAAGGACTTAAGCAAAATTCAATTCATGGGGGAGGAGTTTGGAGTCCTAAAACCTAAGGGATATCCCAACAGTATCCTAAGCTAGGTAAGAACACCTATGTTCTAGCTACGTTTACTTACTTGGATTTTTATTCTAACCTAAGCCTCTTATTCGAATTTGTTGGGTTGTCGTCCTAACCTAAGCATTGTGATAAAAGGATAAGGGAAGGATTACTAAAGTAATACTAGGCTATTTTAATTAATACCTAATACTAAATGCTTATGAAGTTAATCTAACCTAAGGTGGGAATTACTATTGGCAAATGGTTTTAAGACCTAAGTTGGTAATTGCTAAACTAACCTCAGTTCTATTGGGATCCATCCTAAACTACTAAAAAAAAGGGAACCTAAGGGGGTCACATGTCTCTAAGGAGACAGTTCCAAGGGAATTTAAGTGAGCTGATAGGGTATAATGGAGGGTGGTACTTCTATTTTTGGCAGGGGCTATTAGACTTGGTGGAGGCATACGTGAAAGCCCCACTAAAAGATGGAATTGGATTTTTGTATGAAATTGGCATTTGCCAAATTTAGGAGGTGGTGGAAAGGAAAGATAAGTGAGAATTTTGGAATTAATGGCATTTATGGCATTAATGGGCCTTAATCTTTGTGTGTAAAATGTCTTGGAAACTTAGAAGGTAGGTTTGGAGGAGGTTATTTGGTTTTGCATGCATGGAAGATTTTTCTCTGCATGGAGATAACTAGTTCTTCGAACCAACAGTTTTGACCTTCATTTCAAATCTATTTTTGGTTTCTACGGTCTATTTTTTATCGAAGAAAAGTATATGAGGCATACGAAGAAAAGATGTTTGATTTTTGATCTTTCGTGGAGGATAAAAAGATTCAAAAACTCGACTGGAAGTCTCCTTCGATTTGGCAGAAGCACTATCAAGCATGATAGGCTATAACTATTAAGATTCTTTTCTTTCTTCTAAATGATTCATTAGAAAAAATCTGCTCTCATGAGATTCATGTTTTCATGTTTGTATGATTATTTTTCTTGCTGGGTTTTATGAATCCTTGTGGTGTTTTGATATGAAACCATGGAAAAATATTGTTGTTTTGTAAACCTTCTTTCTGTGCAAGTTCTACGACAGCATACATGTGAATCTTGTATGTGAAATATTTTTTCTAAAGCTCTATCTTTCATTCTGGAACTTGTATTTGAGGTGGTTGTGCTTGAACTGAACTTCATTACATTTTAAGGTTTTGAACTATATGGGCACCTTGAGTTCTATTTGATCTTGTTTTTGGGCTTCATGTTTTGATTAAATTTGTGTTGGAGCTTCGTGTTGTTTAGAACTAGTGTTTGGAAAATTTATGCATTGCTAAAATGTTGCTTAGAGCTTATATTTGGAACTGTACTCACATTATTTTACTTGTGAAGTTATGAACTTTTGTGTGAAGCTCGGGTTCGACACTGTACTCGTAATTAACACTTGAGTGTTATGGGTTTCTATTTGGGTCGATTTATTCGATTCTATCCAGGTATCGTATTAGGTTATTCGTTTATTAAGATATTAAGCTTATAAATCTTTATTTAAGCAACTTACTCACCAGGAAACTGGGTGAAATCTTGTTTGAGTCATTTAAAATCACTTCGAGATTTAGAACTGGAAATGTCTTGGTTAAAGGAATGTAGATCTTCTGTTTTATGACTGTATCGACTTCTTTGAGTTGGTATTGGCGTGGGAATAGAAGGGAGTGTTATTTCCCCTTTGTTTTGAGGGAACCCACATTCTGGGTTGACTATATTGTTTTGTACCAAGTCACCACTGTCACAATTTTGTGGTTGTGAAGTTTTGAAATTCCATTTCTATTGCATTGGAATTGATTGGGTTATTAACCTTGAAAATTGAAATTATTCTAGAAGGATACTTTCTCAGTTCATTTTTTTTGTGTTTAGTTATTTTTAATTGAGAAGTACTTACCTTTTGTATTAAGTGGTGAAGCATTTGTAAGCCTTCAGTTTTGGGGTTTTTGGTTAATTCTGAATCGAATAGTTTGTTGTTTTGGGATTTTTATTCTTGTCTGATTCAGTGAGTGAGTCCTTGGGATTACTTTGGGAGAAAGAAAATATATATGTATTCTCTTGAGATTAGTATGCTATTTTGGGTCTGCAATATGCTTTCATCCTGATTTGATTTGAAACTGGAAATTATTTTGTTTAGTAAAGTGAAACAATTTATTATTGGTCCTTTCCTTATTAGAGTTACCTTTTCTCTGTCTTTGGATAAGCTCATTGTTTTAACTTCTCTGTACTTGATTCTCTTTTGAGATGGTGATTTCTTATGACCTATTGGTCTACTTTGTTTGAATCATTGTTGCTTTAATGTATAAAGTTAGTAGCCAAGTCGGTTTTGTTGATAAGTGAATGCATACTTATTTGTTCGACTGTTGTTGATTAGCCTTGCTTAGTTTAAATGGATAGGAGTAGGTTTGTCTCTTGTACTCTTTATCTTTTAGGATGAACTTGAGTAGAGATTAACTTCTTTATGGAACTACTTGATTGGGAATGTTGGTTTCAGATCCTTGATTGATAACTTCTAGACTGTTCTGATTTTCTATAACTTCTTGTATTGTTATGAAATTCTGTTTGGATGTATATCTTAAAGTTGAATTTATAAGATTATTATTCCAAAAAGGAATAGGTAATTCATGTTAAGAACATGGTTTGTTTTTCTTAGATGTTATATGTTTGGGTATGGTACGAATTGGTTCTTTTTATTCTTTGCTTATGATTTAGATGAATCATCCTAGAATGAACCATGTTGTATACACTTATTTCGTTTCATAGAATATATAAATGTGGTATTATATTAGGATAGAATTATGAGATAATGGAATGGCAAGATCTATTGTTTGTTTACAAGCCATTTATAGGATCAATATAACTTTAAGTTCTTAGGCATATATTGTTTATTATATTATGCTCTTCTCTTAAAATTTGATCTATATTTATTAATGTACTTATTTTATGTTTGATATCAATTGTTTTTATTGTATGATGTTTTAATTATCTCATTAAAGTAGTGTCGCTTTAATGAAACAATTAGTGGAATGCACTTTGTTTTGATGCTTAGTGCTTATCATTCTCACTTCATTGAACTGATCCATGCTAGCAATTTTTGCAGATGGACATTGTAAGTGATAAAAGAAGGAAAAATCTTATATGATGCATTGGATAATATAAGTCTGATTCTTTGTAACGAATTCTGATTCATTCTTTAGTTGTATTAGAAAAGAAAAAAGAAAAAAAAGTTGTATATTTTATAGAATGAAGGTTGTTGTTATGCAGTAAGCCTAAAGTGCATAGTCTTGTAAATTTATAAATTATAATGATGAAATGCGAGATGTGATTTATTTGCATTGGTTGTGTAAAATTATCTCGTGCTTTTATAAAGGAGATTGAAGTTATATCTTGTTGATATTATTTATATTATATTATTCTTATATTTTTATCTTTGATAAGATGGATACATGGAAGCCAAAAGGATTGGAGATATGATTAATAATTATTAGACTTCATATTGTATGAAGTCCACTTTAGTTGGAGATATGTGGTTGTTAAACCTTCCTGAATGTTAAATTACATTTTAATGAAACTTATGATATCGATGTCCTGTTTTGGTTAGCTACTAGTTAAAATGAGAAAACGAACATTAAAAAGCAATCATAAGTTAAAGAAAGTTCTTTATTGACTAAATGAAACAAAATTAGGAAAGAACTTATGGAGTGTTGGATTAGGGTTTAGCAGGGTTGTTGTAATCAAGACATAATCCAAATTAACAACATATTAATGATCTCCTTGGGGTATGTACATATCGATGAGGTAATTTCTGTAGGATGTTGGCACACGCCAAGTATAGGGATGTAATTTCAAGAAGACTTGGGTCTTCTCAAGAATGAAGAATTGTAGTTGACACGTGGCAACACCCTTCCACATTGATCATCTAGATCTACACACAATAAGAACTTGAACTTAGTTTCTCTCTAGGCCAGGTTAGTGGCATATTTAGGATAGGAAGTAGCTTCCAATGGCTCAGGGTACCTTGGCACACCCGGTTGTCTTAGGTCAAATGAGTATGCCCATTTACCCTAAGTCATTGTGAGCATCTTCCTATAATAATTTATGTTTCTAACCAGGGCTAGGGTTAAACTTGGGACAAGTGGACTGACGGTAGTCAGTAAAGACCAATCATGATAATAGAGGAGTGAGGTGAACGATGTATTCCAAAATGACAAGTATGTCGTCTACGAATAGTGACATAAACAATATGTTATAAAACTTTTTCCAAAGTATCGCAAGCTGTTGGTTACATTATCCTATGTCACCAAGTTTAAAACAACATGATATCAGATGAATATTGGTAACAAATATTTAGATATGTTCTTTAAACAGATCACTCAGTACCCGGTGTAGGGTAGGAAAACCAAGTATACGAAGTATACAATATGTATTCAATACTTAAAGATAACATAAATAGATCGTTAGATTACCGAGCTATGAAAGGAATAGATCAGTGGATCACTGAGTCATTTATAGTTACATATAGTTATCTATTTGAAATCGATTGGTATGGAATGTTTGTTTTAAATAATGATTTATTTAGAACAGAGAACATTATATTAAAAAAATTTCCCTTGTTTCTAAAGTCTTAAAATGGGAATGTTACAATACAAGATTCAAGTCCACCACCTACATATATTCACCAACCATTCCCTAATCATGCCCCATCTTCCAACCAAGTTGGTGATACCTCAAACAATGATAGCAATGAGAGTGCACTTCAGCTGGCCCATCCTTTCTTGTACTCATGGAGGATATTATAGAAGTACCACTACCTTTAGATGACCATTCACCATCAGACTTTCAAGATCCTGCTGATCTACTTTTGGCTCTCTTACCCACAGAGTCCGAGGCTAGCCATTTCCCTATAACTCAACTACATTTTATGGGGATTGTAATTGGATCCATGTCGGCCCCGCTTACAACAACACCATTTTCATGCTTGGCCAATCACCTGGATTATGTCAACAAAGCCTTACTTTGTGGACGCCTTCTACTTCCTGTTTCAACACAAATGCAACTGTCACTTGCTGAAACCTCCACTATCTATCCAAAAGTGTTTCGAATAACCAAACCAAACACAACCACAACTATTGCAATACCTTCCATGTCACCACCCATGGCCCAACTCACACCTCTGCCCCTATCCCAACATACATCTACACCCAAACACCTACCCACACCTATATCATCTCCCTTACCTAAACCTACTACCTTAGGGGTCATACCAATAGCTAGCCTTACTCACCCACCCATCTAATTAGATTTAGCCACATCTTCCAAAACTAGCACTAAACTTACACCGGCCCCTAAAAAGAAGATCCAATCTCTTAGACCTCATACACTAACCTTTCCTACCATGCCCTTATCACCTTCACCCCTTCCATCCATCCTAGGACCTCACCCCTTGACCCTAGCAAAGAAACCCCCATCCACCAATAAACCAAGAGTACAACAACCCGTTTCCCCATCACATACCTCTAATATACCCAAGTGACCCACACAACTCCCACCCTCACCTGTAACCTTCTTACCACCCATACTTCCACTACCATCAATAACTTCTTCACTACCCATAACACTTTCTTCCCTTTCACTCACGCATCCTTCCCAACCCACACCACCTATCTCCACAACACCTCAGTTACCCCCGTGGGTAACCCACCCTCTTCCACCATCATATTTTCCCTCCACATCTCATACACCTATATCACCTTTACCTAAAAGGATGCAACCTAAAGCTAAAAATATATTATCCTCCAATAAGGTAGTTAAACCAACCAAATCTTCCATCTTCAGTTATTCTACCATGCCCCTACCCAAGAAGATACAAACACCACACACTAAACTAGTAGACCAACCTACTCCCCCTCTTGTAAAGACTCTTCCTCCACAATCATCTGCACTTGTACCCAAACTGACATTCACCTCCCCGTATGATCCACTAGCAGGGCCCTATGCCAAAATCCTAACCAATCTCCTTGAAATTTATGTCATCACATTACCACCTCTTAAACCTTGTGACCCACTCAAACCCAAACCAAAAGGGTTTGAAAAAACCAAAATTTGTGCCTATCATCATGTGCCAGGACACGATGTAGAAAACTGTAAGGCCTTAAAAACTACCCTAGTCTAATTATGTCCTCCCGAAGAAAATTTTGACGATGATGATCTTCTTGATGAGGACCCCATTTTTCCTTCACCAATTTCCACATATCTTCTCCCGTTACCTACTCAGTGACCAAAATATCCACCCCCATAAGTATTTAATACACCCTCAAGATTTGAGATTAACATGGTTCGTATAAGAGAGTTGGCCAAACCACCACCAAAATCCCAATGTGCCCTACTCATTTCACAAGGATCATATCCACCACAATGGTTTTTTCCCTCATGCCTATATACCTTCTATGACACACCCTCTTCATCCACCTCCTGTCAGATTAACATTATCAATATTGCCACTCGTGCTTAGAAAGACAACGGCAAGGAAAAAGAAACTAACCCATCAACCAACCTTGTACCCAATATACGATCCACACCCATACCCAAATTCATCATTCGAGGTCCTGCATATCCCATTTTTGATGGAGTGACACATCATATAATGCTAAAACAACTACATTAATCCCCCCTCAAAATGTCTTTATATGACCTCGTCCAAACCTCAGAGTCACAACGTCAAGCTCTCATGGAGGTCCTTCAATCTATTAAAGTCTTACCAAATGACCTCACACCCGTAGCCTCCATCATTACCCCTCACCATGTAGCATCTCTCACTAGGTCTTTACATTCCTCTACACCTCTACCCACTTGCCAAGTGGCTGCTCTTAGCTTTTCAGATGAAGAGATTGCTCCCTTCCAGTTTGACGACCCCGAACCTGCTCTTTTCATCTATGTCTTTATCAATAATATACGTATATGATGTGTTATGATCAATGGTGGTGTTAACATTAACATCATCTCCTCCCATGCATATGACCAAATGTAGATACCTTCTAATTGCATGCATGATAACCCTATTATGTTGCGTTCCTTTAATGACGCCATGACCTCTACCCTGGGTACCATTGTTCTCCATGTCCACATGGGCCCACGCACTATCTTGGAACTGTTCTATGTTCTAGAAGGAGAGTTCCAATACAAATTACTTCTTGGCTGACCTTGAATCCATGCCATGGGTTGTGTTCCTTTGAATTTACATCGATGCCTCAAATTTGAATATGAGGGACATAATTACACCATCTCTGCCGACCTATCACCTTTCAAAATCTGTAGTATGTTATATCAGCCCAATGATGTGCTTGTACCAGTCAAGGCATCTGCCATCATCACCACTTCACCTTCATCCATGAGTCCATCCACAAAAACTACCACTACTTCTGTGGAATCTAACCTTGTTATCTCCACTGCAGCTATAGCCTCTACCGCTAACACACTTATTTCCCCAACATCAAGTGAGCCATCTATACCTACTACCCACATACCAACTACTGATCCCTTTGAAGTTTTTTTTCAATGCCTCACTCTAGGGGAATACTGCTTATACAATATCAACACCTTCCTCACCCTGTAAGAGTATGGGAACCTCCATCAACACCCCAGTTTTGAGATCTGCATTGGCAAAGTTTTTCCTTATGGCTGTCCCCACCTTTACACTAATCTAACATATGGGAGACTTGATATGGCCACCTATAAACCAAAACCTCCATCCCAAACCCAACCATTTTAATCTGACCTACACTCCCTGACTCACCACCACTTCTCTCACACTTTCCTCCATCGATGAACATGGAAAGGATTTGGCTTCAATTTTTATGAATAAGGCCGCCAAACTATCATTTCTTATACCTCTCGTAAATAGAATGACCATAATGGCATTGGTTTTGACGCTCCACCCTCTAAGAAGGTTCATGTTGACCTTAGCCAGGATGAGAAATCTTTCCCCTCTCATTCACCCATATTACCATCTTCACCCACAGAGTCCATAGATCCTGAATCTATTCCTCCTAATTTTTTTTCGTAAACACCATTTCCCTAGAACCGCTAACCTATCAACATGATGGCGAGGCTCCCTCTTCTTTCCCATTCCTATATCTTGACATGATCAATGATGACACGCCTTCAATTAACGTCGTTTAATGTTAGTATGATGAGTTCATCCTCAACTACCTTGGTGTATAATAATTTTATATTCATCGGTCGTTACCCTCTAAGATGCAAACCATGTTGAACAAATCAACCATTGAAATCAACATTAATACTCAGGATGACCCACACATTCTAAAGATTTGCCAATCCTTAGATGTTACTAAACAAGAAGCCTTCACCTCTTTCCTTCAGGACCATAATAACACATTTTCCTAGTCCTATGCCGATATGCCCGGTATTGAAGCAAAAATCATGGTTCATAATATTGTAACCATTCCTGATGCCAAACCCATTAAACAAAAGCTACGGAAAATGTATCCTCACATTGCTCTTCTATTCAAAGAAGATCTTTATCACCTTCTCTTAGTTTCCTTCATTCCACCCATTAATTATCCCTAATGGATTTCTAACATCATTCCTATCACAAAGGTAACATGGGGACTCTGCATTTGCATGGATTTTTGCATCCCAAAGATGATTTCCCACTACCAAGCATTGACCTCAACCTCATGAAATATTATCACTCTGTCCCAAAGATGATTTCCCACTACCTTCATCATCCCTTGGGGGAATTTCTTCTATCAAGTCGTGCCAATTGGCCTAAAAAATGTAAGTGCTACAAATCACTGAGCCATGACTTACATCTTCCATGAAATCATGCATCACATATTGGAAGATTATGTCGATGATCTACTTGCTAAATCCAAGCATTGAACTGGACACCTGTCCATTCTTAAAGTCATCTTTGACCACCTCATCAAGTATTATGTTGGTCTTCAACCAAATAACCACATCTTTGTGGTACTTTCTATAAAACTCATAGGTTTCATCATTTCTTTGCATGGTATAGAAGTCAATCCTGCTAAAATCAAGGCTATTCTTGAAATTATGCAACCCACTAATCTCCATGTCAACTTCATAGCCTACAAGGAAAGTTGTAATCAATTCATCATTTTATCTCGCAGCTTTCCGACCACTATCAACCATTCCATCATCTTCTCAAGAAATATGTTTCATTCAAATGGGATGATGAATTCCATAAAGCCTTCAAAGCCTTGAAACAATACCTCCTTCAACCACTAGTGCTCATCCCTCCTAAGGATGACCAGCCCCTCTACCTATATATTTTCACCATTGACCATTCTCTAGGTGTCAATGCTCACTCATCGTGACAACCAACACTGAGAGTAAGAAATTTATTACATAATTCATACCCTTCTTGACTACGAAACTAGATACACCCACGCCGAACAAAATTTCCTAGCCTTAGTTTTTCGTCACCACCAAACTCCGCCATTACTTACTTAACCACAAAACCTTCATCATTACTAATATTGACCCATTACACTACATGTATGCCAAACCTTATCAACATCGATGTGCCGCACGTTGGATTATGCTTCTAGCCAACCTCGACCTTGAATTCATCCATCAAAAGTCGATCAAGGGCCAGGACTATCACCGACCAATTGGCCGACGCTCCTATTTCTAGGAATCAACCCTCTAACTTTAACTTCCCATATGATTCTATAACTACCCTTTCCCTGGACGAACCCACTTACCAAATGACACTCTTCTTCGATGGCTCCAAGAGTCAATGCATGGGAGTGGGGCTGGTGTTATCCTCATTCCACTTGATGGTGAACCCATGCCTTTGTCTTTCAAAATCGATTTTGATTGTACAAACAATATTGTTGAATACGAAGCACTCCTATTAAGTCTCTAGGCTGCTTACGCTTTAGATGTTAAGTCAATCAACATCTTTGGTGATTCTCAATCGGTCATAAACCAAGTCAATGGTATATACCAGTGGAATAATGAGATACTTAAAAAGTATAAGAATCATGTAAACATACTTTTGACCACCTTTGACCGTTACGCACTTCAAACCACCCCACGTTCTACTAATAAATTTGTAGATTCCATGGCCTACTTGGCTTCTCAAATACCCGCTTCACTCTGCTGAATCTAAAATCTTTGTCACTACATATAAAGACTACAATCACCCTCTTATTTACCCCATGAATTTTACTCTGTCGGAACCGCTTTCCCTGACCCATGTGACCTTTGATATAAGTAATATGCAAACTATCTTTCCATTTCCATTCTACCCACAGACCTCACTCTTAATGGACAACGTGCACCTTTCTTAAAAGTGTACCCCCATTATGCCATCATGGGTGGTCTTCTTTACAAGAACCATGTCAATAGCATTATCTTCCACTTCCTTACAAGTTCTAAAATTTCTTACACCATTAAGGAAGTCCATGATGGAATTTACAGAAGTCACTTTAGTGGTTTAGTTGTTGCAAAACACATCCTTCACTTAGGCTATTATTGGCCAACCCTAAACCGTGACTGTTGTGATTATGTCAAACACTGTTGCATGAAATTCCAGCAAGCATTCTAATCTCCATCACACACCTAGTCATGCCTTGTAGGTTACACGTGAGACCTTTGGCCTTTTTCTCAATGGGGTTTGGATCTTGTCGGTGAGATCAACCCCTGTTATTCACAACGCCACCAATGGATCATAACCACTACTGAATATTACACTAAATGGGTAGAAGACATTCCCCTAATTTCCACCAAAGATGAGAAAATATGTGAATTCATCAACCATCACATCATTTTTCATTTTGGTGTCCCTCACCACATTATTACTGATAATGAAAAACAATTCAAAAACAAAACCCTACGCAAACTATGCGATGATTTTGGAATCCAACTCAGTTTCTCATCACCTTATTACTCACAAACCAATGGTTAAGCTGAATTAACTAATAAAACCTTGAACAAAATTTTTATGAAGGTAGTCACTGATACTGGGAAATATTGGCATACACACATTCCTTTCACCTTGTGGGGTTATTGCACTAGTATTTTCACTTCGACTGTTGCCACCCCCTTTTCTCTAGTCTACAGTAATGAGGTTTTCTTACCTCTCAAAGTTCAGATCCCATCCATTCGCATCTCACTACAAGACATTCTCAACAATGATGAATTTCGCTAGGATCGTTTTGCACAGCATGAATTATTAGATGAACGTCATCTCAATGCTCTTACCATCTCCAAATATACCAAAAACATATCAAACGTGCCTATGATAAACATGTTCATGAATGATCCTTTCAGGTCGGTGACCTCATCTTGAAGGAAAATCAACATGTAACCAAAGAGGAGAAAATTTTCTCCTAATTGGCTTGGACCCTATATCGTTACTCATTCCTATGGATCAGGTGCTTATTGTATGTCTTCACTCGAAGGTAAACTTGAACCGGATCCCATTAATGCCTTACATCTTTGACCATTTTATTAATTATATGAAGTCCTATATCACTTTTTGTCAATTGATCGCTCATCCCTAGATCATTTTTCACCTTCCATATTACCCATTTTGAGGATCCATGACTAAACAAGAGTCATGTGACTGCTAGTCACCTTTTATCCTTGTCTTTAATATGAGTACCATGACTCTAATCATAACATGATTCTCATGGATAATTTTTATCTTCTTGAAGATGGAATCCCATGGTCATTCATCACTTGAAACGTCATCGTCATAGTTAATATTTGTGTGCTACGGTCTTGTATTCTAAACAAGAACCTAATCGTCCTCTATAGTCTTATCCATGACTTAAACATCTAAAAACAAAAGGGGATACTACTCCTTGATTCAAACTTCCAGTAAAAGATGACTCCCTCAAAAGGGACATCTCTTCTTTATATTCTACTACTATCAATAGACTGCTCCCTTGAAGGAAAACTATATACAGTCATTACAAAAATATAATAACTATTCAGAAGCTTCCCGCTTTGATCAGCTTCACAAAGACCTCAAGAAGATAATATACCCATCCCACATAGACTTCCTGCATCGATTAGTCTATTAAAAAATAAATAAAGAAAAAGATGAAATTTTCATCATGGACTTTCCTATTTTGGATTATGGGTTTCTTGTTCCGAAATACACGTCATTGTACACTAAGTTATGCTAAACCTCCCATTCTCACCTCCTTTCCTCTTTCACCTAAATCCCTTATTACTCAAGGGACTTGCTACAAACGTGACATTTTGTGATCATGTGACTTTTCTTCACACTTAGAATAGTCCATTATGTAAGTCTTGTAGGGTCTTACGTTCATAAGCCCATCTGGGATATGGTAGAATCATTAGGGTTCTTATCAATTAAGCAACTCTTTTAACACCTCTTACCATTCACCTTCCTCATTACTTATTGATTATCCTATATAGGACCAGATCCTCAAAAACTGTATTTAAAAATCAATCAACCATGCCTACAACCTAAACTCAATCATGCTTATGACCTACATCACCCATGCCTAGAACCTATTAACCCATTCCACTATTTCACCCTAATCTTCAATAGCTTATGGGAGAACTACATCGGCCTGAGGTCCCTTTTCATCAGGACTATGTAGGTAGCACTCCAAGGGCATGATGCCCTTGGAGGTTATCTTGGCCACTCTCTACCCTAACCAATTCCCTCTTTTCCTTTTCTATTCACATTCTACCCTAGTTAGTTTCTTTTCTATAACGATAACTAGAAATTACAATAAATAATGAAAAAATTGCTTAACATATTTACCATCATAACTCACACACTCATTTTATCTTATCTACAATTTCGTTCCCATAATCATACATTTTCCTACAAATCATGTTAACATGATCCATAACATCATTGATTGCACAAATTAATGAATTAGAAACTCATCCATACCTAACCAACTTAACTCAACCCTGCCTAAGTCAACGTCATTCAATCCATTCCTAAACCAACCTAACTCCACCGTTCCTAACTCAACCTTACTCAATCATGCCTAAGTCAACTTGACTCAATCCATGACTATGACTTGACTCAATCCATGCCTATGACCTGATTCCATCATGCCTAAACTGAACTGAATCCACCATACCTACACAACCTTGACTCTATCATGTCTATTCCACCTATATATATATATATATATATATAACAATGAAAATTAAAACATGTACACCATCCATACTATAAATACCATCATCTATAAATCAAAAAGTTTGTGTAAACATACATGTGAACATAGATAAAAATAATAATCACAATCCCTCAAAATCTCTCATATACCGCCTCACCATCTTCAGCACGCAGGCCAGTGTATGATCAAAAATAACAAAAAATCTCACCTACATCCTCATCATCTTTGGCACACAGACCAATATACATATCAAAAATATGTCAAAAAAATGGATACAATGATCATTAATGATGACTAATCATCACCCCACCTAATATCCATCCCTGTCTCATCAGTATCCTCTGTCTCCCCTCCAGTGGGGTTCCCTTCCAATCTCTCTCCACCTCGCTCTAATCTTTCCTCTGATAGTCCCTCACCTAGAACTGGTCTCCTTGAACTAGTGGCCTCACCCTGACCCTATCTTGGGGCTCAATGGCCCCCTGTGCTCTATACATTATGGGTATGTGACCTAGTCCTCTCACTTAAGGCCTAGTGTGCTCTATAATCCCCATAAGATAGAAAATATATCCCTGCAACCATCAAAATATCCTCATAATACCGGACCTCACCTAAATTATATCTCAACCTGCCTATCAATAATTTTTATGGTGGTGCCATCCGCCTCGGCCCCTATACCTATCTCTTGAAACCCTATCCCATTGGTACATGTAAAGAGGGACCTTGCCCCTGTCCATGTGTCTGTGCCTATTCTGAGGGGCCCTATCCCACCCCTTCTTGTATTTGGGCCTGAAGAGTCATAACATGCACTTGTGTAGTGGCCAACTAGCCCTGTAAACCTATAGTCTGTGCATGTAAAGTGGCCACCTATACCCCATCTCCATCTCCATCCTCTGTGGGTACCTATCCCTATGCTACTTAGGCCTGTAGAGTGGCCACCTGTGCCTCTGATCCTATCAACTACACCTACACTATACCCAACTGTGTAATTAGGGTTGATACCTACCCCTGTAGGGCATCCCTCTGCACTGTGATGGTAGCTGAATCTGGTCTCCCCATCCTCTATGGTACTACTCATAAATGTGTAGCCTACCACTGTATGTATCTATCTGTAACCCTGACATCATCAATCCACCAGTCTATTAGCTACTCCTCTTGACCTGTCAGCACTGTCAGTTGTGGTAGAGGTAAAGGCCTTTCCACGCCATCTCTCCTATACTATGGGAAAGGTGGCAGTATATCCTTAAGCAGCCCAAACTGTCATCTAACCCTATCCATATGTATCATCTCGTGCTCTCTTGAACATCACCCCTCTATCCATTGAAGTAGTTGTAGCTCCTGTAGCTCCTTTGCCATCCACCCATATGATGGAAAACCCACATAGGGCCTCTAAATGATGTAGATGCTAAACAACCCCTCTAGTAATCGCATGTAATAGGATACATCATGTGTAGCTCTACCTACTCGGCACTCCCCAATCACAGGCACCCATCACCTAAGCCCACTTGAACAAAACCTGACTCAAATGCATCAGCCTAGGGCATATTGACTGGACACACACATATAATGTGCTCATACACCCAGCAATGAAGTAGGAAAGTACAACTCAAGCTAAACCTCTGTAGCTTCCCATAAGCCCATAGCTCTCTATAAAACTGTACCAAGAATGAGGATGCCCATGTAAAATGGGTCATGTCCTCCACTATGTCATGAAAAACACCCATCAACAATTGCGGGAATCTCCCAGCCTCTGCATCCGGTAGTGCAAAGCTGCAGATTACCTCCACGAGAAAAACTACCAGCCTCATCTCCTCTGGATGGGCCCGGTACATATCTCCATAGCTCATACTTGTGCTATAGAACCTCATCTCTACCAACCCCTCACCAAACATGGTCAGCATCAACTCCTTAGAGGCCTCTGAGGAGATAGAATACACTTGCATCCCCACTATTGGTAGATGTAAGATCCTGTACACATCCTCTAGGGTGACTGTGATCTCACCCGTTAGAAAATAGAAGGCATTGGTCACTATGTCCCATATATCAATGAGAGCGATCATCAATCTCAGCTCTAGGACTACATACCGGTAATTTCTGACCCTAATCAAGCTAATCTCTGCTACATGACACCAGTCATCAGTTGTCGCACCACCCCATACTTCCACGAGTAAGGGAGGTACCTTATCTCTCATCCGTAGTTGGTCCCTAGCTTGTATTCAACCAATCACACAAATTATTAAACACTTGATTTTACCTAATTTACCTAACCTTTCCCCTTACCCCTCCTAGACCTCTAGCCCCTTTTTCCCTAACTGGCTCCAGTTACTCCTGACCATCACTGGACCAATATAACTGACACCAGTTCCACTCATCTCTAACCGATGTCAGTGTGACAAGACCGATGTCGACCATACCTTGACCAACATCGGTCACTATTCCCATGCCCTAAGCCCAAAACCCCCATTTTCTCCCACCATTTATTTCCAATTTCCCCTACACACCTACCTAAACCTACCCCAAATCACTCCCCAACCCTTTTCCTCCACCTATGACCTTTCCACCCTGTCTTCCCTCAAGATTTTAACCACACATTTCAAATTCTCTACCCTTCCCAAACTGACCTGCCCATTCCCTTCCTCTTATATCAAATAAAAATGAACAGATCATATCTTACCTCATCTTGATATCACCTCCATGGTGGCATGTCTGGCCACTATGCTGGTGGTCCACCTGAACCCTCTCTTACCTCCACCATGTCCAAATCAACCTCTGACCCCTTTACCAATCACCTCACTCTTCCCACTCTCGTGGACCCATCTACTTGACTCCTTTAACCAACCGGATCTCTCCACCTCAGTAGGATATCATCCCTCGTCCTTTCCTCCCGAGAAATCACCACTCGTTCAATTCTCTGTCATTTTCACAATAGCCAAAACATATAAATGAATCCATATTATACATATTTTTTCTTTTTATATACCCACTTCGACCTGACCTACGCCAGTTATACCTAAACTGACATCAGTCCTATGCCATAGAACACCGTGGTCAGATATACCCAAACAGACATTGATCTGATGCCCTTATAAACCATGATTGGCTTACCTAGACCATCACCGATTATGTATGACTAGCCTCGGTTACCTTCCATACCCTTTCCCCATTTCTGACCAACACTTAACTAAACCAGCCACTTTTTGACCTTACCCACCCTTTTTTCCACCAACCTCCATGCCTACCTTACCTATACTTGTCCTTAATTACATTTTGGGACTTGTTATTTTACCCATACCTCAGCCCTACCCATGCCATGACCTAGCTACCTAGACCTGAAACATTGTTACTAACCTATGACCTCATGTGCTTGCTATACCTTGCGACACTGTTACCCATGTTGTTTTCCCTAATTAACTTACTTTTCCTATTTATGTGCCATCTATCTTGACCTTATTGTTGATGGCGAATCACAACACCCCTAAATGTTTGCAACTCGATGGGTTGAGACTCTTAGTGCGATTGCATAACATGGAGCTTTTCCCAAGTGTGGGACCTAGTGAAAATGGAAAAAGCTATCCGGATGAAGGTCGGTTCCTATTCCTCTGTTCAGATGCACACATAAAAATGCAGAGGGTTTACTTAAAAACCTAATCTAACTTTCCAAGGAGACAGGGTAAGAAGATGCATAAAATAAAACCTAAACTACAAAGGTGATGCACCGAGGAATGATGAACACTTGTCTTGCCAATAAACACAAACCATAAAAATGCAATGCAAGATCATGCACAGATAACCAAATTTGTAGTGAAAGATCAGGAGGATGCAAATTAACACTGAAAGGGTTGAGAAACATCCACAGACATGCATTACTTGCTCCAAAGATTGATACAATACACTATAAAATGCCAAGAGGAAAAGTTGCATTACAGTTTTGAATGGGAGGTTCTAATTCCACAAATTCACCTACCAAAGAGAAGAAGGGAGGGGCAAAACAAGAATGTCCAACCTTTAGAAAGAAGCCCCTCCTTACAATTTATAGGGAGAAAAAGAGAGAGAGAAGAGAGGAATTCGAAATATACCCCAACCACCTTCAGACTGCACTAAATTCATCTCATTATGGCAGTAGGTGAGAACCCTAACAAACCAAAGAATGACGAACTATATTTTACATTTTTGAAGAACTTGTTCTCACCCAATTAAATATATCTAGTCGTAGTTGGATAGAGGACATCGTAAGATTTCCGAAAAGTCCAACCTTGCGTGAATCCAAGCTCCCTGTGAAAAGTTATGTCGATCCTGAATATTTCCCATGTCAGGATCTTCTTCCTGTCGGGTTCGGGGTTCTCCTCTACATTTGCATCGGGTTTGGAGGATGCCTTGACATGTGGTTGATGCTTGTGTTTTCCCGAAACCCACTTTCACCAGTATTTCCAATATTTCCTTTGTTTCGGGTTCAGAAATTGGACTTACATATGCATCGGGTTTGGAGGATGTCTCGACATGTGTTTGATGCTTGTGTTTTCCTGAAATCTACTTCCGCCAGTATTTCTAATATTTCCTTTGTTTCGGGTTCAGAAATTGGACTTGCATATGCATCAGGTTTGGAGGACGTCTCGACATGTTTTCACCCCATGATTTCCTGACTTGTTTCCACGACTCCAAGACCCGATTTGTCTAGGTAGTGTTTCGGGTTTGCGGGACTCTCAAGCATCGGGACATCCCTTGCAATCTGCATGCTTCATGTATCATGTTTCCCGAAAACTGAAACCCAAAATCCTTTGTGTCGGGTTTTTGAACGTCTCCGACATATTTTCCTTGTGTTGGGTTTTTTAACCTCTCTGACATATTTTCCTTGTGTCATTGTCTATACAACACTTACCTTTGGTGTACAGGAACATACCTAAATGTTTGTACACTTGATGTGTGAAGTTCTTCCGCACCATATCCTATACCTTGGATACCGGAATCACTTCAATTTTTTTTGGATAAACCTATCAACCTTAGATGATGTGGATTTTACATGCTATTTAACCTAGTACCTTATCATAGTTTATACATGTGCATACATTTAACTATGAATCCCATTGACCTTGATTTACCTGATTGGACCTTCACCCAATTACCCCCATTGTCCACCTTCCTCTTCATCACATCCTCCTTTTACCAAGCCACTCACCAATTCTATCTTCTACCTCATCAATTCCTAGGTTGAGGGGGACCACCTTCACCCACACATGGGGCAACCACATCTTATTTTTGTCATCGTCGATTACCAATACAAGATATGCAACAAAAAGGGAAAAAATGTAGACACCAAAATTGGGTCACACTCCCCTTGGTCCTTTTTCAAATAACCAACTCAAATATATTGATCTAACCATGGCCCCTTCCACCCCACACCACCATTAATTTAATTAAATTAATATATATCCTGACAATATTTAATACTAATTACCTTAATTTCTACCCCACCACCTCACCTAGACACCTCATCCATCCACCTCACCCTAGACCTATTCTTGGCATGTTTCCATAACCAATAATAACTAAGTCTTACTTTCCTTAATGAGCTAAGATTTGGTCTAACCCTAAAATCAATCCCTATAATCTCTCTAACCACATTCCCACCCATTAGAAGGAAATATTCCATTCTAATCCATGAGAATAAAACTAACTAGGCCCAAAAAATTAGAAAGATCTACCCATTTTAGTAAAGCTAGGGAATCCTGCCTTAACTGATGTCAGTTACCCCTAAACCGATGCCGTTCAACCTAGAACCATTGTCGATTACCATTTATTCACCCAAACAACCTTATTTTTGGGTTGGCACATTCTGAGAGCAAGGGAATGAGATCAGATCTGCATGCAAGTGAAACCAGCATCCTTTCATGTATCTAGATATCTAGAGCTATCGCTAGGATAGATATTGAAGCATCACACTCATGAAATCATTCTTAGAGCCACTCTATGATATCCAACACTATTCTTCTGATCAATAGCCACCTCCATTCAGCCACTAAAATCTTCATCACAGTAAGTACATCTCTACTAGAATTTTTTATTTCAACATAGCTAACTTTTGTCATTCATGTCATTAGTTTATACTTTGCATGTTCATTCCTCCATTGTTTATTAGCTCATAATCCTACCATTTCCCTTACCCACACCACCAAATCACCATTCTGAACTAATATTTGTTTATAAATATACCTGAGATCTCCAAAGACCTTCTCATTCACTCTCCCAACCTCATTTGACCTCAGACCAGCCCATGTCATTTGATTTATTCGAGTTTCTTTTACCTCGACCATACACTAGTTATACACAACTATCATCAGTTCTACCTAAACCAGCATCGGTCATACCCGAGTGACATCATTCTCTATGTTTTATACCTTGAACAAGAACAAACCCAACAATCATCTCACCAGTTGACCTAAACAACCCAGAATCTGACCCTGACTAGTTCTAGCAATGTGATACCAACTTATTATTTAGATATGACTATAACCTAGCCTGTTATATTAGATTTTCTTATTTTACTTGAATGAGATACCTAAATCATATCAAATACAGTGGAATTTTTTTTATTTCTTGCATTAATTTGTTTTAAACAGTGGATTGACAACCATCTACGGAGTATCACACTTCCCAGATCTAGCACATGCTACATAGTCCACTGTCATAAATCATTTAACTATCCTTTTGTGGTCTTGTTTTCTATTACAGGTAATTCCTCCTATCTAAAAGGAAGCTCTCACATTCAGTTGTGGATCAAGAATTAGAACATGCACAACAACCATCAACCAACCAACATTTAACATGTATTCCTCCTTAGCCCTTTCCCTTATCTGTTTCATCATTTCGAACAGGTAAAGAAAATGGTGAAACATGGGCACATGGAACTTATGAAATGGTTGGGCATGAAGTGAGAAGTGAAGATGCATGCATAATTAATCCACACAATATAAGGCATTTGGGAAGCATCTAGGTACCAAGGTATAATAGTGAAGGGAATCCTGAGGTATTCTTGCTTACTATGGAAGTTTAGTGGGAATGTTAAGCAGAAAGAAAGAATATGATAGTTTATAATCTATGCAGGATAATATTGTGCTGGTGGATGGTTCACATGGATAATATTTTGGAGTGGAGAGAAGTGAGGATTGGTTTATTTACTAGGTTTCTAAGGAGTAATGCGCCTACCTAGATCTATGCATTTCATGGTAACGATCATGTTGCACAATGTGTAGTAGTGTGAGATATTTTAGACAAAGGGGCCAAAATATTTACCAACTTCTATGTTCCACCTTATGAGGATGCGCATGCATAATATATCTATGCAGAGTTGAATAAAGAGACTGGAAATTCACAAGAACTCACTAGAGGTATGATTTAGACCTTTGACTATTTTTCCACTAAACCTCTGGTGAATGAGACATTATAGGTTATGAAGTGCTTAACTATGGGAGATATTGCAAAGGATAAAGAGCTTCTTCTTGAGTTGTTAGGTGAGTCAAACCTGGAGGCACACTTTAAAGGGGAAGAAATAGATCCTGAACAGCTTGGGTGCACCTACCTAGAAAGAGAAAAAGGTTAGATGGTTTATATCATTGATGATGAAGAAGTGGAGAACTTAGATATTGAGCATACAGAGGGTAGGCACAAGGTCTTAGGAAGTGCAGAAGAGAAGGCACACACCTACCATGAACCAATGAAGATTAAGTGTAACACCCTCGATAACTATTATATTCCTCTTTTGCATTTCAAGTGTTGACATGTGATTTTCTTGATAAAGATGTGTTCTTTTGACTGATGAAGATCATGCTTGATATGGATAAATCATTTATGTTCTTAAAAATCATTAGAATAAAATAGTATGGCTTTCAAGAATCCATTTTCACTTTGAAAAGGTAAGCTGCAATCTGACTTTAAGAGTTGCATACTTATTTCTATTCTAACTCATCCTTGGATCAATTTCAGTGATCCAAGGAATGTTTTAAATATTATTCATAGACTGAATGGTAAATTGACATTTAGTAGTTTGAGGGACATAGTGGAATGAAATTTTTATGTTACAAATTCTTTGGTAGTATGTGAACGTGTTTTCGTTCAGCTATATGTTTGTGCTTGAGTCTTTGGGGATTGATCTTGGCAGGACATAATAGACGTAAACAAAATTCAATTTATTTTATGACAAAGGAGGAATTCGGAGTCCAAAACCAAAAGATTATCCTAATAGTATCCTAAGCTAGGTAATAACACCTATGTTCTAGCTACGTCTACTTATTTGGATTTCATTCTAAACTAAGCCTCTTATTAGATTTTGTTGGGTTGGCTTCCTAACCTAATATTTGTGCTGAATGAATATGGGAGAGATTAATAAAGTAATGCTAGGCTATTTTAACTAATACCTAATGCTAAATGGTTATGAATTTAATATAACCTAAGGTGACAATTCTTGGTACCCAAATTTGTTCTCCTTTTCAATCTGAGCATCATCAAAGATATGTCATGAAGCTTGAAGTCAGATAGATCATGATGTGTCTCATTTTGTAGCTGGGGATGTGATCTAAATGGCACTCAGATTTGTGGAGAGAAGGATAGCACTCAAATAGGACTTGATCTTGTTCTAACTATTTTAGGTTGTGCCTTTCAACCAAGGTAAGAGAACCTATATTGCAGCCTCTGTTTTGTGAAGGAGGTGAAGATATCATTGCATTGTGTAGGTTATATGGAGATGGCATTGAGAAAACATGATCAATTGTCCATTATTCAAACTCAACAGAGCTGTCACTAATAAATGATGGAAATGCTTTCAAGACAAGGCTGTGGCTGCTAAAGACATGGTATGATCTTGATTTTCTTTGTGCATTTTTTGTAAATGGATTGAATTCTTTTGTTGACACATAATGCAACACAGGGGTAGTATGGGTAGGATTATTTTGTTTAAATGAATTTTGGTGGGAGATTTTTAGACAAGACTAACCATAATTTACCAATTTTTTTGAGGACCTTTGCAAGAAATTTGTAAGACCTAAAAAATAGAATGATTCAAAGGGGTAAGGTACTCCTTCAACAAGGATATGTGCACCGAATGGAGGCCCAGATTTGCACTCTTCCACATAAGCTTTGATAACCTGCCACAAAATCTTGAAGCAGATGAAAAAACAAAGCATCCAGAAAAATATCTATTTTATCATGACCTAAGGTGCACCCAAAGGTTTACAATAATCTCTAAATTCAAGGAAGGTAAAGTGATTCTAAATCTATTTATCTCTTTATTAAATGAAAGATCTTCTAAATGTGAGATTGCAGATGCCACTAAACTATCAAAAAGAAATGAGACCATGTATGATCAAAAGATTTTTCAAACACAAGACTTCAACATGAGCAAGAAACACAAATTGAAAACATTCTGAAACATAAGTGCATGCAAACTTTGCGAAGAGAAAACATAAAATAATACAGAAATGATCAAATATATCAACAAGGGAATGTTATAAGAACAATCTCAGAGCTTTTTGATGGCTTTACAACTGAAACCAACTCAACATGATACAAATATGATGCTAAAAGGAATTAGAAATTGTTCTCAGGAGGTTTCTCAGAGAATGGGCTTTCCCAGATTTTCCCATGAAATTATAAGATTCACCAACCTTTTACATGTCTCAAAACATGCATTATATAACATTCTATTACATTTGATCCTTATTTCCCAAGAAAATAATATACCTAGCATCAAGTTTGTTAAAAAATTCCAACATGATTCACAGATAGGGACGCTCAACATATTTGCAACAAAAGTTTCCAGGTGTTTCAAAAAAGGTGAATCATTACACATCCTTCATCATTATCCATTGTGGAGGCACATTTTTCATTATCCAAGCATGTAGACCCCTTTCATTTCATTATTTCATCCTTATCATTTCAAAATATGATTCTGTAACTTCTTGATTTGATATTTCACGTTTTGCATGGGCTGGCAAAAAAATCATTTCAAAAACACCTCAAATATGCAAATTGATCCTTAAAACCACTTGCATTGATCCTTGTAGGCACAAACGACACAAATTTGCCAAAAAATTGATCAAAATCAATGAAAAATTCACATTTCCACACCTCCTAGACTAAAAATGGTGGCCAAAATGGAAAATGTCTTGTTATCATTGATCTCCCTTTTTCCCTTCAATCTGGGCCCTCCACGTGTCAAAATACAATTGGGAATGGATTTGGGATCACATTTTGACCTTTTAGCATTTTTGGGAAAATGGAAAAAAATGATCTTTTTCTCTGCCCCTTTGCCCTTGAAATTTGGTGCTGACACGTGGCATATGGTGGGTCCTATTAGAGTTATGGCTCAATTCTACACATTTTCACCTTTTTTGGGAATTTGTAAAATCTTCACTTTTTCCCCGTAGACCCACACCTCCACCTCTGTCCTTGACATGTGTCCACTTCTCTATTAATAAGAATTTGTGGGCTTATATCATGTTTTGACCCCTTTTTTTGCCAAGGGAAAATTCTCCATTTTTCTTCTGTGGGCCTGTGCCTCTAATTTATTCCCTACCACGTGTCTCCTTCTGATTTTTCACAAAGCCACGCCTCAAATTTTCATTCTAAGTATTTTTGCAAAAAGGGAAAAAATTCCCTTTTTCCTCCACTGGCCTGTTGACCTGCTCTGCCCACCATGTGTCTCCCCGTGGTTTGTTTGGAAAACCCACTTTTCAAAATTCCATTTCAACTCCTTTTGTGAAAAGGCAAAAAATTCCCTTTTGCCTCCACCATCCCACCGACCCGCTTTGCCCTCTGCACCTGCCACGTGTCCACCCCTTGCTCCATTATGGACCTGTGGCCCTTTCCACACCTTTTATCCCTTTCACCAAAAAAGGAAAAAAATGCCTAAGTCCTCTGCTGACCCTTGATTCTGCCTTTGCATGAGAATGTGACATGTGTCCTCCTACGAAGTTGTGGGGGCAATTTGGATTTTTCGCCAAAACTCAAAAAAAGCTAAGTCTTATAAGAAACCCACCAAACCCTGTCCAACCACAAGCTTCCCTGTAGGAGGAGAGTTTTGAGTTTAAATTTGACACGCAAGTGACACCCATATAACCATAAAAAAACACAAAAATTACCAGAGATGCCCGAATTTGATTTTTTCTTCGTGGGTAAAGGATTTTTTGCTCAAAAAATAAAGGGAATGTGTTTTAAAGCAATTTTAAACCATGGAAAAGGATTTTTGAGGGAAAAAATGCAAAAAATGAACAACCACGAGCTCCAAAGGCTGGGAAAAGTAGAAAAAATAACAAAGGCCCATAGATTTGGAAATTTAGGGAAAAAAACAGGGCAAACATGTATTTTCCTTCAAAATGGGGCAAAATAATAAGTTTGTGAGCTTTTCAAATCATTTAATCTAGAGAACAAAGTTTGCAGACCACCAAATTAAAAAAAAAAATGTTTTAGAGCATGCAAACAAAAGGGAGAAGATGGGAAAATAACATAGGATCAAAATGGGCACCAACATCGGCTCCTACTCGGGGATGGGCACTCCCAGTGAGTGCCACAAGAACAAAATAGACCAAGTGCCAAAATAATCCATTGGGAAAACGGAGTCATGAGCCAAAACCATCCAAAAATTAGATGAGAAACCAATAAAAATGGCTGTCACACACCAAGGCAAACTGTAAACCGATAAAACACCAAAAATAGAGTGTAACATTCCCATTTTAAGACTTTAGAATCAAGATATTTTTTTTAATAATGTTCACTATTCTAAATAAAGCAATATTTAGAAGAAACATTCCATGCCATTCAAATTCAATGGATAAACATATGCAACTGTAATGACTCAGTGATTCACTGATCTATTCATTCCATAACTCGGTAGGCTACCGATCTATTTATGTTATCTTATGTATTGAATACATATTGTATACTTCGTATACTTTGTCATCATACCCTACATCAGGTATTGAGTGATCTGTTTAAAGAATATATTTGAATATTTATTACTAATATTCATCTGATATCATGTTGTTTTAAACTTGGTGACATAGGACAACACAACCAGTAGTTTGTGATACTTTGGCCAAAGATTTACAACATATGGTGTATGTCACTATTCCTAGATGGCATACTCGTAATTTTGGAATACGTCCTTCACCTCACACCTTAATTATCATGATTGGTCTTTACTGACTACTGTTAGTCCACTTGTTCCGGGTTTAACCCTAGCCCTGGATAGAAACATAACCTATTATAAGAAGATGCTCACAAAGGCTTAGGGTAGATGGGCATACTCATTTGACCTAAGTCATCCGAATGTGCCAACATACCCTGAGCCTTTGGAAGCTAATTCCTATCCTAAACATGTTCCTATCCAAACCTAGAGAGAAAATAGGTTCAAGTCTGAGTTCATGATGTGTGTAGATCAAGATGATCAATGTGAAAGGGTGATGCCACATGTAAACTACAACTTTGTATTCTCAAGAAGACCCAATCCTTCTCGAAAGTATAGCCCTGTAGTTGGTGTGTGCCAACAACCTACAGAAAATGCCTCATCAAGATGTACATACCCCCAAGGAGATTAGTAATACTTTGTTAGTTTGGATTATATCTTGATTACTGCAACCCTTCCCAACCGTAGTCTAACACATGATAAGTTCTTCCTAAATTTTCCTCATTTAGCCCATTAAGAACTTCATTATATTCATGGTCACTTTTAATATTTTAACATATAATTAAACTGCCAATTAACCGTAACTGTACATCGTTATAATATGTCTTATTTAAAAAGTAAAATAACTTTTTGGAAAGGTTCAATGCCAGAATATATCAAATATAAAGTAGACTTCATAAGAAATGAAGTCTAATAAATTGAAGTCATATTTCCAAACCTTTTTGGTTTATGAGCAATTAAGAAAGAGAAAGGGTCTTTCTCTACATGTCAAGTGTTAGGGTTTATCCTACCCAATGTCCACATTTCTTAATGTATGTTTATCACACATTACATTACTATATTATATAGTTTAGATAACGAATAACATATTCTGTAACTTAACAAGTTGCATCACAAGTAGGGAAATTAAACTAAATCCCTTTATCCGATTTATTAAAAGATAACCAATTAAGCATAAAAATAATATAAAGAATATCAACAAGATATAATCCATCTCTTCCATACAAGTAAAAAATAATTTACACGAGCAATACAGGTAAACTCTCAACTTTCAATTTATCTTTATAACTTATACATTTACAAGACTTATGCAATTAGGTATACTACATAACAACCATCTTCATTAAAAAAGAATACTACTTTTCCTTTTTCAATACAATCTCAAGAATGAATCAGAATTCTTCACAAGGAATCAAATTTAAATCAGCCAATGCATCATATAAGTTTTTCCTTCTTTTATCACTTACGAAGTCCATCTGCAAAAATTTCTAGCACGGGTCAGTTCAATGAACTGAGCATGATAAACACTAAGCCTTAAAATGAAGTGCATTCCAATAATTGTTCCATTAAAACAAATCCTCTTTAATGAGACAATTATGACATCATAAATATCAATATAAGTAATAGCAAAAAGGAAAAGAAGTACATTTAACCAATTGAATTCACTTCCAAGAGAACAACATAATATAATCCACTATATCTACCTTACAAAATTAAAGTTTAATTGATCCTATCAATTATCCTTAAGTAACCAACAAATCATATCATCTCATTGTTCCCAATTCTATCATAATAGAATACAAAATTTATCTTTGCTTTAACCAAAAGAAGGGTTTAAAGCATGGTTCTTATTAGGATGATTCATCTAACTCCTAAGAAAAAGAAAAATAAGAACCATTACAAACTATGCCTAAACACAAGACATCTGAAAAATAGAAACAAATTCATAACATGAATTAACTGTTTCATTTAAGGAGAACTACCTCAAAATTCAACATTTAAGATATTCATTAGAACATAACAGAATCCCATTTCAATCCAAGAAGGAATAGAGAATCAAATAGTCTACCTGCAAGTCTAAATCTACTTCTAACATATTAGAAGTTAACATTTAAATATCTTAAACCAATGTTCACAAATCAAGGTAGACTCATACAGGAGTTAATATCTACTCGAGTCCATCCAAGGAGGATCCTTAAAAAGATAGAGTGCAAGACACAAAACTTAACTCATCTCAAACCAAACAAAGCAAATCCTTGTCAATTCCAAACAGTTTTCTAAACAAGCTTACATTTATCTGTTCAACAAAATTGAATCAAGTTCCCATCTCTTCCTTATTGCAACGAATCATTTCAATACAAATGATTTGAATGAGGAACAACAAACAACTTCATAAAGGAAATATCCATTTCATAAACCAACGTTATCAATACAGCATGGAGTTCAACCAATGAACTTATCCCAACAATAGAAAGAAAGGGATCTTAATTAGAATAATCTCAAAAGAGTAGACTTATTTTAATTAAACATTTACAAGAAAGCAAAATATCTTAAAGATTAGAGCCTATCATGTCTGATAGTGCTTCTGCCAAATATAAGGTGACCTCCAGCATAGCTCACAACTTCTCCTCTTCTCCACGAAAGATAAAAAAACCATATTATTTTTCCACAATTCCTCTTATACATCCCATGAACCAAAAATAGGTCTAAGAATTCAAAAATAGCAATTAATTACAGTTCAATCTGTTGGTTCAAAAAAAAAAATCGTGAAACATGCAAAGTGAAACAACCCCAGGCAAACCCGCTTGCATGCCTTCTAAGACAATTTGTGCACAAAAACTGAAAACAATAATTTTCATTAATTCCAATTTTCCCGCCTATCCTTCCTTGCCACCGCCTTCCAAATTTGGTGAATGCCAAATCAAAATTAACATGAAATTCCATTTTAGTGACACTTCCACATAAGCCTCCGCCAAGTCAACTAGCCCCTGCCAAAACTGGTAGTACCCTATGCATTAAAAAACCTTATCAATAACATAAATGCCATGTGAAATGTCACCCTTAATTCATGCGATCACCTAATTCCCCTTTCATACCCATTAGTTTAGGATAGATCAAATTTCTTTGGTTAGACCTTAGGTAGTTTATAATATATACCTTAGGATATAACCCTAACAAAAAATTTCCACCATAGGTCTTAACACATAGCCTTAGGTAGTTTCCACATAGGTTAGATTAATTCACAACATAATAGTTTTAGGCATTAGGTTAGATCATCATAAAACCTTATAGTATTAGGTTCTAGGTTAATTTTAATAGCCTAGTAACCTTTCCATATCCTTTAGCACAGAGCTTAGGTTAGGATGCCAATCAACCAACAAAGTAGAATAGGAAGCTTTAGGTTAGAATAAGAATTCTATTAAGTGACATAGCTTAGGTAGCAAATATTCTTACCTAGCTTAGGATTCCATAGGATAGTCCTTTTTTAGGATCCCAAATCCTTCCTATGCCATGAACAGGCTTGTATTTTCATGTTCGTCAACAATGTCCTGCCATGATCGATCTCCAAGGACCCAAGCACAACATACAACTGAATGGAAATACATTCACACAAAAATCAAAGAACTTGTAACAAAAAAGTTCAGTCAATATGTCACTTAATTCATGGAATGTCAATTTACCATTCATTCAACAGAGTAGATTTAAAACATTCCTTGGATCACTGAAATTGATCCAAGGATGAGTCAGATTAATAGATAAGTTTACAACTCTTAAACCAGATTGTAATTCATCTAAAATAAGTGAAAAATGGATTCAAGGAAGCCATTCCATTTTAGTCTAATGATCTTAAGAGCATAAATATTTATCAATATCAAGCATGATCTCCAACAATCAAAAGAACACATCTTTAAAAGAAAATCACATGTCAACACTTGGAATGCAAAAGAGGAATATAACAATTGTTAAGTGTGTTACATGTTTCCCTCCTAAAAAGAATCATCGTGCCGATGATTACCTCTCTTTTTTAACAGTTTACATTAGGACAATCAATTCATTCACTTTTCATACCATAATTCAAAATATATTAGAACCCTATTGTTCAAGAAATCAGCATTAAATAGCTGTTTATTCAAATCAAATAAATATCTGCCCAAAAATGGCATACTTATTGTCATTTAAAGATAACATCATAAATTTTTATCAATCAACAGAATCAATTCTGTTCAAATAGATATGGAAAAGTAGTTTTCATATCCTCAAGATTTTCCCAAGTTGCACTCTCTTCATTAAACTAGTCCCACTGGACCTTACACTGACTTATTTCTTGATTTCTCAAATGCAACTGGTGAGTTTCAAGAACTCATATGGGTTTAACCAAAATTATTCTTGGGTCCTGGACCTATAAGGAATTCCAATTTAACACGTGTGATAAATCTGAAACGTATTTCTTAAGCAAAGAAATATGGAAAACATCATGAATTCATGACAAGTCAGGAGGTAATGCTAAACGATAAGTTACAGGGTTGATTACTTCAACTATCTTAAAAAGTCCCACATAATGAGGTAATAACTTGACATCCTTGCCAAAAGTTATAGAACTCTTTTTCAGTTTAACCTGAACAAAAACCTTCTCACCAAGTTCAAATTTCCTATCAACCCTCTTCAAGTCAGCATAACTCTTTTTCCTATCTGCTACTTATTTTAAGCGTTTATGAATCAATTTAACTTGTTGTTCCATTTCAGGTCCAATTACCTCTCTATCTTCTATGTTATCCCAACTAACAGGGGTTCTACATTTTCTTCCGTATAATGCCTTGAAAGGTTCCATCTTAAGAGAAGCATGATATGTATTATTGTATGCAAATTCAACTAATGGAAGATACTCTTCCCACTTATACTGTTGATCCATGTAATACATTCATAACATATCTTCTAAAACTTGATTTACTCTTTCAGTCTACCTATCTGTTTCCGGATGATATGCAGAACTGAAATTTAGCTTAGTTCCTGGAGCTGCATTAAGTGTTTGCCAAAATCTTGACATCATTCTAGGATCTCTATTTGAAATGATTAACTCAGGTACTCCATGTAATCTAAATTTTTTGTGTACAAATCTTCTTGCCAAAATAGGAGAATCATCCTTCAGATTTCCAATAATAAAATGTGCTACATTTGTTAGTTTATACACAACTAGTAAGATACCATCATGCTTATTTATCGACATAGGTAACCCTCGTACAAAATCCATGCTTATTACCTGCCATTTGTATTGTGGTATACTATGAGGATACAGCAAACCGGCTGGGTGCATATGTTCCACTTTAACACGTTGACATTCAAGGCAATGTGTCACAAAATAAATAACATCATTTTTCATTCCTTTCTAGAAATATTGTTGTTTTATATTAGCAAGCATCTTAGTAATGCTAGGCTGTCTAGAAAAAGGTGAATTGTGAAATTCAGTTAACAATTTCTTTCTCAAATCATTAAGCAAAGTTACATAGACTCTATTTTCAAATCGTAAGATTCCTTCCTTATCAAAGTGAAAACCTTTATACCTCGAATCATTAGAATCTGTAGTAAGTGCTACTTTTACTTGTTGAAAGTAAGAATCAGATTCCATAACACTTTTTACTTCATCCTTAAACTGAGTTCTTAGTGTTATAAGAGCATAAATGTGCTTCCTATGACTTAGAGCATCAACCACTCTATTTTATTTTCCTTTAATATAACTTATGTCAAAATCATATTGAGACAAAAACTCTAACCACCTTCCCTATCTTGCATTCAGATTTGGTTGAGTAAAAATGTACTTCAGCCCAAGATGATCAGTTTTCAACTCAAATGGTGTACCAAGAAAATAATGCCTCCAAACTTGAAGTGCATGAACAATGGCAGCAAGATCTAAATCATGTGGAGCACAATTCAACTCATGTAACTTAAGTTTTCTACTTTCGTATGTTATAACATGACCACTTTGTAACAAAATACCTCCTAGACCTTCACTGGATGCATCAGTTACCACCATAAAATCTCCATTAGGATTTGGTACTACAAGAATAGGTGCTGAAGTTAACTATTCCTTCAAGGTTTTAAATGTAATTTCACATTTCTCACTCCAAATAAACTTTTTATCTTTCTTCTGTAAGGAATTTATTGGTGCAGCTATCTTAGAAAAGTCTTTTACGAATTTTCTATAGTAGCCAGCAAGTCCCATGAAGCTTCTAACTTCATGTACATTATTAGGTGCAGGCCATTCCGTTATAGATATAAATTTTTAAGGATCTACATGACCCAAATAGTGGACTTCTATGTCATAAAAGGAACATTTGGATAGCTTACCAAAAAACCGTCTCTTTCTCAGAATTTCCAAAACTATTTTCAAATGCTCATGATGTTCCTCAATGATTTTAGAATATATGAGAATGTCATCCAAGAATACGAGCACAAATTTGTCCAAGTATTCTTGAAATATATTATTCATTAAATTCTAAAATGCCGCAGGTGCATTAGTTAATCCCAAAGTTAAAACCATAAACTCATAATGTCCATACCTTGTTCTGAAAGTTGTTTTATGAATATCCTCATATTTAATTTGTGGTTGATGGTATCCAGATCGAAGATCTATATTGGAATATACCGATGCTCCACGCATTTGATCAAATAAATCATCAATCCTAGGGAGTGGATATCTATTCTTGATTGTTTCCTTGTTTAACATTCTGTAATCAATGCACAATCTAAGTGTTCCATATTTATTTTTCACAAAAATTACGGGTGCTCCCCAAGGTGAAACACTTGGTATAATCAAACCCTTAATCAAAAGTTCTTGTAATTGAGCCTTAATCTCTAATAATTCTATAGTAGTCATTCGATACGGTGATTTAGAAATAGGTTCAGTTCCAGGCTTGATCTCAATTGTGAAATCAAATTCCCTTTTGGGTGGAAGACCTGGAAATTCTTCTGGAAATACATCACTAAAGTCTCGTAACAGCAGATATCGTTCCATAATATCACTACTTTCTTCTATTGATTCAATAATTTTTACTACATATTAGGTACATCTTTTATTTTTATCCTTTTTAAGTTGCATAGATGATAGTTTTCTAACAGAAATCTCATGTTTCACACCCTAAATCTCTATTGTTTTCTGCAGGTCATCTAAACAACTAATGTGTTTTTCAAAATAGTCCCCTTTAGCCTTATGTTCTTCTAACCAATTAACACCTATGATTACATCATAAGACCCTAAAGGTGAAACATAAATATCAACCTCTGTGGAAAAGTTAGGTAAATCAAGGACTGCTCCAAAAAGACACATACTAACCATATGAACAACATTATTACCATACTGTACAGTCCATGTTTTATCCATGTTTCCAGCTTTTCTTTTTAATTTTGATGCTAATTTACTAGAAATAAAACATTAAGTAGCTCCGGTATCAAAAATAATAGTTATTGGTAAGCCCAATAACTTACCCGGAACTTCTATGGGTGTGGCCTGTTTCTCAGCCTGCTTCTCAGCTACTGCAGCATGTATCTTGTGCTGTGTGATTACGATCATCCTTCTTCAAAGGACATTGATTTACGTAATGATATTTTCCATAGTTATAACAGCCTCCTATAGGTCCCTTCCTAGGCTCGGGTTTATTTCTAGCCTTAGAGTTATCATTCTGACCCCCATAGGACTTCTGTCTGTTATTATTGTTCTTGGTAAAGTTGTTCCATGTGCATTACCAGCAAACTTGTTTGTTGCTGCTTTCCTATTTGTATCAGATGAAAACTTACTTTTCATTCTAAAATTTCTTCCATGGTCCTTTCTTGGGTGCAAGAGAGGATGAAGAGGAGTTGGGATTCTTCTTCCTTACTTCCTCCTTGTGAGAAAAAATTGCCTTTAATTTCTGTTCCTGCCTTATGGATTTTTCAACAACCCCTTCCATCGTGGTTGAGCTGTGAACATCCACCTCTCCTCCTATAACAGGATTTAATCCCATGATGAATTTTTGTATCCTGAACTTCTCATCAGTTTGGTATTGAGGCACATACTTAAGGAGTTTTGTAAATGACTCCCAATACTCAGTTACAGTTAGCTTTCCTTGAGCTAAGTTCTTGAAATTCATTCATTTTCTGATCATAGTAAAGTTGTGGTAGCCATCGTTTCCTAAAGTAACCTTTAAATTGGTCCCATGTGATATTATATTCATCAATGTTCAACTCAGCCTTACAGCTGTCCCACCACAAAGATGCTTCATGATAAAGTTGATATGCTCCCCATATCGCCTTTATTTCTTCTGAGAAACTTCTTATTGCAAAGTATTTCTCCATTTCACTGAGCCAATTCTCAGCCCCATCTCCTAATGTAGTGCCATCAAACTTGGGTGGACTTATCCTTTTTATGTCATTAGTGAGTTATGCTACTAGCCTAGCCTTTTTGTTCTTAGGTTGAACAGGTATGTTAACATTGTTATTATCAACACCCACATTGGTGTTGTCCCCTGGAGGTGGCTGATTATTGTTATCAGATTCTTCTTCCTCCTCATTACCCATTACTTGTTGTTCCAGCATAGCCAAATGATCTCTTGTGTCCAACATGGAAGCAAGGATCTCATCGAGTTTCTAGTCAGTTGCCACTCCTGCCTCAAGTGGAGGGTTATTTGCAATGTTTCCTCTTGTTCTCACCATTTTCTGTTACAAGAAAATTTAAGTTTCATCAGATTATGGACACAATAGGTCTAAGAGCTGCAACCTTCAGCTCTGATACCAAGATGTAACATTCCCATTTTAAGACTTTAGAATCAAGATAATTTTTTTTAATGTTCACTATTCTAAATAAAGAAATATTTAGAACAAACATTCCATGCCAATCAAATTCAATGGATAAACATATGCAGGCTGTAATGACTTGGTGATTCACCGATCTATTCATTCCATAACTTGGTAAGCTACAGATCTATTTATGTTATCTTATGTATTGAATACATATTGTATACTTCGTATACTTTGTCATCCTACCCTACACTAGGTACTGAGTGATCTGTTTAAAGAACATATCTGAATATCTGTTACCAATATTCATCTGATATCACGTTGTTTTAAACTTGGTGACATAGGACAACGCAACCAGCAGTTTATGATACTTTGGCCAAATATTTATAACATACTGTGTATGTCACTATTCCTAGACATGGCATACTCATCATTTTGGAATACGTCCTTCACCTCACTCCTCAATTATCATGATTGGTTTTTACTGACTACCAGTCAATCCACTTGTTCCAGGTTTAACCCTACCCCTAGATAGAAACATAACCTATTATAGGAAGACACTCACAAAGGATTAGGGTAGATGGGCATACTCATTTGACCTAAGTCATCCGAATGTGCCAATGTACCCTGAGCCTTTGGAAGCTAATTCCTATCCTAAACATGTTCCTATCTAGACCTAGAGAGAAACTAGGTTCAAGTCCAAGTTCCAGATGTATGTAGATCTAGATGATCAATACAAAAGGGTGATGCCACATGTCAACTACAATGTTGTATTCTCGAGAAGACCCAAGCCTTCTCAAAAGTACAGCCTGTTGGTACCAATTGGCGTGTGCCAACATCCTACAGAAACTACCTCATCAAGATGTACATACCCTATGAGGAGATTGTTAATACATTATTAGTCTGGATTATTTCATGATTATTGCAACCCTGCCAAACCTGTAATCCAACTAGCACTCATAAGTTCTTTCCTAAATTTGCTTTATTTAGCCCATTAAGAACTTCATTATATTAACGGTCGCTTTTTATATGTTAGATGCTCTTTGTTACAATTCCAATTAACCAGAACCATACAGTCTTATCCAGTTTGCATTTAAGAAGTACAATAACTGTTTTGTGAATGAGGTTCAACATCCTAGTATATATCCAATGTAAAGTAGCCTTCATACAAAATGAATTCTAATAAATTGTAAGTCACATTTTCAAACCTTTTTGGTTTATATTCAATTAAGAAAGAGAAATATGCTTTATCTACATGTCAAGGCTGAGTGCTTAGGACATATCGTACCCAATGATCCACATTTCTTAATGTATGTTTAACACATGGGTTACATTACTATATTATAGAGTTTAGATAACGAATATCATATTCTGTAGCTTAACAAGCTACATTTAGATGATTTTTTAGGGAAATTGAACTAAATCCCTTTATCCAATCTTATCAAAGGATAACTAATTAAGCATAAAAATAATATGAAGAATATCAAAAAGATACAAATCCGTATCTTTCCATACAAGTACAAGTAAATTTCCACAACCCATATATGTAAACTCTTAACTTACAATTCATCTTTATAACTTATACATTTACAAGCCTTATGAATTTAGGCATACTGCATAACAATTGTCTTCATTAAAAAAGAATACTAATTTTCCCTTTTTCAACACAATATTAAGAATGAATTAGAGTTATTCACAAGAATCAGACTTAAATCATCCCAATGCATCATATAAGTTTTTCCTTCTTTTATCACTTACGAAGTACATCTGCAAAAATTGCTAGCACGGGTCAGTTCAACGAACTGAGTATGATAAGTGCCACTAAGCCTTAAAATGAAGTGCATTTCAATAATTGTTCCATTAATTTTCTAAATGCTTTAATGAGACAATTATTACATCATAAATATCAATATAAGAACTATTAACATGGTATTTAAGTACATGATAACCAATTGACATCATATTGCCAAGAGAACAACATAATAAAATCCACTAGATCTAACTTACAAAAGCTTAAGTTTAGATTAATCCTATCAAGTAGGGGAAAGAAACCAATAGATACATATCATCATCAGTTGTGTCCCAATGGCTATACACTAATAGTAATACAACATTCATCTTTACATGAAGATCCAACAGAAGGGTTTAACACATAGTTCTCATTAGGATGGGTCATCTAACTCCTAAGAAAAAGAAAATGAGCTTTCATCTACAAGACTTTGCCTAAACACAATGCATCTGAAAAACAGAAAAAGATTCCTGACCCATGAATTTATTTTTTCCATTTAATGACAATTATATACCTCTTGCCACATTTAGGAGCCCTATCTCATCCCAAGACAGAATCCCATTTCAATGCCAGGAAGGAATAGAGAATCAAGTTTGTCTACCTACAAGTCTAAATCTTCCTCCATGATATTACTGAAAATGACATTTAACAAATTTGTAACGAGAGTTGCTAGGTGTTTTAAATCAAAGATTGAATCATATAGGAGTTAATATTTGGATCATTGATTCCTTCCTAGGAGGCACGTTTTTCATCATCAGAGTGCATACAGACAAAACTTACTCCTCTCAAATCAATTTCAGCTTTTTTAGCCTTTTAAAACAAACAATCTGCCAACTTTCAAATTTAAAATTTCATGTGTCTAGACAGATTAGAGAAAAAAAATCTGTTTCAAAAACACCTCAAATCTACAAATTGAGTTATGAAACTGATTCTAATGATCCTAGAAGGCTCATAAATGACATGGAATCTCCATTTCATAATAAAATGATGAAACTTGATGCAAAAGTTCAACCAATTCTAAGTTATCCCAACTAGAGAAAGAAATGGATGGCTTAATTAGAAATGATCCAGATCAATTATTCATTTTATTACCCTAAGATCTGACTCTTTCTCCTTCAATCTGGGCAAACCTCCACATGTCATAAGCTATGATTCCCAAATCAGATTCGAGCCTCACCTTTTGACTTTTTGACAGTATTTAGAAGAAATGGAAAAAATTGCCATTTTCCTTACAATTCTTTACCCCCTCAATAAACACGAGTTTGAATTCTAATGGTCAGAATGACATGTGGCACATGGTGGGTCCCATTGGGATCATGCATTCAATTCTAAAGTGAATCATTTTGACCTTTCTTTGGACAATTTGGACATAAGGTTTCAGTTACTATATCCAATCGTGGGCTCACGAAAAACAAACCGATCAGTAAGCTAAACATGCCTTGCAAACGTGTCACTTGATGATTCAAAGACTCACAGGCCATTGTTAGGCTTCAATATTGCATTACAAAACAGTAATTAGTTCTCGATTCAATTTGTACTATAATGGAAAAACAATTCCCTTTTGCCTCCGCTACCCCGTTGAATCCCACTCATAACAATTTCGAACACGTAAAGTCTCCCTATGGTTCATTTAAACGAAACCTATGAGCTCAAATTTTAAAATATGCTTGAAGCTTCAGGTTTGCTAAAAATGTGGGGAAAAGGATTCCCTTTTTCCTCTGATGGCCCGCACATTCCCCGCTCTACCACCAGCGCTGCAAAACAGTGTCTCAACCTGTGATTACCAAGTCCATTCATGAAACAAAGATGTTTGAAACTTTAGAAATCTCAATAGAGTTTACCCAAAAACTCAGTTTACTAGTCTCCCAATTTTCATTGAGCAATAGTTTAACAAAAGAGTTCTAAGTTTTTGATCTTTTAGGACACGTAAAACCCAACTCAAAATACCAGAATTGAGCTCGAACACAAAGTTTCGGGCCAATTTTCGACTAATTAGCAAAAGTTTTCTGCCAAATACGAGGGAAGTATTAAATACGATCTTTCAATAACAGTTCAGCAGCCTACACAAGTCTCTCCTCCATAACTTGCTATGTGCAACACGAAGTCCCTCACTCCAGTTTATATTGGACCCATGAAGCCCTAATACCAGCTCAACTTTTTTCCCCTGAGATTCAAACAAGAGTTCAAAATTTTCCTAAGTAACAAAATCCGAGTGCCTTCTAATTCACGAACCTGGCAACAATAATTCATAGAAACACAAGTAATAAAAAACCTCTACAGAGCCATGTGGGGTTACGTGGGAACAATAGTGTAGAGCTACCCAGGATTCCAAACATAGGTTCATAATAACAAGAAGCTCCAGCACAAGTTCATATCAGAAACACCCAGCCAAAATCCTTGTCTCAACTAGAACTCAAGGTTCCACATAGGAGGAGAATTTTGAGCTTCACATTTTTGCAACAATGGTCAGTTCCAACATGACAACCTCGAATACGGACATTCAAAAAACATAGAATTTAGCTAGAAATGCCTGAATTCAATTTTTTCTTCGTGGGTGAGGGATTATTTTGCTCAACACAAAGAAAGTTTCCAAACCATGATTATTATGCAATTTTTGACCATGGGGATAGATATTTGAGGGAAAATATGCTATGAAACGAACAAATTCGAGCTCCAGCAATGGCCTGAAAAAATGGAAAAATGACCAAGGACCCATGGATTTGGAAATTTAGGTCATAAAACAGAGCTTGAATGGAAATACATTCACACAAAAATCAAAGAACTTGTAATAACCAAGTTTTTTGAGCCTTTGAATATGCCACTTCAATTCATGGAGATGTCAAAGTTTACCAGACCATTCCATAGTTTGAAGATTTAAAACATTTTTTGAGTATGTAGAACAAAGGGGATCCAAGGATGAGGAAAATGATAGAGGATCAAAATGGACAACTCTTAACATCTACCTCCTACTTGGGGATGGGCACTCCCAGTGAGTGCCACAAGAATGGAATCAAGTAGAGCCATTTTGTGCCAAACTAATGATATTAAGAGTAGAAAATATTTAGTCATGAGCCAAGCATGATCACCAAAAACCAACTAAGAACACATCTTTACAATAAAATCACCTGTCAACACTTGGAATGCAAAGGCAGGAACCACAAACCAATTGTCAAAACACCAAAAATAGAGTATAAAACCAAACACTATACACTGTACAAGATGGTGCATACCTCAAATTTGGGGATTAATCCAAGAAATGCTTCAGATGTCCTGTCATTAACAGGTAGTTCAAGCAATTTCCCATCTAAATCTTTGATAAAAAAAAGGTACTCTCACCAATTCTGATATCAATGGAGTAAGGGCCCATCCATAATGCATCAAATTTTCCGTGTTTTCTCTTATCTTCATTTCTGCTATCCCCACAACAAAACCAGATCTCCAATATTGAATGGCCCTAGGAGTGCGACCTTATTTTCAAACAATATTTTCAACTTCTCTCTAAATCTGACATGTCTCTGGTGGGATGCTCTCTCTCTCTTCATCTAGCTCCACAATTTTATTAATCCTTACTTCATATGGACTAACCTCTTGATCTTCAAGTTGTTAAACAAAATTAAATGAAGATAATTACTAGATGTAAGGGCAGACAGATCTTGAGTTCCATACACTAATTCAAATGGGCTCTTACCAGTAGCTCTCTTGGCAGTGATCCTATCAACCCAAACTATAAATTTCAGTTGTTCACCCCATTTTCTCTTGTTCAACTCCAAGGTCCTCCGAATGATCTTTAACAAATTCTTATTGTTGGACTCAGCTTGTCCATTCCCTTGGGGGTTATAGTTTAAAGAATAAGTTAGATTAGTTCCATACTCCTTGCACATTGTCATCAAAGGTTTAGCTTTGAAACATGCTTGGCATTATCAGCCACAATTTTGACTGGGCACACCAAATATTGCATATGATATTATTCAGCAAGAAGTCCATAACAACTTGATGTGTTGATTTCTTGGTGGGGATTGCCTCTACCCACTTGGTGAAGTAATCTGTGGCTATAAGGATTCACTTATGTCCCAACACTAGAAGGGTCTAAAATCTCACCAATGAAGTCCATCCCCCATTGTTTAAAAGGAGCTTCAATTGACACAGGATGCAAAGGGAGGGAGCCTGAAGCTTTCATTATTCTAGAGAAACACTGATAGACTTTCACATTTTCTAATTATCATGGTTTCATCTTTGAAGAGAGTAGGCCACCAATAACCATCTCTCAAAATCTTTGTGTGTTGTAACCCTTCCAGCAAAGTTTCCTTCACAAACACCCCCATGGAGATCAACAATTACTTTGGGAGCTTCATCTTCAGTTACACATTTCAAGAGGACACCTTCAGGGTTCTTCCAAGCTAGCCCAAAGTCAGTGATGATGTATTTTTGAGAAGCCAAATTGAGAGGCTCTTTTCTGATTTTTATTTAAATGATTAGGACAACAAAGGTGTCGGAGGTAAAATATTATATCCTTGTACCACTCAGAACTTCACCAAGTTCTCAAGAACATCTACCCTTTCTTTCTCCACTTCATTCACTTCCACAGTCTGCAAGTTACTTTCAGCCATGAGCTTATCAAGACCCAAACCTCTTACCAGCTTTTTGGTTTGGATGTCCATATCATACTCCTATAGTTTGTTCACCCATCTACATCTTTTACTTGATATCTCCATCTCTGATAAGATGTCTTTTACCATGGTGTGGGGAGCATAAGCAACAACTCTTGAACTTAAAATATAAGGCCTAAAAACCTTTTTTGTTTTCACTAAGGCAAATGCTTGTTTTTCCATGATTGTATATTTTAACTCAGTAGGCTTGTAAATCCTTACTAAAGAAGGCAATAGGCCTCGCAGCCCCATCTTCATCATTTTGGAGCAAAACAGATGCAATAGTATTTTCAAAAGCAAATGAGAATATCTGGAAAGGCTTCTTGTAATTTGAAGCTACCAACACATGTGCATGCTTTAAGTGCTTCCTTGATTCCTTCAAAATCCTGAACAGGCAGCCTCTTCCCATTTGATAACTTGATCTTTCTTTAACATGCATGTGATAGGAAGAGTCAACTCAGCAAAATTGGACACAAACCTTCTAATGAAATTGATTTCCCCAAAGAAAGATTGGATGCCCTTATTTGTTCTTGGGATTGGCACCCTGCTGATTGCTTCTATTCTCTCTAGGATCAATCATGAACACTAGCCTTCGATACAATTTGACCAAGTAGCTTGGTATTTTGCACCCCAAAGTGACACTTCTTTGGATTGAGAGAGATTCCAAATTCTCTACATCTGATTCAACATTCTTTCCAAATGTTGTAAGTGATATTTTCTACTCTTTGAAAATACAGTCACAGTATCCTAATAAACTGTAATCAAGTCATTTATATAACCAGAAAAAGTAACACCCATTTCTCTTTGGAAAGTAGCCCCAACATTCATGAGACCAAAAGGCATTCTCACATAAACATATGTTCCCCAAGGAGTGGTAAAGGCAGTTTTAAATCTTTCTGACTCCTTGACAACAAGCCTAATTGTAGCTAGAGAAACCATCCAAGGTAGACAACAATTTAGATCTAGTCACTAACTGCAGATATTTTCTCCATGTTTGGTAAAGGATAATTGCCTTTCAATGAAGCTCTATTTAGAATTTTTGAAGTCTACACAAAGTCTGATATCTCCATTCTTATTTCTGACTGGCACAAGGTTTGCAACCCAGGAAGAATACCTTATGGGATGAGTGATCCCTCACTCCTTCAGTTTCTTCAATTCATCTTGCATTTTCATGGAGAGGAGTGGATTAATTGGCCTTTTCTTCTGTCTGAATGGTTTGGCATTTTTCTCAAGAGGGATCTCATGTTGGAATAAGTCTTCTCTATATGCTTTCAGCTTCGAATATGACCAGGAAAGACAATCTTGATATTGTTTTAACAATTAGAGGTAGGACTATTTTTCTTCCTTGCTTAAACTGTTGCCCAACCAAACTCTCCTTGGTTTCTCCTTTTTTCTCAAGTTATGATATTCCATGTCCCTTTAGGTAGACATGTCTCTATTGATGATGCAATCATCCTTGTCAAAATTTGACTCAAGAGCAACCAGCCCTCTAGGAATGGTGTTAGTTTTCAATTGGATAATATCTTTTCCAAGCAAAGTCTCTCTTCCTTTAGTCACACACACCATTGGTTCCCAATCAATATGTTGATCCACAAACTCACCTTGATTTTGTAATAACCTTTGCACTTGAGCATCATCATTAAACACTTTCCAATGCTTGATGTTATCAGGGACTGCTGGCCTATTTAACACTTCCACATTGTACTCACAATAAGGTGAAACTGTGTAATATCCAAATTTTGACCCCAACACAGCTAACTTTTCAATAGATACATTGAAACTTCTATCATGGTGCAAAATATTGAAGGAATCAAACATCTCAATTAGATCCCAAACTGCATGCTTATACTATTTCATTCGCTAATTTTTTTGTAGCATACAGTTTTCTTATTTGTTTGAAAACTAACTCTGAATCTCCTTTTGCAATGATGTGCTTAACACCATACTCCCATGTAAATCTCATACCCAACAACAAGGATTCATACTCAGTAATGTTGTTAGTACATTCAAAATTAAGCTTGAAAGAAAAAAAAAAACTCTTCCAAGCTAGGAGAAATATGAATTATACCAGCACCGTTTCAAAATTTGGAGTAAGTTCCATAAATAGCAAGGTCCAAGGAGAACTTACTTGTTCAAGGAAATTGGACTGATCCATATTGTGCTCTTTTCCATAAAAAAACCCAATAAAATTATTAATATCAACATCAGCAAATAATACTTCATAAGAAGCATTTTTTAGATCCTCAATTAGATGCAACATTTTCTTTTCTCCATAGAGCTTGAAAAGGCTTCCTTAAATGTGAATAGTGGAAAAAGAAATGTCCATTTGGACACTCCCTCCAACACTTGCAGCCCACTTTATTGAAAATAACATACCCCATTTGACAGGGCAATCGAAAATCACAACATCCAATTTTAAATTCCTCTCGGGATAAGATGCAAGCTGCACCACCAAACCCTTCACACAACCAACTACCAGCACTTCTCTTGAGTCCATGATAGTACATTTTCCATAGGTTGTTGTTACTTTGATATCCAACTCATTCATGACTTCTATAGGCATGACATTACATGATGCACTGGAATCAAACATACAATTGTGAAGTAGTCTATCCTTTATGATCAAAGTTGTGAAGAATGGATCAACATTCAATTAGGAATCAACCAAGGATGTCCCTCAATATACCTCAGGTGTCTCTCCAAGATCTTCTACTGCTGGTGGTGTTTCAAGGTCAGTAATGATCTAAGGAGGAGTTTTAATAACATTTACATTTCCGCTCGAAGTAGTCTTTTCCTCCTTCAATCCCAAGTACTCAAATGCTCTCTTCTTATGCTTAGGGATTATAAGCAACTCAATGATTGGAACACTCATTTTTGATTTGGCTCAATACTTGGGCTATGTCATAGGGAACATTCTTTGGAAAAATAGCATTGGAAGGGAGACAAGAAGATTTATTATATGGAAAGGTATTCTTAGCAGCTTGGGCATGAGGAGGACTGTAATTTTTTCTTGGGATAATAGAGCTTTTGGTGGGTGTTTCTCTTCTAGAAGCTTCTTTGGGAATTCTTGTGAGCAAGGGTGTTTTAGTTTTGGTTGGAGGCCCAAATCCCTTAACAACTTTGCTTCTAGTGTTATAGTCTTTCTCTTGAGCTACAACAACATTCATCAACAATTGTTTATCTTCCTCTAAAGGGATACCACCATCATACTTCTTAATCATCAATGCTCTTAAGTATTCAAATTCATTGTTAGGAATTTCAAAATATTGCACGACATCAACTTCAAGAGTATGAGGGGGAAGAAATACTTGTACCCATTTGATGTAATCTCAAAAGGTAGCAGCAGTCCTAGCGCTTATTACTTCAATAGATGTTGCTCCTCCTTGTGAGATTGAAGAAAATCCCACCATGCAAATATCATCATCAGTACCATCATCATTATTAGCCTCACCTTATTGTTGGTCCACTTCACATGGAGGATGGGGCAAAAAACACCCATCACACCAATCAATATCAAAAACTTCTTAAACAACAGCAACCCTAGTAGTTAAGGGATCGGGTAACACTCTTCCTTCACACACTTGAGGATGTTTATTTACAGACCCCATAGGTCCTTTCCCTCTATCATCTTCCCTTTGATCACCCATAAGATGATTGGAAAAATTTTCATGGTTTTGTGCTCTTGGCTGACCTTGTAAACTCTAACCAATTACTTTCTTAGCTCTTGCCAACTTGTATGAGATTTCTTTGATAACCCCTGCCAAAGTCTTTACAACCTCCTCCAAATCAGCACCCTTGCTAGCTTGAGGTTTTTCAGGTTTTATCAACTTTACACCATCTCTTTTGAGAGGTTTCCAAATTGCTTTGATATTTTTTTCAATTTGAAGTGCCATGGTGAAATCTTGTCTTAGATTGGTAGGGTTCTTGTCTCTTAGGTAATGGGCTGCATTTTTATCAAATGCATCTGCATATTTGATTAAACAAGACTCATCACATGGCCTCAAATTGATAGGTAGCCTTCTCAATTTTTTGTTAAACCTTGTATTGAAGTCATGGACTGATTCATTGGGATTCTTCTTGATATTCTCAAATTTTAACAAGAGAAATCTAGGATCAGTCTTATCACCATATTGCAACCTAAATGCATTCTTCATCTCAGTCCAAGAATCAATTGAATTATTAGGTAGAGCCTTGTACCAATCCCTAGCATCCTTTTCTAGTGTATGAATGAACAATTTAATATACACATATTCAAACTCTATTTAAAAATCTTCTATCATGTTAACAAAAAGTTTGAGATGTTGATCACCAGTTATAGCATTGTTACCTTAGAACTTTGACAACCTATTTCTAACATCTTATGGGACAGCATTTGGGTAACCATCCATTCCTCTAAATTCTATAAGACCAAAGGTGTTAACAAAAAATGGAGGTCTAGGCTGAGCCATATTGTTTGGTGGAGGTGATCTTGGGGGTGATACAAGCTAATGAGGAGTGCAAGGTCTTTGGGGCTCAAGAATGTGGTTCACAAGATTGGTATCCTTTAAGTATTGATTTTATTGGAAAGTTTTATTTGAATTGAAACATAGAGGTGCAGATTGGAGAAGGAACTTACCTGGTATAGCAGAAGGACCTCCACTAGCTAAGGAAAACAAGTTTATGAGAGGATTTATTGAATTAGAATCACTTGAAGAAGAGTGATAATCCTCTACTAAGGGCTGATCTCTCTCACCAATGGATATATCTTTGCTTGATGTCTGACCTTGAACAACTTTCCAAACTCTTCTCCCTTCTAACTATGACTTCCTTGATTCTAAAAACAATCTCTTAGTAGAGTCTCTAACGAAGAGAGATCTTCTTCCTTCTAGTTTTACAGAGATTAGCAACACAAAATAAATGACAGAAAGGTAATACATTGGTATTTATCAATATCAAAATAGCTTGGAGTCACCACTAAGGACTTTCACCCTAGTTGTGAAAATGCACTAAAATAGTCTATCAAACACCTATCAGCACTGAAAAACTTGCCAAACTTTATAGATCAGACCTTCCTTTCCTTGAATTTATCAATCACAAATACAAATGAGGTGCAAAAACTGCTGGAAACTGATAAAATTGCAAGAAAAACTTATATCTTCGCTTAATCCTTACAAATCTGATTATAAAATGAAGCTTCAACAACGTATTTGCATGCTGAATTTTCAAGGGACTTTACCAAGGTTTGATATGCATCTAGATATCTCAAATATGTATGCACATGGATCATATTGAACTAAGAAAATATCAAATGCAGAACTCTACTCTTCATTCTAGCCTTGTAAATTTGATCAGAAGATGATACTTAGATTTGTAATTGCACATAAATCACATAAGAAGTATTACCAGGGATCTGAAATACTCAAATACTGAATAATGTCCCTGGAAACAGTGTCAAAAAGTGTTGGTACCCAAATTTGTTCTCCTTTTTAGTTTGAGTAGCATCAGAGATATGGCATGAAGCTTGAAGTCAGATAGATCATGATGTGTGTTTTTTTGTAGCCAGGGATGTGATCTAACTGGAACTTTGATTTGTGAAGAGATGGATATCACTCAAATAGGACTTGATCTTGTCCTAACTATTTTAGGTTGTGCCTTTCAACCAAGGTAAGAGAACCTATATTACAACCTTTGTTTTGTGAAGGAGGTGAAGATATCCTTGCAATGTGTAGGTTGTATGGAGATGGCCTTGAGAAAACATGATCAATTTTCTATTATTCAAACTGAACAGAGCTATCACTACTAAATGATGGAAATGCTTTCAAGATAAGGCTGAGGCTGTTAAAGACATGGTATGATCCTGATTTGCTTTGTACATTTTTTGTAAATGGATTGAATTCTTTTGTTGACACACAATGCAACGTAGGGGTAGTATGGGTAGGATTAGTTTGTTTGAATGATTTTTGGTGGGATATTTTTAGAAAAGACTAACCAGAATTTGCCAAATTATTTGAGGACCTTCACAAGAAATTTGTAAGACCTAAAAAATATAATTCTTCAAAGGGGTAAGGTACTCCTTCAACTAGGATATGTGCACTAAACGGAGGCCCATATCTACACTCTTCCACACAATCTTTGATAACCTGCCAAAAAATCTTGAAGCAGATGAACCAACAAAGCATCCAGAAATATCCAGTTTATCATGACCTAAGGTGCACCCAAAGGTTTACAAAAATCTCTAAATTCAAGGAAGGTAAAGTGATTTTAAATCTATTTATCTCTTTATCAAATGAAATCTCTTGTGAATGTGAGATTGTAGATTCCACTAAACTATCAACAAGAAATGAGACCATGTATGATCAAAAGAGTTTTCAAACACAAGATTGCAACATGAGCATTGAAAACATTCTGAAACTTAAGTGCATGCAAACTTTGCAAAGAGACAACAAAAAATAATCCAGAAATGATCAAATATATCAGTGGGGGAATGTTATAAGAACAATCTCAAAGATTGTTAATGGATTTACAACTGAAACCAACTCAACATGATACAAATATGATGCTAAAAGGAATTAGAAATTGTTCTCAGGAGATTTCTCAGAGAATGGGCTTCTTCCCAAATTTTCCCGTGAAATTATAAGTTTCACCAACCTTTTGCATGTCGCAAAACATGCATTATATAAAATTCTATTACATTTGATCCTTCTTTCCCAAGAAAATAATATACCCAGCATCAAGTTTGTTAAAAAATTCCAACATGATTCACAGATAGGGACGTTCAACATATTTGCAACAAAAGTTTCTAGGTGTTTCAAAAAAGGTGAATCATTACACATCCTTCATCATTATCCATTATGGAGGCACATTTTTCATTCTCCAAGCATGTAGACCCCTTTCATTTCATTATTTCATCCTTATCATTTCAAAATATGATTATGTAACTTCTTGATTTGATATTTCACGTTTTGCATGGGATGGCAAAAAAATCATTTCAAAAACACCTCAAATATGCAAATTGATCCTTAAATCCACTTGTATTAATCCTTGCAGGCACAAACAACACAAATTTACCAAAAATTTGATCAAAATCGATGCAGAATTCACATTTCCACACCTCCTGGAGAAAAAATGGCGGCCAAAATGGAAAATGTACAGTTATCATTGATTTTCCCTTTTCCCTTCAATCTGGGCCCTCCACGTGTCAAAATACGATTGGGAATGGATTTGGGATCAGATTTTGACCTTTTAGCATTTTTGGAAAAATGGAAAAAATTGACCTTCTTCTTTGCCCCTCCACCCTTGAAATTTGGTGCTAACACGTAGCATATGGTGGGTTCCATTGGAGTCGCGGCTCAATTCTATGCATTTTCACCTTTTTGGGAATTTGGAAAATTTTCACTTTTTTCCCCATGGGCCTGCACCTCCACCTATCCTTGACACGTGTCCACCTCTCTATTGCTAAGAATCTACGGGCTTATTTCATGTTTTAACCTCTTTTTCGCAGAGGGAAAATTCTTCATTTTTCTTCCACGGGCCTGCACCTCTTATTTCTTCCCTTCCACGTGTCTCCTTCTGATTTTTCACGGAGCCACGCCTCAAATTTTCATTCTAAGTACTTTTACAAAAAGGGAAAAAATTCCCTTTTTCCTCCGCCAGCCCTCCGAACCGCTCTACCCTTTGCGCCTATCACATGTCCACCCCTTGCTCCATTATGAACCCACAGCCCTTTCCACACCTTTTATCCTTTAAGGTAAAAAATTCCTAAGTACCCCACTGGCCCTCCATTTTACCTTTGCATGAGAATGTGGCAAGTGTCCTCCTGCGGAGTTGCGGTGGAAATTTGGATTTTTTGTCAAAACTCAAAAAATGCTAAGTCTTCTAAGAAACCTGTCAAACCCTTTCCAACCACAAGAAGCCACATAGGAGGATATTTTTGAGTTTAAATTTGACGGGCAAGTGACACCCGTATAACTGTCAAAAAACACAAAATTTACCAGAGATGCCCGAATTTGATTTTTTCTTCATGGGTAAAGGATTTTTTGGTCAAAAAATAAAGGGAATGTGTTTGAAAGAAATTTTAAACCATGGAAAAGGATTTTTGAGGGAAAAAATGCAAAAAATGAACAACCACGAGCTCCAAAGTCCAGGAAAAGTAGAAAAGATGACAGAGGCCCGTAGATTTGGAAATTTAGGGTACAAAATAGGGTAGACATGTATTTTTCCTTCAAATGGGGAAAAATAATAAGTTTTTGAGCTTTTAAAAGCATTCAATTTGGAGAACAAAGTTTTCATACCACTAAATTCAAAGAAAAACATTTTAGAGCATGCAAAACAAAGGGGGAAGATGGGAAAATAACAAAGGATCAAAATGGGCACCAACAGGAATTACTATCGGTAATGTTTTAAGACCTAAGGTGGTTATTACTAGACTAACCTAAGTTTAATGGGATCCATCGTAAACTATTGAAAGGGAACCTAAGGGTCACATGTCTCTAAGGTGATGGTTCCAATGGTATTTAAGTGAGTTAATAGGGTTTAATGGATGGTGGTACTTCCAGTATTGGTATGGGCTAGTTGACTTTAGTGGAGGCATACGTGGAAGCTCCACTAAAGATGGAATTCACATTCGCTAGTTTTAGGAGGCAGTGGCAAGGAAAGATAAGTAGGAAATTTGGAATTAATGGCATTGATGGACCTCAGGTTTTGTGTGCAAACCATCTTAGAAACTTGAAAGGCGGGTTTGTGGGAGGTTGTTTAGTTTTGCATGCATTACAAATTTTTATTTGCATGGAGCTATCTTGTTCCTCGAACCAGTAGTTCATCCTTCACTTCAAAGCTATTTTTGGTTTCTATGTTCTATTTTTGATCGAAGGAAAGTATATGATGCATAGGAAGAAAATATGTTTAATTGTTGATCTTTCGTGGAGGAGAAAAAGAGTGTGAAGCTCGGCTGGAAGTCTCCTTCGATTTGACAGAAGCACTATCAGGTGTGATAGGCTCTACCTAGTAATATTTCATGATTTTTTCTAAATAATTCATTAGAATAACTCTTCTCTTATGCTTATTAATATTTGCATGATTTGTCTAGTTGATTACTTGCATGATTTCAGGAATCTCTGTGATTTTTTTGAATATGAATCCATGGCTAAAATAATGTTGTTTTGGAAAATTTCTCTCTGTGTAGGTTCAATGATAGCATGCATGTGAATCTTGTATGCAAAAATTGTTTCTGTAGCTCTATTTTTTATTATGTAACTTGTATTCGAGGTTTTTGTGTTTTGAACTGGCCTTCGTTGCAATATAGGGTTCTGAACTATAAGGGAATCTTGAGTTCCATTTGATCTTGAATTAGGGATTTATGTTGTTCTAAACCAATGTTTGGAAACTTTTACAATGTTGAACTGTTGATTGAAGTTCGTATTTGGCATTGTACTCATATTTTATCACTTGTGAAGTTCTAAACTTTTGTGTGAAGCTCATGTTCGACACTGTACTCATATATTGGTACTTGAGTGTTAATAAATTTTAATTAGATTGAAAAATTTGATTCTATTCTGGTATTTCTATGTTGGGTTATACTTGTATCAAAAGCTTAAAGCTTATAATTATTTTATTGAGCAACTTAATCACAAGAAAATTAGGTGATAGTTTAAATGAGTTGTTTGGTAATCCCTTTGAGATCTTGAACTGGGAACATCTTGTTTAAATGAATGTGATATTTCTATTTTTAAGACTGTATCATCTTCTCTAAGATGGTAATGGTGTGAAATTTGGGGGTGTTATTTTCACCTCTGTTTTGAGGAAACCCACATTCTAGGTTGACTATTTTGTTTGAAGCAATGTCTCCTCTTCTGCAGTTATGAGGTTGTGAAATTGTGGTTTTGGATTTCTGTTTCAGGTGCATTGGAGGTAAGAATGGGACATCTTTTGACTTAAATGATTTTGGGTTTCTTCCTCTCTCTTCAAATCCTTTAAAATAAGTTTTGGGTCTCATTGGAAGGTTGAGTTATTACCCTTATACACTGAATTTATAAGGGAAGGATTACTTTATCCGTTTAGTTGTTTTGTGTATAGTTCTTTTTAAATCACGAACTACTTACTCTTCATACTAAGTTGTTGAAGAATTTTAAAGAGACTTCAGTCCTTGAGTTTGTGGATACTTCTGAAATTTTTAGTTTATTGTTTTGGGATTCTATTCTTGTTGGATATAGTGAATGAGTTCTCGAGTCTTTTAAAGAGAGAGGAAATATATTCTCTTGGGATCAGTATGTTGTTTTTAGGACTGTAATGTGTTTTTCATTCTGAATTGAATTGAACAGGAATTCATTTGTGAAGTAATGTAACAAATAATTATAGGGACCTTTCTCAATAGAGATCCCTTTTCTCTTTCATTTGGATAAGTTCATTTATTGGACTCCTCTGCACTCGATTCTCTTATGAGATGGTGATTTCTTTATGGTTTGTTTGTCTACTTTGTTCTAATCATTTTTTTTAATGATGTATAAAGATAGTAGCTAAGTCGGTTCTGTTGATAAGTGAATGCATACTTGCTTGATCGACTGTTGTTGACTAATCCTTGCTTTATTTGGATGGATAGGAGTAGGTTTTGCCTCATGTACTATATCTTTTTGGGTGAACTCGAAGTAGAGATTAACTCCTATAAGAGTCTACTTAGATGTGTGAACATTGGTTTTAGATCTTTGAAGGCTAACTTATAACACGCAGAAGTAGATTTAGATCTGCAGTTAGACTATTTTGATTCTCTTTACCTTCTTAGATTGATATGGAATTCTATTTAGATGTATATCTTAAATGTTGAATTGATAAGATTGTAATACCTGAAAGGAAACAGTTAATTCATGTTATGAACTTGATCTTTTTTTTCAGATGTTTTGAGTTTGGGTATGGTACGTAATGGTTCTTCTTATTATTTTCTTAATATTTAGATGAATCGTCCTAAAATGAACCATGTTGTAAACACTTCTTTTGTCGTATAGAAAAGATAAACGTTGTATTCTATTAGAATAGAATTATGAAATAATGGGATGGAAAGATCTATTGTTTGTTTAAAGGTAATTGATAGGATAAAATAAAATTTAAGTTTTAAGATAGATGTTGTGGATTATGTTATGATATTCTCTTAAAAGTGGATCTAGATTTATTATTGTACTTCTTTTCTGGTTGGTATCACGTATGCTTATTGTATGATATATTGATTGTCTCATTAAAGAAGAGTTGTTTTAACGAAACAATTAGTGGAATGCACTTTGTTTTAATGCTTAGTTCATTGAATTGACCCACGCTTGCAATTTTTGTATATGGACATCATAAGTGATAAAAGAAGGGAAAAACTTATATGATGCATTGGCTGATATAAGTTTGATTCTTTGTAAAGAATTATGATTCATACTTTAGTTGTATTAAAAAAGAAAATTTGTATACTTTTTAGAATGATGGTTGTTATTATGCAGTATGCCTAAAGTGCATAGTCTTGTAAATATATAAGTTTATAATGATGAATTGTGAGTTGAGATTTACTTGCATTGGTTGTGTAAATTATCTCGTACTTTTATAAAGGAGATGGAAGTTCTATCTTGTTTTTATTCTTTTTATTATTTATATGTTTATTTGGCTATCCTTTGATAAGATGGATAAAGGGAGTTAGTTCAATTTCCCCTATAAGATGCAGCTTATAAAGTTGCATAATATGATGTTTATTATCTAAAAAATTTAACATAGTAATGTGATGTGTAATGAACATGCAGTATGAACTATAGAAATGTGAAGGATAAACCCTGACACTTAATCATTTAGAGGAAGACTCTTCCTCTCTTAAATGAATGTAAACAAAAAAGGATTAGAGATATGATTGTAAATCATAGGACTTCATTTTGTATGAAGTTTACTTTAGTGGGACCTATGTGGTTACTACACCTTCTTGAATGGTTAAGTTACAAAGCATTTGTTTCAATACAACTTAGTTCCAGAACTTCCAAGCTAGTTCTAGAACTCCATTATACAGTCACAAGCTTTATCACCTAGTTCCAAAACTTTTGGACTTAGTTCCAGAACTTTAGTACTTAGTTCCGGAATTATCAGAATTAGTTCTGAAACTCCTACAAATAGCTCTGGAACTCTCTTGGTTAGACCTATAATGATTTCCTTTAGTTCCAGAACTCTTATTAATTTTGATAACTGATAAGAATCTATTGTAAATGGATGGCGATTTTTCAAATCAATGATCCTATCAATCAGGAGTAGATTATAAGACTTCCAAATCTTCATACTTGCATATCCAGGATAATTATCACATAGTTGTACATCCGGCCATGTTCCAATTCAACATCTATTCTAGGCATGATTCAGTTCCATCATATCAATGGAAAAATTACGACCATAAATGCACCCTTGGAAGAATTATATACATACAGACCTATAGATAGATTAAAAAAGAGGAATATATAGATATATAACATGAGATAGATATAGAATGATATACACAGATCCAACATGTTTTTGTAATTCAGAATGTTTTATCAATAAAATAGCCATTTCTATTTTGAGATAAGATTAAGTTGTCCAATCTTGTTTCGAGGCAGAGCAAGGGCCCACTCCTCCAAGAACCAGGATCCTCATTTTTGTTGGTATTTATATTTTTAGAAAAAATAGTTTAGATCTGTTAATTCTGTATTGCTTTCAATTCCTTAATTTGAAAATTATTGTAGACTTGTCCATACAGGTATTCTAGATTAAGTTCTCATTTCTTTGCAATCATTTTCTAAGCATTCTCAATTGTGTGTTTATTTTTGCAATGTTTGTTTATTTTCAGCAATTCCTTTCTGCAAAGTGTGTTTACTTCGAAGGTAAAGTGTGTTTATTTCCAGCAATTCCTTTCTAAAAAGTGTGTTTACTTCCAAGGAAAAGTTTGTTTATTTCCAGCAATTCATTTTTGTAAACTGTGTTTACTTCCAATAGGTTTTCATAGTTTGATTCTAATAAGGTTTTAAACTAAGAATTCCTTAAGACATTGAAAATATCCCCCAAGAAATAAAAAAATACCAATAATCAATTACTAGATCACTAAGATTCTTCTTGTTTCATATAGCTTTAAAAACACCCCTGGTTTAAATATGACATCAACAAAGAGTTGATTAAATAAAGGGAATAATGACACCCATCATTTTTGGTGTTGTTTTTGGGGAACCCACTAGTTAGAATTTTCTAATTAGGTGTCAACAAGAGAAACAATCACACATTTAGTAATTGAAGAAATCTTCCCTAAGCTATCACCAAATTTATGAGTAGACCAAGAGAATCCAAGGGTATATTTCTCCAAAAAATATCTGAACAAGAATTAACATCATCCTCTAGTTTAAATAAGGAATTTGACCAAGAATTGAAGGCACCATTATCCCCTGTAAGACAAGAAGCAGAATTTCCACCTTTGGAATTCTTGGATCAGTCACCAGAAGGAAGTAGAACTTTTAGGAGAATGATTATTTCTCAAGATCCATTTAGGGTAATTTTTTATTCTTAATTGAGTATTCAACCTCCTACTCTTGATTTTTCACCTTCCCCAAGGCAGATCACATACCACATTGATTGGGATAAAAGTTTAGAAAATACTTCAAAAATGGCATGAGAAGCTGAAAGGGAACCTAATAAGACCTTTACTTATCCAATTCAATTGGATGATGATGATACACCAATGAAAAATATTTCACCTACACATTTACCCACATTTAGAGGAATGTCATCTGAAGACCCTGACCAATTTCTGTTTGAGTTTAAGGTACTATGTCAGACCTATAACTATAAAACAAATAATCAAAAACTCAAGTTGTTTCCATCCACTCTGAAGGATGCAACAATGAGGTGGTTCATGGGATTAGCATCTAACTCTATTACCACTTGGGTAAAAATGGAAATTTCCTTCCTAGAAAAATATCAAGATTACTGTAGAGGGAGAAATAGGAAGGAAGAGTTTTTCAAAATTAAGTAGGAGGATGAGAATATAAAAGATTATTTGGACAAATTCCTCTTTGTAAGTAAAAGGTGTTGATTTGTACTTCAATAAGAGTTAAGTAAAACCATTTTTCTTAAAGTTTTGGAAGATGAATCTAGGGAATATCTTAACTTGAATGAATCATTGATCAGTTAAGGATGAATGAAATTAAATACATTTGTAGAAGCTATTCCAGAATAAGGGGTGGACCTAGGAAGGGAAAATTAGTGAAAATTTTGAATCCAGATATGAAAAAACTAATGGATGAATTAGAAAACTTTAAAATAGACATTTTAGTTCAATTAACCTCTAATATGGATGGATTACAAGCTAAAGCAAATGCCAAAACTGAACCATTAGCCATGTATTGTCCTAGATGTAGGAAGAAGCATGCAATAAGGGAGTGTCCTTTGGACAAAACAAAAGTATGTCTTATCTGTGAATCTAAAGAACATGATATTCATGATTTTTTTCTTCTTCCACTCCTAAATAATCAGCTCAAACAAACAAGTACATTATCCACAATAGAATAATTGAATTTTGTCTAGAGATAACCTACCCAAGGATAGTTCATGCCAAGGTCATATCCTAATCCTTGGATGATACCATGGGCTACTCAAACAGTACCAAAACATTGGGAACAACCACCTTGGGCCCCTTAGACAACTTGGAATCCCCAGGATTGGGAAATTCAAGCTTGGTATACCCAGGGACATCAACAACCTTGAGCTAGTAAAGGAAATCTGTATGCTTGGTCATAACCTAGATAGGGCCCTAGTAACTATGCTCAAGGGTGTTGGTACCCAAATTTGTTCTCCTTTTCAGTCTGAGAAGCATCAAAGATATGGCACAAAGCTTGAAGATAGATGGATCATGGTGTGTTTCATTTTGTATCTGGGGATATGATCTAACTAGTACTCAGATTTTTGGAGAGATGGATAGCACTCAAATAGGACTTGATCTTGTCCTAATTGTTTTAGGTTGTGCCTTTCAACCAAGATAAGAGGACCTATTTTGTAACCCTCAAATGGTGAAGGAGATGAAGATATCCCTCAATTTGTGTAAATAGTATGAAAAGGGCCTTGGGAAAATATGATCAACACTCCAAATATAACTTTCACAAGTTATCACTTCCAGATTATGGAGATACTTTCAATGTAAGACAAGGGTTATTGAAGACATTTTGAAATCCTGATCTATTTTGCATACTTTAGCAACTAGATTTTGATCTTCTATGGGTATATAGGTCAAAACAGGGGTAAAACAGGGTAGGATTTGTTGTTTTGAATGATTTTTGGGTAGGCTTTTAGAAAAGACAAACCAAGGTCCGCCAAACTCTTTGAGGATTTCAACAACATATGGAGAAACTTAACAGTAGAAAGTATCAAAATGGTTAATCATCCCTTCAACCAAGATATGTGCATCAAATGGAGGCCCAAATCTACACTTTTCCACACAATCTTTGATCATCTATCACAAAATATTGAGTTAGAATGAACCAATGAAGCATTTAGCAATCACTATTTAATCATGACCTAAGGTGCACCCAAAGGTTTACAAACAATATCTGAAGTCAAGGAAGGTAAAGTGATATTAAATTTGTTTATCTCTTTATCAGATGAAATCTCTACTGAATGTGAGATTGCAAATGCCACTAAACTATCAACAAAAAATGAGACCATGTATGATCAATAGAGATTTTAAATACAAGAATGCAACAAGAAACAAGAAACACAAATTTGAAATGCATTCTGAAATGTAAGCATTCATAGATTTTTCCCAAAGACAACACAGAATAACTCAAAATGATTAGAATTATTAGTAGGGGAACGTTTTGAAAAAAATCCTCAGAGCTTGTTAATGGCTATACATGTGTAACCAACTTAACATGATTTGAAATCTGAGACAGAGAGAGTTACATGAGTTTCTCAAGTGGTTACTCAGAGAATGGGCTTCTTCCCAAATTTTCTGGTGAAATTTTTAGTTTTCCAGGCTTTTTAAAACTCTTTCAACCCTTTACATGACAAATTCATGCAATATATAGCATTCAATCTCCTTCAATCCTATTTTCCCAAGAAAATAATATGCCAAAGGATCAAATTTGTTACAAAAATTTCACATGATTTGTAGCCATGGACGTTTAACAGAACACGTCCAAAAAGTTTCCAGTTGTCTCAAAAAGAGATGAATCATTACAAAATTCACATCATTATCCATTTTGGAGGCATGTTTTTCATCTTCAAAGAATACAGACCCCCTTCCTTTCATTATTTCATCCTTATCCCTCCAAAATTTGACTCTACAACTTTGGATATGATATTTCACATTTTTGGACGGGTTAGGGCAAAAATTCATTTCAAAAACATCTCTGATCTTCAAATTGATCCTCAAAACTGATGGCATTGGTCCTTGCAGGCACTAACTACATGAATTTTCAAAAAATTTGATGGAAATTGATGCAAAAACCGTATTTCCACACTTCCTGGAGTAAAAAAGGTGGCAAACATGACAAAATGTACAGTTGCTGTCGATCTTCCTTTCTCCCTTTAATATGAGCCCTCCACATGGCACAAATAAGCCAAAATGGGCTCAGGAGTGCCTTTCTACCTTTTTCCGACCTTTTTTTGAAAATTTACAAAATTTCTCAATTTCCTCCGCCGCTTCGCCCTTGAGATTTGGTGCTGACATGTGGTACAATATAATTGGATCCAGGGTCGTGGCTTAATTTTACAAATTTTGCCTCTTTTCGGAAAAAGGAAAATTTTCCATTTTTCCTCCGTGGCTCCACCCTTCCACATGAAACGCATCTTGACCTGATTGGCTATGGGGTAGCGCTCATATTTATATTTTAACAACATTTTCCACAAAGGAAAATTTTCAACATTTCCTCAAAACTCCTGTACCTCCACCTTTCCTTGCCACGTGTCACCTTTTGATTGACCGAGGGCCTGCACTCTTATTTCATACTTTAACTCCTTTTCACCAAAGGAAAGTTTTTCACTGTGCCTTCGCAGATTTGCCTTTCCCTACCACATGTCACCTTTTGATTGGTTGAGGGTCTGCGGGCTTATTCTGAATTGTAACACCTTTTCACCAAAGGGCAAAAAGTTCCAAACTGTTGCGCCAATCCATTTCTCTACCTACCACATGTCACCATATGATTAGTTGAGTGCATGCGGGCTTATTTTGAATTGTAACACCTTTTCACCAAAAGGTGAAAAATTTTAAATTGCTGCATCGATCCATTTCTCCACCTGCCACGTGTCGCCCTCTGATTGGGTGAGGGCCTGTGGACTTGTGGGGACAATTTAGACCTTTTGCCAAAAACACAAAAAATGCTAAGTTGCTCAAGCAGACCCACTGAACCTTGTCCAATCAAAATCAACCATGTAGGAGAAGATTTTTGAGCTAAAATTTGATGGGAAAAGGATGCTCGTCTGACCATCAAAAAATGAAGAAAATGCCAACGACGCTCAAAATCGATTTTTTCTTCATGGGTGAAGAAATTTTTGATTAAAGGACAAATGGAAAGTGATTAAAAGAAATTTACAACCATGGCAAGGGATTTTTTAGTGCAAATATGTATAAAACAAACAATTTCAAGCTCCAAAGGCCAGGAAAACATGGTAAAAACTGCAAAGGCATTTGAACGGGCAAATTTAGGGCATAATGTAGGGAAAAATTAGAGATTCATTCAAAATCGTGTTAAAATGGAGAAAAAATGAATAGCTCAAAGCATTCAAACAGAAATACAAGTTGTTTCTTCAACAAATGCGAAGGATGGGAGAATACAAATCCATTTTTTCTCAGAAAAAGGGAAAAAAAACTCTTCTCCTTAGCAAATTAGGGCGAGGTAATGAGTTTTCAAACAATCCAATACACAAGAATTGAGCTAAAACTTCACATCATCGATTTCGTGAGGAAAAAATGTTTTAGACCATAAAGAGCAAAGGGGAAACATGGAAAAATGGTAGAAGATCAAAATGGGCACCAACATCGGATCCTGATCAAGGATGGGCACTCCCAGTGAGTGCCACAAGAACAAAAGTAGACCAAATGCCAAAATAATCCATTGGGAAAATGGAGTCATGAGCCAAATCCACCAAAAAAATAGTTGAGAAACTGACAAAAAAGGCTATCACACACCAAGGCAAACCACGAACTGACAAAACACCAAAAAAGAGCAAAATCCAAACACTATACACTATAAAAGTTGGTAAGGAAACCTTGATTCAAAGAAAACAAATCAAGGGGAAACCCCAAATGTCCTCCATGCTAGATATGAACATGCCAAGAGGTTATGATATGTTTTTAGCAACTAGAAATATATCTCTTTTTCTTCTTTGTTTAATTTGTAAACCATATAGTTTCTTTGAAGCTCCTCCATTGTGTTTAGGTCAAACCTTTTAACATTTTTAAAGGCTGAATCAAGGACCAAATTTGTAGAAAAAAAAACATACTTATGAGATATGTTTTCAACAACTTCATACTCCCTGAAATCCAAAAAACTCACAAAGTGATCAATACTAGCATCTACCTATAAAACTTCATAAGATGCATTGTTAGGGTCTTCAATAAGGTACAACATCTTTTTCTCTCCATATAAATTTACTAAGTTTCCTTCAATGGGGATAATGGCATAAGACATGTCCATTTGGACACTCCCACCAACACTTGCAGCCCATTTCCTTGATAATAACATACCCCATTTGGCAGGGCAATCAACAATCACAACATCTAATTTTAAATTCCTCCCAAGATAAGATGCAAGTTACACCACCAGATCTTTGAAACACCCAACAATAAGCACTTCCTTTGAATCCATGACAGTACACTTTCCATATGTTGTTATCACTTTGATTCATAATGCATTCATGACCACCAAAGGCATGACATTGCATGATACCCTGGAGTCAAACATATAATTATGTAATAGCTTGTCTTTGATAACCAAGGTAGTGAAAAATGGATCCACATTTAGTGAATATTTAACCAAAGAAGTTCCTAAGTAAACCTTAGGTGATTCCCCCAACTCTTCCAACACTTGTGGCTCTTCCAATTCTGAAATGGCAATAAGAATCCCAACCTTATTTCCAACTCTACCTTAGGTACTCTATTCCTCTCTAAATCCTAAATATTCAAAAGCCCTCGTCTTGTGCTCAGGAATCCTAAACAACTCAACAATTGGAACATAAATATTGATTTGACTCAAGACTTGGGCAATATCATATGGAGCATTCTTGGGTAAAGCAACACTAGGGGAAATATTGGCAAATTCATTAGATGGTATGGAAGTATTTTCAGCTTGGGCATGGGGAGGATCACAAGTTTTTCTTGGGGGAATAGGGCCTTTACCAGATGTATTTCTCTTTGAATTTTCTTTAGTAAGCAATGGAAATTTTGACTTGGCTTGTTTCCCCTTAGCAACCTTATTTCTGGTATTGTGCTCCTTCTTTTGGGTAACTACAACATTCATTAGTAAATAACTATCCTCTTCCGATGGTATACCTCCATCATACTTCTTGATCATCAATGCTCTCAAGTATTCAAAATCATTATTGGGCAGCTCAAAGGCTTGTACATTATCAATTTCTAAAACATGAGAAGGAGGATGAAGATGTACCCATTGGATATAATCCTAAAAACTAACAACAGTCCTGGCACTTATGACATCTGTTGATGTTGCTCCCCTTGGTGAACTTATAGGTATCTCCATCATGCATGCATCATCATCAATTTCATCATCATTATTAGCTTCACCATCTTTCTGGTCCACTTCACATGGAGGATGGGGCAAAAAAAACCTATCACACCAATCAATATCAACAACTTCCTCAACAATAGAAACACTAGCAGTTAGGGGATCAGGTAACACTCTTCCTTCATGTGCTTTAGGATGTCTATTTGCAGACCCCATGGGTCCTTTCCCTCTATCATCAGATCTCTGATCACCCCTAGGATGATTGGAAAATATGTCATGGTTTTGTGATTTTTGCTGACCTTGTGAAATCTGCCCAATTCCTTTCTCTGCCCGAGCTAACTTGTATGATATTTCTTTGACAAGCCCTGCCAAATTTTTCATAACCTCCTCCAAATCAGCACCCTTGCTAGCTTGAGATTTTTCATGGTTTATCAACTTTACACCATCTCTCTTGAGAGGTTTCCCAATTACTTTGATATTGTTCTCAATCTAAAGTGCCATGGTGAAGGCTTGCCTTAAATTGGTAGGGTTCTTGTATCTTAAGTAGTAGGATGCTTTCTTGTCAAATGCATCTACATATTTGATCAAGCAAGATTCATCACAAGGCATCAAATTAATAGGAAGCCTTCTCAAATTTTTGTTAAACCTTGTGTTAAATTCATGAAATGATTCATTGGGGTTCTTCTTGATATTTTCAAATTCAGACAATAGAAACCTAGAATAAATTTTGTCACCATATTGCAACCTAAATGCAATGTTCATCTCAGTCCAAGAATCAATAGAATTATCAGCCAGAGCCTTGTACCAATCCCTTACATCCTCTCCTAGTGTATGAATGAATAATTTAACATACACATATTCATGCTCAATCTCAAAGTCCTCCACCATGTTAACAAAAATTTTGAGATGCTAATAACCAGTTATAGCATTGTTACCTTGGAACTTTGGCAACCTATTCCTTACATCTTGTGGGACAACATTTGCGTAACCATCCATTCCTCTAAAGTTTATAGGACCAAATGTGTTAACAAAAATGGAGGTCTAGGCTGAGCCATATTGTTGTAAGGTGGTGATCTTGGAGGATAAACAAAATGATGAGGAGTGAGAGGTCTTTGGGGAATATAAATGTAATCTTCAAAATGAATATCCCCTATAGGATCAGCTTCTTAATAAACTCTAGCTGATTTAAAAAAAAACAGGGGTAGAATGAGGAGAAAGATTTTTAAAGACAAATGAAGGTCCCTCTCTAGATGGAGCATGTAAATTTTCAAGAGGAATATCTGATTCAGATCTATCTGAAGAACTGCAGTCCTCAATGACAGGCTGATTAATCTCAAGTTTAGCAAAGGGAACCTCCTTCCTTAAGCTCTGCTCTCTAACCACCTTCCAAAATCTTCTCCCTTCTAACTTTGAGTTCCTTGAATCTGAAAAACAACTTCTTAGCAGAGTCTCTAATGAAGAGAAATATTCTTCCTTCAATTTTTGCAGAGATTAGAAACACAAAAATAAATGACAGAAAACTAAGACACTAGTATTTATCAAGATCAAAACAGCATGGAGTCACCACTAAGGACTTTCACCCTAGTTGTGCAAATGCACTAAAATACTATGTCAAATACCTATCATCACTAAAAATATTTTCAAACTTTATAGATCATATCTTCCTTTTCTTGAATCTATCAATCATAAATGTAAATGAAGTGCAACAAATGCTGGAAACTGATAAAATTGTAGACAAGACTTGAAACCTTTGCATACACCTTGCAAATCTGAGTATGGAATGATGCCTTAACAATATATTTGTAGATAAAACTTGCAAGAAACATTACCAGGGTTTGATATACATTCAAATATTTCAAATATGTATGCACATGGATTAGATTAAACTAAGAATGTCCCTGGAAACGATGCCACTGGTGTTGAAGGGCTCAAAAGAATATGAACTGGAAGCATATTAACAAATTGGTCTGGATATTGCATTCTTCATCCCCGAAAATGGTGCCACTAGTGTTGGTACCCTAATTTGTTCTCCTTTTCAGTCTGAGCAGCATCAAATATATGGCATGAATCTTGAAGATAGATGGATCATGGTGTGTGTTGTTTTGTAGCTGGGGATATGATCTAACTGGCACTCAGATTTGTGGAGATATGGATAGCAATCAAATAGGACTTGATCTTGTCCTAACTATTTTAGGTTGTTCCTTTCAACCAAGGCAAGAGGAATTATTTTGTAACCCTCAAGTGGTGAAGGAGATTAATATATCCCTCAATTTGTGCAAATAGTATGAAAAGGGCCTTGGGAAAATATTATCAACACTCCAAATATGACTTTCACAAGTTGTCACTTTTAGATTATGGAGATACTTTCAATGCAAGACAAGGGGTACTGAAGATATTTTGAAATCCTAATCTATTTTACATACTTTAACAACTACATTTTGATCTTCTGTGGGTATACAGGTCAAAACAGGGGTAAAATAGGGTAGGATTAGTTGTTTTGAATAATTTTTGGGTGGGAGTTTAGACAAGACAAACCAAGGTTCACCAGACTCTTTGAGGATTTCGAAAAAATATGAAGAAAATTAATAGTAGAAAGTATCAAAATGGTTAATCATCCCTTCAACCAAGATATGTGCATCAAATGGAGGCCTATATATACACTTTTCCACACAATCTTTGATCATCTATACTAAAATATTGCATTAGAATGAACCAATGAAGCATTTACAAACAATCTCTGAAGTCAAGGAAGGTAAAATGATTTTAAATTTGTTTATCTCTTTATCAGATGAAATCTCTTCTGAATGTGAGATTGCAAATACCACTAAACTATCAACAAGAAATGAGACCATCTATGATCAAGAGAGATTTTAAACACAAGATTGCAATAGGAAACAAGAAACACAAATTTGAAATGCATTCTGAAATGTCAGAATTCACATATTTTTCCTAAAGACAACACATAATAACTCAAAAATGATCAGATTTATCACCAGGGGAATGTTCTAAAAAACAATCTCAGAGCTTGTTAATGGTTATACATGTGCAACCAACTTAACATGATTTTAAATATGATATAGAGAGAGTTACATGAGTTTCTCAAGTGGTCACTTAGAGAATGGGCTTCTTCCAAGATTTTTCGGTGAAATTTTTAGTTTTCCAGGATTTTTAAAACTCTTTTAACCCTTTGCATGACAAATTCATGCAATATATAGCATTCAATATCCTTTGAGCCTTCTTTCGCAAGAAAATAATATGCCAAAGGATCAAATTTGTTACAAAAAGTTGTCATGATGCGTAGACAAGGATTTTTAATAGAACATGTCCAAAAAGTTGCTAGTTGTCTCAAAAAGAGATGAATCATTGCAAAATTTACATCATTATCCATTATGGAGGCACGTTTTTCATCTTCAAAGCATGCATACCCCCTTCCTTTCATTATTTCATCCATATCCCTCCAAAATTTTACTCTGCAACTTTTGGATATGATATTTCACGTTTTTAGATGAGTTAGGGAAAAAATTCATTTCAAAAACATCTCTGATCTTCAAATTGATCCTCAAAACAAATTACATTGGTCCGTATAGGCACAAACGACATGAATTTTCCAAAATTTTGATGGAAATTGATGCAAAAACCACATTTCCACACTTCCTGGAGCCAAAATGGTGGTAAACATGACAAAATTTATAGTTTCCATCAATCTGCCTTTCTCCCTTTAATATGAGCCATCCACGTGGCACAAATAAGCCAAAACGGGTTCGGGGGTGCCTTTCTACCTTTTTCCAACCTTTTTTGAAAATTTGCAAAATTTCTCAATTTCCTCTGCCACTCCGCCCTTGAGATTTGGTGCTGGCACATGGCACAATATGATTGGATCTAGGGTCACAACTTAATTTTACACATTTTGCCTCTTTTCAAAAAAAGAAAATTTTTATAGTGTTCCTCCATGGCTCTGCCCTTCCATAGGACACGTTTCCTCACTTGATTGGCTATAGGGCATCGCTCTTATTTATATTTTAACAACATTTTCCACAAAGGAAAATTTTCAACATTTCCTCTGCAATCCCACACCTCCACCTTCTGATTGACTGAGGGCCCGCACTCTCATTTCATAATTTAACTCCTTTTCACCGAAGGAACCTTTTTTTCCATGCCTCTCAAATCCACATTTCCCTGCCACATGTCACCTTCTGATTGACTGAGGGCCCGCACTCTCATTTCATAATTTAACTCCTTTTCACCGAAGGAACCTTTTTTTCCATGCCTCTCAAATCCACCTTTCCCTGCCACATGTCACCTTCTAATTAGTTTAGGGCCTGCGAGATTATTTTGAATTGTAACTCCTTTTCACCAAAGGGAAAAAAGTTTCAAACTACTGTGCCGATCCATTTCTCTGCCTGCCATGTGTCGCCCTTTGATTAGTTAAGGTCATGCGGGATTATTTTGAAATGTAACATCTTTTCGCCAAAGGGTAAAAAGTTTCAAATTTTTGCGCTGATCCATTTCTCTTCCTGTCACGTGTCACCCTTTGATTGGTTGAGGGCCTACGGACTTGTGGGGACAATTTAGACCTTTTTTCAAAAACGTAAAAAATGCTAAGTTGCTCCAACAGACCCGCCAAACCTTGTCCAATCACAAACAACCACGTAGGAGAAGATTTTTGAGCTAAAATTTGATGGGTAAAGGACACACGTATGACCGATAAAGAACACAGAAAATTCCAGTGATGCTCAAAATCAATTTTTTCTTTATGGGTGAAGAAATTTTTGATCAAAGGACAAATAGAAAGTGATTCAAAGAAATTTATGACCATGGAAAGGGATTTTTGAGTGCAAATATGTATAAAACAAATAATTTCAAGCTCCAGAAAACATGGGAAAAACTGTAGAGGCATTTGAATGGGAAAATTTAGGGCAAAACATAGAGAAAAATTAGAGATTTCTTCAAAATGGTGCAAAAATGGAGAAAAAACAAACAACTCAAAGCATTCAAACATAGATACAAGTTGTTTTTTCACTAAATGCAAAGGATGGGAGATTCCAAATCCTTTTTTTTCTTAAAAACATGGTAAAAATTCACTTATCCTTAGAAAATTAGGGTGAGGTGATGAGTTTGCAAACAATCCAATGCACAAGAATGGAGCTCTAACTTCACATCATCGATTGCATGAGGAAAAAATGTTTCAGAGCACAAAGATCAAAGGGGAAACATGGAAAAATGGCAGAGGATCAAAATAAGCACCAATAAAGGGAAAACAAATCCTAATAAGAATTAACAAGCCATAATGGGTGCCCCAGCACAAAATTCATAAGATGAAAATATAGTCCAAACTTAAATGCTAGCACATCTAGTATAAAACCCAAGAAATAAACAAATGACTCCTATCTACGGAACATAACCAGAAAAATTAATTGATCTAAATGCCATGGATTGTAAGGATATTTAAACTAGATCTGGAAAAATAGTTACCAGTCCGCTTGTTATCATCACTAAAATAACATAAGAAACTGAAACTCCTAGTTTGGTTGCCCCCAAGAAAGATGAAAAAGAAAGAGATAAGGAACCAGAAAGAAACTCTATTGAGACTCCATTTCCAGAGAGATTTAAATAAGCTATAGAAATCAAGGAATATGAATTGGTGTAGGAAATAAGGAGACTGAATATTGAAATACCATTGTTACAAGCAATTAAGGACATTCTAGAATTGAACAAATTAATAAAAATGTTATGTTTGAAAATACTTGGAAGAAAGAAGTAGTACCCCAGGACTATTAAGGTGGATGGGAAACTTGCTGATTTATTAGTAGGAAAGCTCCTACTTCCTAAATATGGAGACCCTACAAGTCCTGTTATTTTTGTCTCTATAGGGAATAAATATATACATAAAATTTTGATAGATTTGGGAGTGGCTATAAATATAATGATAGTGGACACTTTGAAAACATTGTCATTAATAGGTATATAATCTATTAACACCATATTGGAGATGGTAGATCAGTTTGTAGAAAAACCAAAAGGAGTTATTGAAGATGTGGTGGCTATGGTGGAGTCATGGGAATATCCAGTTAACTTCCGTATATTACAGACAAAAGGTAAAACATTGGGTTATCCCATTATTTTGGGCAGACCATGGTTAGCTTCATTTGTTTCCTTAATTGATTACAGGTCATGTGATATGACTATTTCAAATGGTAAGAATTCTAAGAAAATTTCATTATATCCCTCTGCATGACCTTCTAGTAATAATTAAGAGCAATTATGGGTTGATAATCCTAATATTAATGAGCAAAATTTGTCTTCATTGGCCATGATCACATTCCAGGATCACGTACGAGAAGTAGAAGATATGATTAATAAACCATTAAATGTACACTAATTGTCCTTGGAGTAGTCGGTAATAGTTCCAAAACCTATGAAATCCGTTTTGGAACCTGCAAAATCTCTTCCAGAATCATCACAATTAGTTCTGAAACCATCACAGTTAGTTTTGAAACCATCACAATTAGTTTTGGAACCACACCAATAGCAATTCCCTACAAATGAAGATAATTTTACTCCAGAGGAATGATATTTCTCTTAGGGAGAGGAAGAATATGTAGCTCCAGCTTCACATATATCAGGAGATGATGAAGAATTTCTAGAAAACAATAGTGATGAAGAGTTATACCTACAACAAGATAAGTATCATAATTCTTCTTAACATCCTTTGTCCAACATTTTGTCTCAAGGAACTTTTGGATATGTTTCTACATATCATATGTTGTTGCCACATGCATGTCCACTAAATACTTTAATGGAACCTTTTCAACAAATCATTTCATCATACACTGGAACAAAACATGTTGAGATTCAACTGGGTAAAATTTTAAATATTAATAGTTGGTTGAAGAATGATGAAGAAGCTAGACTGTTTGATGTTCTAAAAAATCATACTAAATATTTTTCTTGGGATTACAAAGATATGAAAAGAATCCACCCAAGTATCTGCACCCATGACATCTATACTAAAAACAATAGACCAGTTAGGCAACCTCAGAGAAGGATTAATCCAGCCTTAAGGAATATAGTCAAACAAGAAATTGAAAAATTGTTACAAGTAGGTTTTATCTACCCTATCTCAGATAGCCAGTGGGTGTATCCTCTTGTAATTATCCCTAAAAATAATGGAAAATGGATAATTTTTGTTTACTATAAGGAATTGAACAAATCCAAATTGAGAGATTATTTTTCCTTACCATTCATAGATTAAGTATTAGACAACCTTTCAGGTAAATAGTACTTTTCCTTCCTGGATGGATTTAGTGGATATAATCAAATTATAGTTGTTGTTAAAGATCAGGGTAAAACTACATTTACATGTCCATGGGGTACCTTTACCTACAGGATATTACCATTTGGATTATGCGATGATCCAACAACCTTCCAAAGAGTTGTGTTAGCAATTTTTGTAGACCTAACAAATGATTGTGTAGAGGTATATATGGATGACTTCACTGTGCATGGAGATACATTTGATGATGCTTTGAAAAAATTGGACAGAGTATTGACAAGATGTGAGCAACACCACTTGTCTCTTAGCCTTGAAAAATGTTTGATGATGGTTGATGAAGGAATTATATTAGGACACCATATTTCAAAAAGAGGAATTTAGGTTGATCAAAACAAAATCAGAATTATTTTAGACTTACCTATTCCTCAGACCCCCACTTATATCAAGTCATTTTTAGGACATGCTGGGTACTATAGATGTTTTTTCAAGGATTTTACTAAAATTTTTGCCCTGTGTTTAATTTTCTTACCAAGGACTAAGAATTTCTTTGGGATGAAAAGCATCAACATGATTTTGAATAAATTAAAGAGAAATTAATAATTGCCCCAATATTGAGAGGACCTAATTGGCAGAAACCTTTTCATATCCAAACAGATGCCTCAAATAATTCCATAGGTGTAGTTTTGGTATAGAAAGATGAAGAAGGGAAAACATATGCTATCGATTACCTTAGCAAAAATCTTACTCCCACTGAAATAAATTACACCACCACTGAAAAATAATTTCTTGTTGTGATCTATGCAATTAATAAGTTTAGACGTTACATTATAGGGTACAAAATATTTATACATACAGATCACTCAACAATTAAATATTTAATGAACAAACCAGTGCTTGGAGGTAGAATAATTAGATGGTTATTACTTTTACAAGAATTTTATATTACCATTTTGGACAATCTAGGTAAATATAATGTGGTAGCTGATTTCTTGTCAAGACTAACCACTACAGGGGAGTAAGATCCAGTCAAGGACAACTTTCTAGATGAAAAATTGTTTGTTATTTCAAATGATACACCATGGTTTACTGATATGAAATATTATCTTGCAACAGGTAATTTTCCTCCTTTCACTAAGAAACAAATAAAGAAGTTAATCAAAACTAGTGCACAATTCAAATGGTTAAATGGAATGCTATTTAAATATGGCCATGATTTGGTTTTACACAGGTGTGTAAGAGAAGATAAAATATTTGACATCCTACAAAAATGTCATGATGAACCAAGTGGAGGACACTATTCAGTGAAAAGAACAACTCACAATATACTTGGCACCAGTTATTTTTGGCCACCTCTGTACAAAGATGTGAAGAAATATATCAGGTGGTGTGATCCTTGTCAAAGGATAGGACAACCAACCTTTACCAATGAAATTCATCTGCAACCTCAAGTAGTGATTGAACCATTTGAGAGATGGGGATTAGATTTTTTATTCCCTTTAGTCCTTCTTCACAAGGGAAGGAAAATATTCTTGTGTGTACTGATTGTGTGACAAAGTGGGTAGAAGTGTAGGCTTTAACAAATGCCACTAAAGAAGAAGTTCTTGATTTCCTTTGGCACATAATTATAGTAAAGTTTGGAGCACCAAAGAGCATAGTTTCAGACTAGGGACCACAACTTATGTCTAATATGATCTAGGATTTCACAATGTATTATCAGATCAATCATAGGAAGTCATCTCCCTATCATCCACAATCAAATGGACAAGATGAAGTAACGAACAAAGAATTGGAAAACATCCTTACCAAAACAGTCGAAATAGGTAGAAATGATTGGGTAAAGAGACTACCTGAATTTTTTTGGGCTTACAATACAAATTAGAAAACTACAATAGGGTTTTCACCATATGAGTTAGTCTATGGGAAAAATACCTTGTTGCCTATTGATTTTGAAATACAGACATTGAGGAGATCAGTTAAGGTGGGTATTGAGTTGGATGTAGCTCAAAAGGAGAGAATCCTTCAACTCAATGAGTTGGATGAATTGAGGATGGAAACACTTCAGCAGATAGAGATAATCCAAGATCAAAGGAAGCAATGACATGATACACATATCAAGAAAAGGAAATTCAAAGTAGGATACTGGGCATTGTTGTTTGATTCTAAGTACCAACAATTCAAAGGAAAATTGCGTGAGAACCAGATGGTTGGGACCCTATCAGTTTGAGAAAAAAATTGACAATGGTTCTATTTAGTTACTTATAATTGATGCTAGACCAATTTTTTATTTTTGGAAAATATTTCAAAAATTATATATATATATGTATTTTAAAAAAAAATAAAAATTTGTGTCACTTTTGTTTGGACGCACTTTCGCTTGTACGTGACGTCCATAGTGAGGGGGTGCATTATCAGTTGAAACTGACACCCAAGAGATTTGTAATATGGCAGAAGAAGAACACTTTTTGGTCGATGGTCATAGGCTAAAGCTTTATAGGAAGCATCCTACTAAGGATGAATTTTTGAGCTAGATTGAAGTAGATAAAGAATTTGATTATATGGAAGAACCCAGTTCTTCCAAAATGATCAAATAATCAGATAGATAGATCCAAAATAAAGGGAAGAAAATGAAACCTGGTAAATGGTGTTCTATCCTCCCAAAAAAATAAAAAAACAAGGGAAGAGAGTGAAAACAAGTAAATTACATTATCTTCCCCCAAAAAAGTTTCTCTCAGAGATCAATTGAAAACAAGCAATGGCAGTTGATCTTATCAAATAAATGGCTAATTTAAAATAAAAAAATCTTTGGAATTCTTATCAAATAAATGGCTAATTTAAAATAAAAAAATCTTTGGAATTCCAGCTATTTTTCTAACCGTTTTCCTTTTGTTTCACTTTTTAGGAATGATGAGTCATCATGACGTAAGGATTACATCATCAAGAATGGTAATTATGTATTTAACTTATTAAAGGTTAGATTAAAATTTTACATGTGTGATTAGATTTGATTTAAAGTTCATATAATGAGTCATCTATTGTAAATCATGATTAAAAGTGAGTAATCATGAGAAAGATATTGATGGAATAAATTGGCGGCATAGTTATAATGAGTTATCATTAGTGTGGAATCAAAAAAGTGAAAACTAGTTGCAAAGAAACTTTAAGGAAGAAGCAACAAATTAGATTTGCATTCTTCAGCTACAACACAGAAGTTCTGCAGCTAAGTACAAAAGTTCCATAGCTAAACTCATCAGTTATGCAGCTAAGTGAAGAGTTCTTCAGCCAACCTACACAAGATTAAAGAAGGAAAAATTTGAATCACCTCTATATCATGGGGATTAAAAATAAGTTGGAACCATAGGATGATACTCAGATCAATGCAGATGAAGAAGTGGAAGCTATCTTTCATCAGGAAGGATGGTTGGAATTTCTGAGAAAGTTACCTAAGTATAAGGATGAATTTGTAAGAGAATTCATTATAAATTTAGAGAAATCCAGGAAAAAGGTTAGAAATGTTTTCATTCCTTTTTCTGTGAGTACAATAAGTAATATATTTGGAGTGCCAAGTGTGCATGTCCCAAACCTTGTGATAGGGACATTAAAATACCTAGTTGAAACCCTTCTGAAAAAGGGGAAAGTTGAACCCCAATATATTTACAACACGAAGAAAATCATAAAAGAGGTCAGAAGAGCCAACTTGTCCAAACCCTTTGACAGAGTGGCATTTTGGATAGCCAAGTATTTAACCTGTGATGGTCAATTCGGGTCAGTAAGAAGAGAAGTTATAAAGATCCTCATATACCTTAGATATGGAGCTACAAAACAAAAATATATAGTAAACCTTACAGCGTTTCTTTTTTACTCCATCCATACAATGGCCCAGAGTTATTTGTGGGGTGTGGGAAAAATCAGACATCATGGGTTAGTGCATTTAGTTTGCCAACACCATTTTCTTTTGAAAAAAAATGGAGAAGAAATGTGAGAGAAATTTATTAGCAAGTTTAAGTAGAGCCCTGATATTCTCAAGAGAGTAATAGCAACTCCTTCTGCTCCTACAATTAATTTGGAAATTGATTCCACTGTAGAGGAAAAGAAAGAACTAAGTGGAGAGGAAATACCAAAAAGAAGAAGATCTGGAAGGAGGACTAAAACTGTAGAACCTACTGTGCCTTCTAAAGAAATTCCTTCCTCTGCATTAGTTATAGGGGAGCTAATATCTATCTGTGAAAGTGGAAATTCACCTAGGTAAGAGAAAGAGGTGAAAATAAGAAGAAGCTCTAGAAGGAGACCCATTTATGTACATTTTGAGGCTCCTCAAAGAAGGAGAATTCATAAAAGGTCTAGAGAAATTCTAGAGGAGATGGAAGATCAAGAAGGGCTGGAAAAGGAAGTTGTTGATATTTTAGGCAACATGGCCATGACTCCTCCTGGACTAAGCCAAATAGAGATAGAAAAATAAGATGAGAAATTTGAGGAACAAGTTTTCCAAGAGATGGGTGAATCAATAGCATAATCACATGAAGAAGATGAATTGGCATTTTGGAAACGGAAAGGGAAATCCCCTCTAGTAGAAGAAGAATTCTTAACCCCCAAGGAACTTTCAGATAAAGAAGAGAAACAACAAGTTAAATAGGATCTTTTTTCATCTAGAGTAGAACTCATTATTAGAGAAAAGGATGAGGAGTTGAATTTTCTCAAACTTAAATTGAAATAGAGAGAAATGGTCATTAGGGAATTAACATCTCAGCTCACTGAAAAAACTAAGGAATTGACAATAGTTAAACAACATATAATGGAGAAAGAGGAAGAATGTCAAAATTCTAGGAAACAAACTACTCTATCAATAGTCTTTGCACAAACTGAATTAACTTATTCTGAATTAACTTATTGACCACTTAGAAAGCTATGGGATGATACTTGCAGAGAACTCAGTGAAGCCAAGACATACAATGAGGACTTGAAAAGAAAGATATAAGAAGAGAATAAATCAAGAAAAGTTTTACAAAGAAGAAAATGACAAATTTAAAATCTTGTGAAAATACAAATGGTTTGCATGATGAGTGAGAAATTGCTTGCATGCAGGAGACCTTCTCCTGTAGTTAGGGTTTTTTTAGGAACATTCATTCATTGGTAGTTGTCAAGGATAACATGTGTCCTTCCACATGAAATAAAATATGAAGCTTATTTCATAGCAGCCTATTCCTTAGCCAATGCAGAGAAGAAAAATCTTCTCTGTGAATTCTATCTCTGTAATTTCATGCTGGAAAAGAACTCAGATTTTATGATTAATTTTTATGTATGGGAGAGATAGCTTAATGTATTTGTTTCTTCTCTTCAAAATCATATTACATGGAAGGAAAGGGAGTTATAGCATCTATTAAAGGCTAGTTCATTTGGTCTCTATATGAGAATTTGCTATGGTAAACCATCTGCCTTTGCTACACATTTTAGATCCCATGCATTAGATAAAAGGTTCAAGGAACTATTAGTGCAAAATCACAACACCCTCAAATGAGTCATTAGATCTACTTTTCTAAGGTAGATTCATTTGGTGTGATTAGCATAACATTGAGTTTTCCCCAAAGCGTGGGACTTTGAAAATGGAAAAACTCTCCAGATTAAAGGTTGGTTCCTATTCCTCTGTTTAGGTGCATACATGGGAACTTACAAAGGACCTATTCCTAAACCTAATCTAAGTTTTACAAAGGAGACAGGGATAAAAGGAATACAGGAAATCAAAAACTAAGCTACAAGGTGATGCATCGAAGGAATGATGAACATTAGTTTTTCTAATAGACATAAACCAACAAAATGCATACAATAATCAAGCACAGATTATTTCACCTTTTTCTTAGATTGTTTCTTTGAATTGTTGATGAAACAGATAGGGTAACGGGCATAGGAGGAATACTTGTTTAGATGTCAGTTGATGGGTTTTTACATGCATATGACTTCCAAATCCACAACTGATTGTGAGAGCTTCCTTTTGGCTAGGAGGAACTACCTGTAATGAAAGCAAGACCACCAAAAAGAATTAAACAATATGGGCAGTGAACTGCCTAGTGTGAGCTAGATCCGGGAAGCGTGATACTTCATAGATGGTTGTCAGTCCACTGTTTTAAACAAATTGATGCTGAAAACAAGGTAAATCCTATTGTTATTTTGAAATGATTTAGGTATCTCACTTAACAACACAATAAGAAAACAAATATAATCTAACATGCTAAGCTAGGATAGAATCCATAGGTCAAATGGTTGGTTATGGGTTCTGTAGGTCTGATAGAGGTCTCGAGTAGGTCAAAAGTGAGTGAGAGTGAGGTAAAATTAGGTGGATATGTCTCTATTTAAGGTTGTGTGGGTAAACACAGAGACCGGTGTCGGTCAGGGGTGACCGACCATGGTTAGGTATAACCGGTGCTAGTTATTGTGAGATCTAGAAACATCACAGAATGAGGTTTTTCTCTCCTTTGTGATTACAAAATGGATTTTATTGATTGGGACAAGGTATTGGGTGACTAGAATAGGTTTTTACAAGGATTTGATGAGTCTATGGAGGTGCAAAATGTTGGAGATGGTCAATAGGAAGCAAGATGAACAAATGAAATAATGATAAAATGAAATAACCAGAAAAGTATGATGTTTTACTTATTTGGATTTCATTCCTGAAGGTCTCTGTGTGAAGGATGGAGGTGTTGGTGATGGGTTTGAAGTATGCAAGTGATTACCAACTAAAAAAAAAGCTTTTGCATGGGCTGCATGCGCACTCCTCTTTTTCTTGGATAGATTAGAATGTGGCTGGGAAGACTGTGCAGGAGAAGATCCTCAATATCCTTCCTTGGATGTGAGTTCTTGCTGGAATTGGCTCTCTGAAGATGTGTTATCTCTCTGAGATTTTGTTCTTTCTCGTTAAATTTCTTGTTTCCAACTTCCAACTTCCAAGTTCCAACCTTGAGAATAAGGTTGTTTTGGGTTAAAAGGGGTAACCGATGGCAGTCTGGCTTAACCAGCGACAGTTAGGGGTAACCGACATCAGTTAAGGTGGGATTTTCTAGGTTTACTAAACTTAGGGAGATCCTCTTGATTTGCTCAGATCTTGTGTGGTTATCCCGTGGATTACACTGGGAGTTTTTTTTGAGCATGCGGGAATGTGGTTAGAGGGAATGTAGGCATTGATTTTTAGGGTTTGGGTAAGTCTTAGTTAGTTATGGTAACTTGCTAAGAATAGGTATTAAGTTGATTTAGCTTGGTGAGGTGTCTAAGTGAAGTGTTTGTGTAGATATTATTTAAATAATATATTTAAATAATAAATATAGTGAGGGTAATGAATTAATTTAATTAAATTAATATTAGTAGGGTGAAGGGGGTCATGGCTAGGTAGATGTAATAAAGGGGGGCTTATATGTCGAGGGATGAAGGGGGAGTGTGACCTAATTTTAGTGTCTACATTTTTCCCCTTTTTGTTGTGTAGCTTGTATTGGTAAGCGATGCTTACAATAATAAAATGTGGTTGCCCCATGTGTGGGTGAAGGTGATCCCCCTCAAACTAGGAACTGATGAGGCAGCAGGCTGAAGCAAAGAGGGGTTTGATAAAAGGTAAATGTGAGGAAAATGTAAGTGGGTGTAGAGGAAGAGGGTGAAAGGTCTAATCAGGTGATCTAGGTAATGGGTCAGGGTCAAAGGTAGCAGCAATCAAATGCATGCACATGTATAAACTGCAGCACGCTACTAGGTTGAAGAGTAGGCAAACTCTACATCGTCTAAGGTTGATAGGTTTATCCAAACAAGGTTGAAGTGAATCCACTATCCAAGGTATCAGATAAGGTCAGGAATCACAATGTAGGTTAGGTGCAGGAACATTTAGGTATGTTCCGGTACACCAAAGGTAGGGTCAGGATAAACGGTCACAGAAATAGGCTAGGTAAGGTCATTAGGTCAATCAACACAGGTAACAGTGCCACAAGGTATAGCAAACACATGAGGTCAAAGGTCACTAGCGAGGGTCCAGGTCCAAATATATAGGTCACAACACGAATAAGGCCAAGGTAGGGGTGAAATAATGAGGCATCAACAACAGATGCGAGGAGCTTGAAGAAGGTGGAGGGCTAGAGGTGGAGGTGAAGGTGGAGAGTACAGGGGGCTGACGAGCCTAGGGACAAGGTCATGGTGAGGTCACTAGTTTGCAGAGGCTAGCCCTAGGTGAGGGGCCATTAGTAGGAGGTGAGGTAGGTGTAAGACCCCAGATAGGTTTGACAAAGGGGTCGGGAGAGACACAGTCATAGGGAGTATTCCCTGACATTAGATGGGGAGATGATTGACCTGCTATGGACTGGCCTGTGTGCCAAATATTTTTTTGTTTTTATGATTTTTTGTACATGATACCAGCCTGCGAGCCGAAGACATTTTTGTATTTAGATAACGGCCTGTGATCCGATGATGATTATTTTATAGATACACATTTATGTGATACGGGTGTACATGGTACTAATACAAACATGTATATATGAAGAGATAGATGATATTCAAGTGATTTTGTTGTGATGTGTATGAGTTTTACTTTATTATGATATGGATGGAAAATAGATGAGCTAGGCATGATAGAGTCAGGTCACAGGCATGGATCAAGTCAGGTCGGTGTAGGCATGGATTGAGTTAGGTTGGTTTTTAGGCATGGATTAAGTCAGGTCAGTGTAGGCATGGATTGAGTTAGGTTGGTTTTAGGCATGGATTGAGTTAGGTTGGTTTAGGCATGGTTGAGTTAGGTTATAGGCATGGTTGAGTTAGGTTGGTTAGGCATGGTGGAGTCAGGTTGTTAGGCACGGATCGAGTCAGGTTGGTTAGGCATGGTTGAGTCATTTAGGTATTTTGATAGCAAATGGCAATATAAATGCATGAGATGGCGTAAAATGTGAAATAATATAAGTGGTAAAAGGGATGTGGTATATGGTATAGATGTCGAGGTTTTTGATATGAATATAAAATTAGGTAAAGGTGGGGAAAATGGTTAGGGTAAAGAGTGGCCGACCTAACCTTCTAGGACCCCATGCCCTAGAAGTGCTGCCTACATAGTCCTGGTGAAAAGGGACCTCAGACAGATGTAGTTCTCCCATAAGCTAGGGAAGAAGATGAAAATGAGTTGGTAGGTTTGTGGTCATGTTGTGGGGTTGGGTTTAATAGGTGGGGGTAGATGATAGTAAAAATGTTACAAGTGAGGGTGACTATGGCAAAAGGGGAGGATGACTCTAAAAGGTAAGCATCAAGGACCAAATCCTGTATAAGAAGATCAAAAGGTAATGAAGAAGAGAAAAGATAAGAGGCGGAAAGAAATCCACCTAATTGGCAAGGATCAAAACGTATGAAACACATCTATAAATAGGATAATGAATGTAAGACCCGAAAGACATTACATGATTGATTACTCTAAAGGTGAAGAATAGTCATAAAATCACCAAATGTTGTAGGTTTAGCAGGTCCCTTGAGGTAGTATGAGTTGAAGAGATAATGGGTGAGGAGGTGAAGGTAATTAGGTAAAATAATGGGAAAAGGAATGTCGTGGGCAATAGAGCCAAGATCACAATAGGCAAGTCCATGACAAAAAATCTTGTTTTTCTTTTTCTTTTGTAGATAGACCTATCGATGCAGGAAGTCTATACGAGAGGAATATATGTCTCCTTGAGGTCTTTGCAAAGCTGATCAATGTGGGAAGCTTCTGAATTTTGAATTTTGAGAAAAATAGTCCTCTTTTTGGAAAGACTATGTAGAGAGTTGCAAATTTTTTATATCTATCCTTCGAGGGAGCAGTCTACTCATAGTGACAATTAAAGGTGAAAGATGTCCTTTTGAGGGATTCATCTTTTATATTGGAAGTTTGAATCAAGGAGTTGATCCCTTATTTTGGAAGATGTCCTTTTGAGGGATTTATCCTTTTTTTTGGCTTTTAAGTCATGGACGAGACTATAACAAAGCATTTGGTTTTGTGTTGAGAAGGAAAGGGTGAACGACCATAAGAACTCATCTTAAAGAACATGAAAAGTATCCATGAGAATCATGCCATGTGCAGAGCCGTGGTGCACATATTTAAGATAAGGCAAAAGGGTGACGGGTAATCACATGATTCCTATTTAATTGTTAGGGAGATGGATGGAGTGGATAGCACTCAAAGGACAAGCTTGTAAAGAGACACAAGGTGAGGTAGGACAACGAGTAAATAATAGAATGGTCAAAGATGTAATGCGTTAAGGGGATTAGGTTTGGGTTTACCCTCAAGCAAGGACAAATGATAGGCACCCGATCCATAGGTATGAATTACGATGTATGGTCCAAGCCAATTAGGAGCAAATTTTCCACGTTTACTTTTCTTTGATTTTGTTACATGTTGATTTTATTTCAAAACAAGGTCACTGACTTGGAAGGTTCATTCATGAACATGTTTTTCATAAGCACATTTGATACGTTGTTGATAAACTTAAAGGTGATCCAGAGCATTAAGGTGATGTTCACCTAATAACTCTAGTTGTGCTAAGTGGTCCTGATGAAATTCATCATCAGTAAGCATATCATGGAGATAAATGTGAAGTGAGGGGATCTGGACTTTGAGAGGCAGAACAGCCTCGGTACCGTAGACTAGTGAAAAGGGTGTAACCACAGTGGCAGTGCGAATACTAGTGTGGTATGCCCATAGAGCAAAAGGAATGTGCGTATGCCAATCCTTCCCAGTATCGTCAACCAATTTCATGAGAATTTTATTGAGGGTTTTGTTAGTGGATTCAACTTGGCCATTGGTTTGTGGGTAATAAGGTGAAGAAAAACTAAGCTGAATGTTGAAGGCATCACAAATTTTTTGCAATGCTTTGGTTTTGAATTGTTTTCCATTGTTAGTGATGAGGCGATGAGGGACACCAAAGCGAAAAATGATGTGATGGTTAATGAACTCACATATTTTTTTGGCTTTTGTGGAGATGAGTGGTATGGATTCCACCCATTTTGTCTAGTATTCGGTAGTGGTTATGATCCATTGATGGCATTGGGAAGAATGAGGGTTGATCTCTCTGACAAGATCCAAACCCCATTGAGAGGACCGGTAAGGCATGGCTGGGTGTATGATGAGGGTTAGAATGTTGTTGGCATTTCACACAACATTTGACATAGTTGCAACAATCATGATTAAGGGTTGGCCAGTAATAGCCTAGGCGAAGAATACGCTTAGCAACAGCAAGTCCACTAAAGTGACCTCTACATATGCCATCATGAACCTCCTTGATGGTATAAGGAATTTCAGAACTTGTGAGGCATCTTAAGAGAATACCATTAAAGCCACACTTACAGAGGAGTCCCCCTAGGATAATGAAATGGGAGACCTTCTTAAGGAAGGCGCATTGTCTGTTACAGGTGAGATCAGGAGGCAAGATGGAGAGGGAAATGTAATCAAAGTATTTTTTATACCAAAGGTCACTTGGGTCGGGGGTATCAGTTCCATTTGAGTAAACATCATGAGGTAAATAATAAGGTGATTGGAGTCATTGTATAGTGATAAATATTATAGAATCAACAGGTGAAGCGGGTATTTGGGAAGCTAAGCATGCCATAGTGTCTACAAATTTTTTGGTTGATCGTGGGATGGTTTGAACGGTGTAACGATCAAAGGTGGTCAAAAGTATGTCTACATGATGTTTATACTTTTGAAGTATCTCATTATGACATTGGTACATACCATTGACTTGGTTTATGACCAATTGTGAATCGCTAAAGATGTGGATTGATTTGACATTGAGGGAATAAGTGGTCTGGAGACCTAGTACGAGCACTTCGTACTCAAAAATATTGTTAGTGCATTCAAAGTCTAGTTTGAAAGACAAAGGCATGGATTTTCCATCTAGAGGGATGAGGATAACACCAGCCCTACCCCCACGCTGACACTTGGAACCATTGAAGAATAGTGTCATTTGGTAAGGGGGTTCATCGAGGGAAAGGGTAGTAATGGATTCATTGGGAAAGTCAAAATTAGAGGGTTGGTCCCTGGAAATAGGTGCGTCAACCAGTTGGTCAGTGATAGCCTGACCCTTAATGGAATTTTGCTGAGTGAATTCTAGGTCAAGATCAGCTAACAACATAAGCCATCACGTGGTGTGTTGATTTTGATAGGGTTTGGCATACATGAAGTGTAAAGGGTCAGTGTTGGTCACAACATAGGTTTTGTGGTTGAGTAGGTAATAGCATAGTTTGGTGGTGATAAAAAATAAGGCTAAGCAAAGCTTTTCTGGATGGTTGTATCAGGTTTCATAGTCCAAAAGAGTATGGCTTATGTAATAAATTGTTTGCTCCCTATGTTGTTCATCACAATGAGTGAGCATGGCTCCCAGGGAATGATCAGTAGCTAATACGTATAGGTAAAAAGGTTGATCGTCTTTTAGTGGAATGAGTATGGGTGGTTGGAGAAGGTATTGTTTTAGGGCCTCAAAATCTTTGTGATAGTCATCATCCCACTTAAAGGAGACATCCTTCCTAAGCAGATGATGAAATGGCTGACATCGACCCGATAATTGTGAAATGAAATGGCGAATGGACTGCAATTTACCTTTTCGGCTATGGAGTTGTTTACAGTTAGTGGGCGGAGGCATTTCCAGAATGGCCTTGAATTTAGCAGGGTCAACTTCTATAGCACGGAGGGAAGCAATAAATCCTTGGAGTTTTCTTGAGAGAACCGCGAAGACGTACTTTTTAGGTTGAAAGCAGACATAATATTTAATGAGGTGATCAAATAGTGTTTTGAGGATAGCGAGGTGCTCGGTGCGGCATTTAGATTTAGCCAAGAGATCATCCACGTAATCTTCCAACATGTGATGCATGATATCATTGAAGATGTAAGTCATAACACATTGATATGTAGCACCAACATTTTTAAGGCCAAAAGGCATGACTCGATAGCAAAAGGTTCCCCAAGGGGTAATGAATTTAGTCTTATGCTAATCTTCTGGGGAAAGAAAAATTTGGTTATAACCCGAGAAACCATCCATGAGTGAGAGCATCTCATGACCCGCGGTAAGGTCCACTAGTTGATCAATACCGGGAAAGGGAAAGTCATCTTTTGGGTAGGCGAGGTTGAGGTCTCAAAAATCCATGCAAATTTGGAGTCCCCCTGTTGCTTTAGTAACAGGGACAATGTTAGAAATCCAATGAGTATAATAAATGGGAAGATGAAGGAAACAGAAAGAAGACACTGAAGTTCTTCTTTGACAAGAAGGTAAATGCGAGGGTGCATTTTTCTCAGCTTTTGTTTGATAGGTTTGGCATCAGGAACAGTTATGATATTGTGGACCACTATGGTGGGGTCAATACTGGGCATGTCTGTCTAAGACCAAGTGAAAGCGTGGTTATGAGCTTAGAGAAAGGAAGTGATTGTTTCCTACTCAGCAGCATCTAAAGATTGTCTAATTTTTAGGATGTGCGGTTCATCCTGAGTATGAATTTTGATCTCAATAGTTGATTCATTCAACATGGTTTGTGTCTCAAATGGTAACGAATGATGAATATATGAGTCTTCTGCACCAAGGTAGGTGAGTATAGATTCATCATCCTGACATTGAACAACATTAATGGTTGGTGTGTTATCGTCGATCATCTCAGGATACAGGAATGGGAGAGTGGAAGGGGCCTCACCTTCATGTTGATAAGTCAAAGGCCCTAAGGAAATGGTGTTTATGAAAAAAAAGAATTTATGAGGGATAGATTCAGGATCCATCAACTCCGTCGGTGAGGGTGATGATGAAGGTGGAGAAGGGCTAGGGTCGTCAAAGAATTCAATGTGGGCCTGTTTGGTAGAAGGATCAGGGAAGACAATACCACTTTGGTCATTATGTTTGTGGTTGGTACATGGAATAACAATATGGTGGCCTTGTTTGTACAAGACAAAACCAAAACCCTTCCATGCACAGTGGTGTAGGAAGGTGTGGGAAAAATGGTGATTGGTAAGCGATTGGAAGTCCATGGAAAATGGGCGGGGTTGTGATGGTGGTTCAGGTGTGTAGGTGGTAGTATCAAGTCCCCCATAAGTGAGACTAGTATGAAGATGAGGAGGACCATAAAGGAGGCATTCTCCTATACAGTGATCATAGTGAGGGTGTTGGTGAAGGATTCCATACTTGTGTGGAGTAAGGAAGGTGTTGAAACTATATAGGTGGTACTCCCCCAGAGTGAGGCATTGAAAAACACCTTCCAAGGGATCATTGGTTGCTATGTGGGTAACTGGTATGGATGATGTGTCAGAGGTCGATGTGGAGGTGATGTTAATGGATTGGGAAGCTAATGGGTCATCCGTGGAGGTTATGGAAGCGATAGGTGTGGAGGAGATATGTGCGGTGAAAGGAGCGGTTGTACTAGTAGGTGTGGGTGTAGATGTAGGTGAAGCAGTATTGGCTTCAGAAGTAGATGGATTGACCGGTATGAGTACATCGTTGGGTCAGTAAAGCTTGTTACATGTTTTGAAAGGTGATGGGTCAATTGGAATGGTATAAGTGTGTCCTTCATGTTCAAAATTTACACAACGATGCAAAGTGGAGGGAACATAACCCATGACATGGATCCAGGGTCTACCAAGCAACAAGTTATATTGGAATTCCTCCTCCAAAACATAAAACAATTCTGGAACAGTGCAGGGGCCCATGCGAATGTGAAGGATGACAGTGCTTAGTGTGGAGGTGATAGCATCGTTGAATGAATGCAACATGACTAGATGTTTATGCATGTAATTATCAGGTATGCGCATTTGAGAAAATGCATGGGATGAAATGATGTTAATGCTAGCACCTCCATCAATCATCACACAGCATACCCATATGTCATTAATGTGTATAGAGATGAAGAGGGCTAGGTACGGGTCATCATTTTGGTATGGCATGATCTCTACCTCTGAGAAGCTTTGGGAGGCCACTTGGTGAACAAGGTGAGGTGAAGATGAAGGTGGTAATTTGGTGAGGGAGGCTACATGATGGGGTGTGATAATGGAGGCTACGGGTGTAGGGTCATTGGGTAAAACCTTGATAGATTGAAGAACCTCCATGAGGGCTTGACAATGGGATTTTGAGGTTTGGATGAGGTCATATAAGGACATTTTGAGTGGAGATTGGTGTAATTTTTTGAGCATGGTGCGATGTGTGACACCATTAGAAATGTGGTATGTGAGGCCATGGATAGTTATTTTAGGTATGGGGATAGATGGTATGTTGGGTATAGGATTGGTTGGTGGGTCAGCTGCCTTTTCTTTACCATTCTGTGCACATGTAGTGACGTGCACCATGTTAATTTGAGGAAATTTTTCAAATGGAGAAGGTGTAGGGTAAGTGGTATAATTACATGAAGGGAAAAAACCTACGAGAGGAGAAAAACCCTGTGAGGTCAGTTGGGCACAATGAAATTTGGGTGGTGGCATAGTAAGTTATCTGATGCAAACCATATTAATTTCAAACTTTTTGTGTGGTTCTGAGAGATGTGAGGGTGGAGGTTGTGGTTGTTGAGTGGGTAGTGTGGGAATGGGTGTAGGTAAAACAGGGTCCTGATCCAGAAGGTTTTCGTTGTCAAAGTTGATTTCTAGTGGACACAATTAGATATGGATGGTTTTCAAGGCCTTGCAGTTCTCCACATCATGCCTTGGCACATGATGGTATGCACAAATTTTGGTATCATCAAACCCCTTTGGCTTGGGTTTTAGGGGGTTATAAGGTCAGAGTGGCGGTAATGTGATAACAGAAGTCTCAAGGAGGTTGGTTAAATTTTTTACATAGGACGCTACTAGTGGATCACAATGGGAAGTAAATGTGGGTTTGGGTGTAGGTGTGGTTGGTTATCAGGGAATTGTTTTTGGAATTATAGGAAGAATTCGAGCTATGGATTTAGGTGTTGGTGTGGTTTGAGGTATCTATTAGGTTCATTTGGGTAGGGGTATAGTAGATGAACGGGTAGGAGGGTGTGGTTTTAGTTTAACTACCTTGTTGTGTGGTAATGGGTTTTTTTGTTTGGGGTGTACCTTCTTGGTTAAAGGTGATGTGAGTGTATGAGGTCTATGAGGAAAGAATATGGAGGAAGAGGATGAGTTACCCATGGGGATAACGGGGGTGCTATGAAGGTAGATGAAGTGGGTCGTGCTTGAGGTGTTAGGTACAATGACTAAAGTGTAGTGGATAGTGAAGCAATGGCTGAAGGTATTAGAGGTATTGGTGGTAAAGAGACTGCAAGTGAGGATATGAGTCATGTTGTGTGCCTGGGTAAGTTAGAGATTTGTGAGGAAGGAATGGGTGGTTATGTTATTGGGTTATGAATGGGTGAGGGTGCTTGACCATGTTGGGCAGTTGAGGTCTTAAGGCAGATGGTACAAGTGCAGGTGTGATTGGTGTGGTAGGGATATGAGGTCGATGAGTTTGTTTCTTTAGTTTTGGAGTCAAAGTAGGTGTGGTTTTAACATTGGAGGATGTAGATAAATCTAGTTTAATAGGTGGATGAGTAAGGCTGGTGGTCGAGGTAACCCCTAAAGTGGCAATAGGTTTAGTGGAGGTAAATATTGTGGGTATGGGTTTGGGTTTAGGCATAGGTCGGATTATAGGTAAGGGTGTGGTGTGAGTGTTAACAAATATCATGGAAGGGGTTACGACAGAAGTGGTTATATGTGGTTTGATGGGTAGAAATGTGCTTGGGTAGATAGTGGAGGTGTCATCGAGGGATCTCTGCATTTGTGTTGAGACAAGGAGTAAGAGGCACCCCCATAATAAATCCCTATCCAAATAATCCAAGTGATCAGCCAAACGTGAGAATGGCACGTTTGTGGGTGGAGTTGGTGAAGACCTAATGGTAATTCCCATAAAATGCATCTTAGAGACAGGGAATCAGCTAGCTTCAGCTTCTGTGGGTAAGAGAGTTGAAAGTAGGTCTATTGGATTTTGGGTAACTGATGGAGAATGTTCACTAAGAGGCAAATGTATCTCCACCAGGTCTATGACGAGTGGAAGAGATGATGGGAGTTCCTCAACAAGTGGAGAAATGGACATGTTCTCCTCTATACATGGAGGAGGTGATTGGTGCTCCTCTGTGGGTGGAGGAGGTAATAGGTGCTCCTCTATGGGTGGAGGAGGTAATGGGTTCTCCTCTATGGGTGGAGGAGGTATGGTAGGTAAAGGTTCGCTAAGTGGAGAAACTAGGGGTGAGATGGTCTCAATGTTAGCAGAAGACTCCTCCATAGGTGATGTAGGAGGTGAAGGGTGTTCTTCTATTGGTGAAGGAATAGTGATGGTTGGTTCCAATGTGGACGGAGGATTTCAGGCTAGGATTTCCTCTATTGAAGGGATATGAGGTAATTGAGATGTGACAGGTACCTCGTTAAAGATCGCATGAACCTCACAAGTATGGGTATCATGAGTGGATGTCTCACTAGTTTGATTGGATGAAGGGAAATGATTGGGAAATGGTTTTTTAAAGATTTGTATATTTTTTTTGGGGGCGGCATTGGGATTATCCATAGTTAGCTTGCCTTTCTAGAGAATTTCTTGGACAATATTCTTTAAAGTGATATAGTTTCCATCACTATGACCTTTCACTCAGTGATAGTTACATAAATCTTGTTCCTTGTACCATATAGGCATGGGGAGAGCAGGGTCAAAACTAGTGTGTGGTTTTATGGGTGGAAGGGCGATGGCGCTAGCTTTGATAAGCTTTTCTAAAGCAGAAGGGTAAGGTTCCCCAATTAGGGTATATTTTCACTGCTCTTGTCTGAATCGAAAAGCCTAAATGGGTGATAGATTAGATGAGGGTGTAGCTTGATTAGACAGATGAGATGGGCCGGCCTTGAGTACCACTGCATTAGCGGTACCTTTAGCTTTTGAATAATTGGTTGGTGGTTTAGAAGAAGAAAAGGTTTCAGTCGACTTGAATGTCGAATTCTTACTTCATAATTGGATTTTCTTTTCTTCGATGGCCCAAATCTCTAACTTTCATGCCATAGTGAATGCCTCATCAAATTTTCTAAAAGTTTGGACTTGCAAGGTTGGGGAGATATGTCTGGCGCAAGATCGGGTAAAGAGCTTGATGAGTTTAGTTTTTGGAAGTTGAAAGGTAAGTTGATTGATCAGGTTGTGCCAGTGAGCAACAAAATCTGTGATAGATTTATCCTTGTACTGACGTGTGGAATATAGATCGGTCATGGTAACTTTCTTGGCGATATTGATAGAGAAATGATCTAAAAACACTTGGGCTACCTGATTGAATGAAAATATGGAGTGTTTAGGTAACCCACTATACCAGTATAATGCAGGTCCTGTGAGGGACATGGGAAAATATCACAAAAGTAAGGCATAATCATGAGAAATCAAATAACATCTATGTTTAAACGAGCACAAATGCTATTGTGGATCTTCCTTACTATTGAAGTGGTTGAATTTAGGCATTTCCCAATGCTTAGGGTATGAACGGATAGGAATGGATGGGTGAATAGGCTCATTGTAAATCTTGTCATAGGTAAGAGTGTTGCGGGAGCCAGAAACCAATGCCTCCAGTGTCTGCATCTTATCCATCATCAATTTAATTAGGTCATTAGTGGGTTGTGATGATTGGATGCCTCCTATAATGTGAGGAGGTTGGTTTTGGGTGTATAATGGGGGTGGAATTCTAGTGTATGGGGCTGCCATGTAAGGTGGTGGAGAAGAAGGCAATGAAATAGGGGGTATGTACCTGAAATGAATGATAGATGAAACAGGTGGTTGTTGGTAGTATGTATATGGGGGAGGAAGGGTCGTGGTAGCCCTAGTGGAAATAGGGGCTAATGCTTGTGGAATGAAAAGAACTACATTCTAAAATGGGGTAGATGTCACCAACACTGGAGGTGGGAATGTAGCCACAGGTATGTGTGAGACATGGGGGTGGAGGAGGTTTTGTTTAGGGTAATCATCGAGGGTATGGTGGATGTAATGGGTGCCACAGAGGTAACAGATGTGGCAGTCATAGCGGGTATAGGACCTAACTGTGAAATGACTGGGGGTAAGGTGGATGCAGGTAGCACAAAGCTAGATGGGGCTGAGACAGAGGTGGGTGCAAGTGTCGGGGGATAAATATGGGCATGCCGTATATTAACTGACCCGAGGCATCTTGAGTGGACTAATGGGAGAGGTAAAACTACAAGGTAGCAGGGTTCTAGCCAAGGAGTCATGTGAACTCCTCATCTCCGGTAGTGATATTAGTAGGTTGGATAGGATCCATGGCTGGTGATAAAATAGAGGGTGATGAAGGACTAGGTGGGAATGGTTAGAAACTAGCGTGGAACACGAGGGCATTTTCTTGTCTTTGGATCATTACCATGTGAACCAATACTAATCAAGTGGGGATTCTTCTCTATAAATAATACAGAGAATAACAGGAACAAGTGAATCTGGTGATAAAAAATGGATGTAGTAACAAATGGTGGGTGGAATGTGAAACAGGCTAACCGATGCTGGTTAGGGAAAACCGATGTCGGTCAAGGGTAAATGCTTCCAGTCACTATAGAAAATGGACAGTGAGTAAACAACGAGGTAGAAGGTAAAATATGACAAGTATGCCAAATCTGGGGATGTGTAAAACGTTAATGGGAAAAATGACAGTGAAAGAGACTATGGAAAGTGGAAGAAAGTGAAGTGAAATGTCCTTTTGAGTAGGTTAGCAAAAGGACCTAGAACCAATGTCGGTTGAGTTTAACCAATCACGGTCAAAGGTAATTGATGGCGGTTACTGTGAGATTGAAACAATGATGAGAAAAATGGTTATGATTTAGAATTTGATGTGAAATCAGACCCAAAATTTGATGTGAATGATGGTGATATGGCCCAGGCACACTCAGGTGAAGTCATAATACAACAACTATGATTGGGAGTGTGCAAGGAAAGACAAAAATAATGATCGAAAGCTATCACCTCAAAACACAAATCAAGTAGAACACTACGAAAGAACGTTCCTAGAGTGCGTATTCTATTATGTTTGTTCAGCTTATGCTATTTGGGGACTGACATATGAATTGTGAAATATATTTTTGGTGAGGATGGCTTCCTACAAAGAAGGAGATCTAAAGGGTGAGGTTTCAAGTTTGTTATGGTGGGGGCGGGCTTCACTCTGAAGTATGACTCGACGAAGTAGCAAGCTGGGTGCCCACTATGCCATGATTGTGTGATCACCTACAGCTTCTTCCAGGTAAGATGTTGTTTAAGAATGTATGTATTTGAATTTTTGTGTGGTTTGGTAAGACTCAGAGAAAGAGAAAAGGATAGAAGTGATTTTCTACGATTCGTTTGTCAACCATCAGCTGGTAATGACCTCCAACATATAGGTTGCCCTCATTTAATGTGAGCTAATGTAGAAAATTAGAATGAAATGCAATGATTTTAAAACCCAAATTGAAAATGTGAAATTGGATGACATAATAAGATGAATAGGAGAAAGAATGATCTTTCACTAATGCAATGCTAATGAAAGAGAAGAAGTGTTCATTTTAAGCACCAAAGTACGATTACTTTTAGACAATAAAAGAAGAGATGATTCTAGGGGAGAAATTTAAATGTAAGAACCTTTTGGAAAGGAAAAAAACATGCAACTTTTCACCTAGAAATGAATGAATGCAAGGAACCCCGAATGGTTCCCACCGGGCATGCCAAAATGTTTCACCTTTTTCTTAGATTATTTCTTTGAATTATTGATGAAATAGATAGGGTAACGGGCATAGGAGGAATACTTTTTCAGATGTTGGTTGATGGGTTGTTGTGTGCGTATGACTTCCGAATCCATAGCTGATCATGAGAGATTCCTTTTGGCTAGGAGGAACTACCTGTAATGAAAGAAAGCCCAGTAGAAAGAATTAAACAACATGAGCAGTGAACTGCCTAGCGTGAGCTAGATCTGGGAAGTGTGATACTTCATAGATGGCTATCAGTCCACTATTTTAAACAAATTGATGCTGAAAACAAGGTAAATCCTTTTGTTATTTTGAAATGATTTAGATATCTCACTTAAAAACACAATAGGAAAACAAATCTAATCTAACAGGCTAAGATAGGATAGAATCCACAGGTCAAATGGTTGATTCTGGGTTCTACAGGTCTGATATAGGTCTTTGGTAGGTCATAAGTGAGTGAGAGTGAGGTAAAATTAGGTGGATAGGTATCTATTTAAGGTTGTTTAGGAAAACACAGAGACTGGTGTCGGTCAGGGGTGACTGACCGCGGTTAGGTATAATCGGCACCGGATACTGTGATTTGGAAACATCACAGAATGGGGTTTTGGTCTCCTTTGTGATTACACAAAGGATTTGATTGGTCAGGATGAGGTATTGGGTGACTAGAATAGGTTTTTATGAGGTTTTTATGGGTCTATGGAGGTGCAAAATGTTGGAGATCGTCAATAGGGAGCAAGATTAACAATGGATGATGAAATAATGATAAAATGAAATAACCAAGAAAGTATGATGTTGTACTTACTTTGATTTCATTCCTGAAGGTCTCTGTGTAAAGGATGGAGGTGCTGGTGATGGATTTGAAGGCTGCAAGTGATTATCAACTGAAAAAAAAGCTTCTGCATGGGCTGCATGCACACTCCTCTTTTTCTTGGATAGATTAGAATGTGGTTAGGAAGGCTATGTAGGAGAAGATCCTCAATCTCCTTCCTTTGATATGAGTTATTGTTGGAATTAGATCTCTGAAGATGTGTTCTCTCTCTGAGATTTCATTCTTGCTCTTCAAATTTCTTGCTTCCAAGCTCCAACCTTGAGAATAAGGTTTTTTTGGGTTAAAATGGGTAACCGACGGTGACCCGGCTTACCAAAAATGGTTAGGGGTAACCGACATCGGTCAAGGTGAGATTTTCTAGGTTTACTAAACTTAGGGAGATCCTCTTGATTTCCTTAGATATTGTGTGGTTATCTCATGAATTAGACTAGGAGCTTCTTGTGAGCATGCGGGAATGTGGTTAGAGGGAATGTAGGCATTGATTTTTAGGGTTTGGGTAAGTCTTAGTTAGTTATGGTAACTTGCTAAGAATAGGTCTTAGGTTGAGTTAGCTTGGTGAGGTGTCTAAGTGAAGTGTTTGTGTAGATATTATTTAAATAAGATATTTAAATAATAAATATAGTGAGGGTAATGAATTAAATTTAATTTATTAATTAAATTAATATTAGTAGGGTGAAGGGGGTCATGGCTAGGTAGATGTAATAAAGGGGGGCTTATATGTCGAGGGACGAAGGGGGAGTGTGACCTAATTTTAGTGTCTACACAGATAACCAGATTTATAATGGAAGATCATATGAGAGAAAAGGAGACAAGAAAGGATCTAAAATCAATCAAAAACATGTTTTATTGCTCAACAGATTGATACAATGCATTACAAATAGACAGAAGGAAATAAAAATATTGCAATTTAAATGGAAGGTCTGAACTCTACAAATTCCTTTTCCAGAAGGAAAGGGGAGCCTACAAAAACAAAAGAATGTCCAAACCTTTATAATGAGTTTCGACCCTACTTTTATCGATTCAACACAAAGGGGAGAAAGAGAGAGAAGTGGGAAAAACAATCCAAATCTCAACCACCACTATTAATGCCTCCCACAAAATATACCCCAAATCTATCTTGACTGCATCAATTTCTTATTCGGTGCCTTGAAAAAGGAGGAAATGATGGATCAGATCGAATCCAATCTGGTTGTTGGCATAAAATAGATCCTGCATTAATGGCCTTGAAGACATTTCTCCATTTTTCTCCCACCTAACCTCACCAAACTTAAAGCTTCAGATCTCCATGGTGTAGGTGAGGCCAAGATCTTTCACACGGTTTCAAATTTACAATATTTCAAGCCCTGAGTAGAAAGATATGCCCCTTCGAAATTTGTATTGTGTCCATACAAAAGGTCGGGAAAACCGGTTTGAAAATGGGCCCCCTTTTCAATGGGACATGTGGAGGGCTAGCACTAACTTGAGGGAAACCTCTATATTTTGCTCTTGGAATGACGTGGGGCTGAGACATGGCTTCTTCTACAACCTACTTAATTTCTATGTTTTTTAGCTAAGTCCTTTTCTTAGTGGGGTCATATATCTAGATCGGGGACACACGGTGGTCTAGCGCTCATCTAGAAACTTTCTATTTATTTGACCCTTGAGTTAGTGCCATTTGGAAACTTGGAATTCTCCACTTTCCTGCCACCATGAATTGACTATTCAACCCAAGTTTGTCCCCTTTTTTAGACTGGACGTGTGGAGGCTCCGCGCTCTCTTAAAAGCCCGATCAAGATTTTCCTTTAAAGGAGTGTCAAGTTGCCACTTAGAAGCCTCCATAGGTCTTTGGAATTTTCAACGACCTCCCTCTTACCTTTTTGGACCTTGGGCTATGTGGCGATCTAATGCTTGTTTGAGTCTCCACTTTTTGGATTCAACTTTGGAGAAGCATCATGCTGACATGTGGCGGTTTTCGCTAGCACTTCTATACTTAGCCTTTTTTTAAGCCCACCCTATCCACCTTTTGACCTCTGTTGACCATTTTCTACATGAAGGACTGGCACAAGTTTGATTCTCCACCTTGGGCTCCTATTTTGGAATTGCGTTGAGCCAACATTTGGCCCCTTCTACCTAGTCGGAGACTTTTTCAATGGCCGTGCAACTTTTTGGGGCTCTGGACATGTGGAATCCTAGCACTCATTTGAGCTTCCCTTTTTGGATTCAACTTTAGAGAAGTGTCGTGTTGACACATGGATTTCTCTCCTACCTCCTCCATACTTAGTCAATTTTTGGACTTGTTATGAACTGTTTTGAGCCCGAAGACTTTGTTGTTTCTTCTCTTTCTTGTTATATAGGGTCGTTTAGTCTTTTGCAAGCCATGTCACTCCATTGTTGAGTCCTTCTGTGACCTGTTTTCAATATTTAAATGTGTTTTCTATTGTTCTTTCTATGCAGGGTCGTGGATGATCCAATACTTTGCCTAGGGGGTGAAATATGGATACTAATTTGGTGACTCATAGGGGTATTTGCTTGCTAGATGAAAAGACAAATTTCCTTGTCATATCCATTGGGCATAGAGTCAAGAACGATGGTCTGATACTGATCCTACCTCTGATTCATGAGCCTGATTGTTTGCACTCTCAATTTTCATAAGAAATCTCGAAACGATGGTTTTTGAGAGTAGAAAATTGCTTTGACCCGAGGCTTCATCTATCTTTGAATGAGCTATGCAAGAGCAACAAAAAAGCACCACAACTATATACAAAATTTGAAAGCATACATGCTCCAAGTAGAACATACAGAGCATGCAAAGCACTTAGGAGAAAAGTAACCTCAACTACAAAAAGACAACATGCACAAGCACTTAGAGGAATGAGAAACTAAACTAATATGTATAAGGTGAGAAATTTCCTTCTAGTAGCAGTGTTTAATGTATGTTCCATTCACTGGAATCTGCAACTCTCCACCATCCAATGTAGACAATTGGAAAACATTGCTACTTTTACATTTTGTGACCATGTAAGAGCCACTCCAAATGGCATCAAACTTGGAATGCCTTCCTGGTTTTTCCTGATCTGCATCCCATTTCAAAACTATGTCTCCTACCTGGAAGGTCCTTGTTCTTTCCTTCTTTTCGAAGCATCTCTTGATTGAGACCTGATCATTTTTCATTGCTTGAAGTGCATATTCTTTGGTTTCTTCCAACTCCATCAACTCTGCATACCTGGCCTCCATTGGTTCAAAATCAAACATCTCTAACTACTTCATGAGTTCCAATGCTGGCAACTCAAGTCATATAGGAAACAATTACTCTTTCCCATAGAGAATTTTTAATGGAGAGCTTCCTATAGACCTCTTGGTTGTTTTCCTATCATCCTATAAGGCTGATTTGAGTTTCGTGTGCCAAGTTCTTTGATTTTCATCTAGAATTCTTTAGACATTATTTAGCAGGTTCTTATTTGTGGACTTAGCTTAGCCAGTACCTTGAGGGTAATAATTTGATGAAGTTCTCGAGTAAATCTTGTTCTTAATGGACCATTCTATGATTTTGGAACCTATGAATTCTAATGTATTATCTGATATAATGGTGGCTGGCACTCCAAATCTGGTCACTATCCCTTCATAGAAATCTAGTATGCTAGACTCATTAGCTTCTTTGAGTGCCACTTCTTTGGTCCACTTGGTGAAATAGTCTATTGCTATCAGAATCCATTTGTGGCCTTGGCTTGAATTTGGATTGATGACCCCGATGAAATCCAATCCTCATCGCATGAATGACTAGTCAACTGAAATTGGGTGCAATGGAAGTGCTGCTAGCTTTTCTTTGCCTTTAAAGAATGCACAATTTTTGCACTTTTGGATCCATGCATAGTAGTCACTAAACACCCTGGGCCAATAATAGCCCACCTTCATGATATTGAATGTTCTCACCCATGGAGAAAAATGGCCTCTAGCTCCTTCATCATGGAACTCTTGTAACACTCTCTCAATCTGATATGTCCCAATGCATCTTAATAGAACACCATTGATGTCCCTTTTGAACAAGATGCCATCAATAAGTACATATGGGATGGCCTATAGCCTGAAGTGTATCCTTTTTTTTGTACCTATTTCTAGAGGACACATACCTATTTGAAGGAAGTGTACCATATTTTGAGTCCAACAAGGAGTGGGCACATCATCATTTTCTTCTGCTTGACTATTTTGCAGGACAAAAATAGATTCCTTTTCACCACTTGCTTCATCTTGTTGACTCGAGGCTAGATGTTCACACAATCCCTTCCCATAGACCAGCTTATTAACCTTGATCTAAATGCCATACTCCATGACACAATTAATCTATCTTGCACGTTTTTCATTTAGATCCTTATTGAGAAGGAAGTCTGTAACTCTTACATGGGAGACTAACAATTAGATTTTATTGTTTGAAATTAGATGTTTAAACTTACTTAACCCTCTTATCACTGCTAGGAATTTCTTTTCGATGAAAGAATATCTCACTTCATAATCCTCCAGACCTTGGCTATAGAAGGCAATTGGCTGTTATGTACCTTCTTTGTTATGCTACACTAAGATTTTAGAAATTGTGTCACTGCCACCAAAGGCGTATAGTATAAAATCCTTAGAAAAATATGGATTCATGAGAGTTGGGTCTTATGATATAGCTTCTTTGATGGCCTCAAAACTTTATTTTCCTTCAGTTTTCCACCTAAATTCCAAACTCTTCTTCAACATCAACGTTATTGGTTTTACAAGGGCAAAAAATCTTGCTACAAACCTATGGAAAAAATTGATTTTTCCTAAGAAGATTTAAAGGGTTTTCTTATGGCTTGGAAATGGTAATGCTATTATTGCTTCAACTCTCTCTGGGTCAATTTACAAACCTTCCTTTGACACAGTATGTCCTAGAAGCCTGTCCTCATGGGCCAAGAATATGCATTTTTTACGGTTCAATGATACCCCAAATCTCCTACACCTTTGAAACACCTGTCTTAGGTGAAAAAGGTGGTTTTTCAAGTGTTGACATGTGATTTTCTTGATAAAGGTGTGTTCTTTTGACTGCTGAAGATCATGCTTGAAATGGATAAATCAATTATGCTCTTTGATTGGAGGGCTGGTATGTTGTTGCTTGCAATAATCTATTTCACTCTCTTTGGATAAGCTGCAATCTAGTTTTAAGAGTTGTAACTTACTTTTCGCTATTGGACTCATCCTTGGATCAATTCCATTGATCCAAGGTATGTTTTAAATCTTCTTATTATAACTGAATGAAAAACTGACATTCATCGATTATGAGGCTTAATGAACTAAACTTGTGTTTGTGGCAAATTCTTTATTTTGGAAACAGTGCTTGCCTTCTATTTTGTATTGAGCTCGGCTCTTCTTGGTCGACCCTTGCAGGGCGCTTATGGCGTCAAGGGAAATAGGAACCCTACTTTTGGATTCTTGAGAAAAAAATAGATTGTTGTGTACCCTAATAAACATGGGATTTAGGTAAGCTACCTAACTACTGTTACTATACCCCTTTACGAGTGATGACATTCTAACCTAAGTTGTTAGCTTGTAAGGAAGTGACCTAGGGGGATGCTTAAGTTATTTCTGAACCTATAGTTTTTGGTTAAAACTACATCCTATCCTAGGGTGGAAAACTATTGTTGGGGGTTGGATCCTAAGGTTATTTATTTAAAATAACCTAAGATCTAACCTAAGAAAATTCTATCTATCCTAACTATTGGGATATGAAAGGGGACCTAAGGGCCATTGATAATGGGAACTAAGCAGTGGTTCCAAGGCTTTTTATTGGGATTTGTTTTGATTTGGTTTTTAATATATGAAAGTACTGCCAGTGTGGCAGGGGTTAGTGAAAGTTAGAGGAATCTACGTGGAGGATTCTCTAAGTTTGGAAATGCACTATGAATTGCAATTAGGTCTTGCCAACTATGAATGGCGGTGGTAAGGAAAGATAAGTGGGAAAATTGGTTTTAATGGCATTAATGTGCCTTGGGTTTGGCGAGCAAGCCATCTTGGAAGGCATGCTGGTGGATTCATTGGGGGTTGTTTAGCTTTGAATGCTTCACAATTTTCACTCCACATGGAGCTATCTAGTTCTTCTAACCAGCAGTTTGATCTCCCATTTGTAGCTATTTTTGAACTCTCTAAGCTATTTTCGGTCTGAGGAATTTATAAGTGGGATTGTGGAAAAATAATATGGTTGTTTGATCTTGTTTGGAGAAGAAGAGGTCTTGGAAACTCATCTGGAAGTCTTTTTTGAATCAACAGAGGCACTATCAGACATGATAGGCTCTACCCATTAATATTTCATGCTTTCTTCTAAATGATTCATTAAACAATTCTGCTCACTGGAAATTTTATATTTGCTTGATGTATGTGGTTATTTACTTGCATGTAAGCTTGGAAAATTTGTGGGTTTTTGAATTCATGAATCCTTTACTGTTATTGATAGTTTTTGGAAAAATTCTCTATGTTGGTTGTTAGAGGTTTGGATGTAATTGTTTTGGAACTCTGCAATCTGTACTAGAAGCTCTTTTGACCTCTGTGACTTGAACTAGTAGTTCTATTATTGTATTTAAGCTTGTAGCTTGTTTTCTTGCATTTGAAAATAAGGTGAAAAGAGTTGGCTTATTACTTGTTGGGTTCTAATGCATTATTGGGTTGTCATGTTTCGATCTGTACTTAAGCTCGTTGAGCTTGAATTAGAAGCTCCTTGGCCGTTTTGAACTTGAACTGACAGTGTTGTTGGGATGGCCTTGTATCTCTGTTTATGATTGTGTTCGGGTAGTTGTAGTAGCACTCCATGAATATTCTAAACTTGTATTGAAGTCGTGATTGGTTTTAGCTTTATTTGGACCGAGTGGTTGTTTGGACTGTGTAGAACTTATGGAAGGTTTTGAACCTTGGAACTTGTATACAGTTCTTATGAATCTGTACTCATTGTTGAGTTATTGTGTTGTGCTTTGAACTTGAGTTCTATACTAAGATTTTATTCTTCCTTATGAAAATGGAAGGCTTGAACCCATAATAGGGTGTTGGTATTATTTTGAGATTTTACTAGAGCCATGTTATTCTATTTTAAATTCATGTTTGAACTTGAGTTGTTTGAACTTGTGATCTGTGCACAAATTTAATGCAACACAAGTATTCCTTGTTGGTCATTTTGATTCTGTATGGGGAAATCGATGAGTTGCTATACTTACTGGTATTTCTTTGAATTGAAAACTTGCAGTTTCCTTTAGTATTGTTGATGGAAGGGGTCTTGTGAGTTGTTGGTCGAATTTGAATGTAAAACTTCTTTGTGGCCTCCTTTGTTTTGATGATTAGAAGGAATGGTTGTTTACTTCAACATCTAGACTGCACTATGTTTTCAAAATTAATGGGCATGTGAATCTTAGAGTGTATTTTATTCATATCTTCTCTAAGCGTATTCTTGTCTTATGGGAATTTTTGACTACCTTGTTCTTAGAAATAATTGGACTGGAACTGTGTTCCATTAAGGAACTAGACTTGTATCAGTTGTAGAGGTTCATGGAAAGAGTTACTTCTTCCTTTATATCTTTTAATTGGAAAAAACCCTACCTATCATATGATTTTTAAGGAACTAGAAAGGTTTGTGGTTATCTTGTTTAGATGAGTTGGAAGAAGGTAGGACAGAACTTGTCTTATTGAATCACTTAAATATTTACTTCCATCTGAGTAGTGGGTTTTGGTTGAATGCTAAGTTCAAACATATTATTCTGTTGTGGTATGAAAAGTTTCAGTACCACTTACATGGATGTTGACAATGTGAATCTTGCTTGGAAATTTGAACTACCTTCTCATTATCAGTTTGTTACTAATGTTTGTAATGGTGATTCAGTCTTCAGTTGTTGTGACTTCCCTATCTTTTTCCAATTGGAGGAATTTTACTCAACTGTTATACTCTTGTTGAACCACCATGTATTAAGAGAGATAATTATACTCTCTTAGGAGGGGGCAGTCTACAGTTTAAAACTGTAATGTGTTTTCTTCTTTGAATTGATTTGAATTTGAGCTAGGTGATGATGTTAGGTATTCCTGGGAAGGTTGCATGGAAAATTGGAGGTGAATGGGCTTGACTGTACATTTGGTTTTGAGCTCTCTTTTGGAAACTAACTTAAGATTTTCTAAGTTGTATTAGATGTTGGATTTCATTTCATAGTATAAATGAAATGAAATATGGTTTGGGTCCTTGTGGGTATGTGATCCTTTTCTGTTGACTGATAAGATTATGGATTGAACTTCTCATTATTCATTCTCTTCTTTGTCTTTATTGAGGGATGGAACTTACTAATATTAGTTATGTTGTAACTAACCCTTTTTGCAGATTGGGAAAATTTAAATGTGCTCTTCTATCTTTACGAATTTAAGAGATAAATTAATGTTAAGACTTGTTTATTGATCCAAACCTAAATTGATAGGATCTATTAAGTCTTGTGGTATAATTTTGAAGTTGCAGATTATAAAATGTTACTTCCTTAGAAGTAATCCTGATTTCTTAATTGTACTTCTTACTTGATGTTATTACTTATGATTACTTGCATGATGTTTTACAATTGATTCATGAAAGCAAAGTTGTTTAATGAAGCAATTAGTGGAATGCACTTTACTTTAATGCTTAGTGCTTATCATGCTCAGTTCATTGAACTGACCCGTGCTAGCAATTTTACAGATGGACATCGTAAGTGATAAAGGAAGACATGAACTTTCATGTTGTATTGGGTTATTTGATTTTGAACCTTATGTAAAGAGTTTTGATTCATTCTTTAATTGTATTGAAAAAGTAAAAGTTGTATTCTTTTTGGATTGAAGGTTTTTTTGTCACACAACATGCCTTGAAATACTTAGTCTTGTAAATGAAAAGGTTTTAAATGAGGAATTTGAATGTTGGAGATTTACTGGTATTGGTTGTGTAATCTATCTATATTTAGAAGAAGATGGAATTTCTATCTTGATGAAATTATTCATATCTGTTATATGTATAATTCGGATGAACTTGATAAGTTAGATAAAAAGGGAATTAGTTTAATCTGCCTTAATAGGATGCAACTTGTTAAGTTGCATAAGTTATCAATATTATCTAAACAATTCTAATATAGTATTTAAATGTGTAATGAATATGTGATGGAACGTTAGAGTTTGTAAAAGATAAGAAGGGTTTGACAAACCCTATCATTTAATAAAATAGAGGAAGGTTCTTCCTCGCTAAATGATACATTACCGAAAGAAGGGTGACATGATCATTAAACATAGACTTCATTTCTTATAAATTCTATCTTGGTTGAACCTATTTGGTGGCTACACCTTCTATGAATGATTATGATGTATGTAATGGAACTTATGTTATTGCTGTCCTATTTTGATTAACTATTGTTAAACTAAATAAATGAACATTAAAAGTAATCATGAGTTAGATGAAGTTATTTAATGTTTAATTGAACCAAGTATAGAACAAGGACTTGAGGAGTGTTGGATTAGGGTTTAGCATAGACGTTGTAATCTATTTTATAATCCAAATTAACTTAACATTAATAACCTCCTTGGTGTATGTACATCATGATGAGGTAGTTTCTGTAGGATGTTGGCACATGCCAAATGTAGGGTTGTACCTTTGAGAAGACTTGGGTCTTCTCGAGGATACATCATTGCAGTTGACATGTGGCAACACCCTTCTGCATTGATCATCTAGATCTACACACAATAAGGACTTGAACTTGGGTTTTTTCTAGGTCAAGTTAGTAACATGTTTAGGATAGGGAGTAACTTTCTATAACTCAGGGTACTTTGGCACATCTGGTTGACATAGGTCAATCAAGTATTCCCTTTTACCCTAAGCCATCAAAAGTGTCTTCCTATAATAGACTATGTTCCCAACCCGGTCTCGGGTTAAACCTTGAACAAGTGGACTAACGGTAGTCAGTAAAGATCATTCATGATAATAGAAGGAGTGAGGTGAAGGACATATTCCAAAATGACAAGTATGTCGTCTAGGAATAGCGACATACACAGTATGTTGTTAAAATCTTTGGCCAAAGTATCGCAAGCTACTGGTTGCGTTGTCCTATGTCACCTAGTTTAAAGCCACGTGATACCAGATGAATATTGGTAACAAATATTCAGGTATGTTCTTTAAACAAGATCACTCAGTACCTGGATTAGGGTGAAAACCAAGTATACAAAGTATACGATAAGTATTCAATACTTAAAGTGAAGCATGAATAGATTGGTAGATAACTGAGTCATGGAATGAATAGATTGGTGTATTACCAAGTCATTTACAGCTGCATATGGTTATTTTTTATGAGATTGATTGGCATTGAATATGTGTTCTAAATTAAGTTTTATTTAGAACAGTGAACATTATGTAAAAATTTTAAAAAAAATTCCCTTGTTTCTAAAGTCTTAAAATGGGAATGTTACATCTTGGTATCAGAGCTGAAGGTTGTAGCTCTTGGACCTATTGTGTCCATAATCTGATGAAAATTAAATTTTCTTGTAACAAAAAATGGTTAGAACAAGAGGAAATGTTGCAAATAACCCTCTACTTGAGGAAGGAGTGACAACTGTCTAGAAACTTGATGAGATCCCTGCTACCTTATTGGACACAAGAGATCATTTGGCTATACTTGAACAAAAAGTAATGGGCAATGAGGAGGAAGATGATGCTGAAAACAACAATCAGCCACCTCCTGGGGACAACGCCAATGTAGGTGTTGATAATAACAATGTGAACATACATGTTCAGCCTGAAAACAAAAAGGATAGGCTGGTAGCTGAACTCACTAATGATATAAAAAGGACAAGTCCACCCAAGTTTTATGGCACCAAATTAGGGGATGGAGATGAGAACTGGCTTAGCGAAATGGAGAAATACTTTTCAATAAAGAATTTCTCAGAAGAAACAAAGGTGATATGGGGAGCATATCAGCTTTCTCATGAAGCATCTTCATGGTGGGATAGTCGGAAGGTTGAGTTAAAAATTGATGAAACTAACATCACCTGGGATAAATTTAAAGGTTGCTTTAGGCAATGTTGGCTGCCTCAACTTTACTATGATTATAAAATGATTGAATTTCAGAACTTAGATCAGGGGAAGCTAACTATAATTGAGTATTGGGAACGATTTACAAAACTCCTTAAGTATGTACCTCAGTACCAAACAGATGAGAAGTTCAGGATACGGAAATTCATCATGGGATTGAATCTCGTTATAGGAGGAGAGGTGGATGTTCACGGCCCAACCACGATGGAAAGGGTTGTTGAAAAGGCCATAAGGTAGGAATAGAAATTAAACACAATTTCTACTCACAAGGAGGAAGTAAGGAAGAAAAATCCAAACTCCTCTTCATCATCTCTTGCACCTAAGAAAGGACCATGGAAGAAATTCAAAATGAAAAGTAATTTTTCATCTGATACTAATAAGAAAGTAGCAACAAACAAGTTTGCTAGTAATGCACAAAACAACTTTGCTAAGAACAATAATAACGGACAGAAGTCCTATGGGGTCAGAATGATAACTCTAAGGCTGGAAATAAACTTGAGCCTAGAAAGGGACATGTAGGAGGCTGTTATAATTATGGCATATATCATTATGAAAATCAATGCCCTTTGAAAAAGGATGATCGTAATCAACAGCATAAGATACACACTGCAGTAGCTGACAAGCAGGCTGAGAAATAGGCCATGCCTATAGAAGTTCTGGGTAAGTTATTTGGTTTACCTATAACTATTATTTTTGATACCAGAGCTACTGAATGCTTTATTTCTAATAAATTAGTAGAAAAATTAAAAATAAAATCTAGAAACATGGATAAAACATGGACTGTACAGTATGGAAACAATGTTGTTCATACATTTAGTATGTGTCTTTTTGGAGCAGTCCTTGATTTACCTAAATTTTCCACTAAAGTTGATCTTTATGTTACACCTTTGGGGTCTTATGATGTAATCATAGGTGTTAATTGCTTATCAGAACATAAGGCTAAAGTGGATTGTTTTGAAAAACACATTAGTTGTGTAGATGACTGCAGAAAACAATAGAGATTCAGGGTGTGAAACATGAAAATTTCTGTTAGAAAACAACTATGCAACTTAAGAAGGCCAAAAATAAGGGTTGTACCTTATATGCAATAAAAATTTCTAAACAACTGAAGAGAAGAATGATATTATGGAACGATATCTGTTGTTATGAGACTTTAGTGACGTATTTCCAGAAGAATTTCTAGGTCTTCCACCCAAAAGGGAGTTTGATTTCACGATTGAGATCAAGCCTAGAACTGAACCTATTTCTAAAGCACCATATTGAATGACTACTACAGAATTAGTAGAGCTTAAGGCTCAGTTGCAAGAAATTTTTTCTAAAGGTTTGATCAGACCAAGTGTTTCACCTTGGGGAGCACCTGTAATTTTTGTGAAAAAGAAAGATGGAACACTTAGATTGTGCATTGATTACAAAATGTTAAACAAGGAAACAATAAAAAATAGATACCCACTCCCTAGGATTGATGATTTATTTGATCAAATGCGTGGAGCATCGGTATATTCTAAGATAGATCTTCAATCTGGATATCATCAATTGTGGATTAAGGATGAGGATATCCATAAAATGGCTTTCAAGACAAGGTATGGACATTATGAGTTCACGGTTTTACCTTTTGGATTAACAAATGCACCTACAACATTTATGAATTTAATGAATAATATCTTTCAAGAATACTTGGACAAATTTGTGCTCGTATTCTTGGATGACATTCTCATATATTCTAAAAGTATTGAGGAACACCATGAGCATTTGAAGATAGTTTTGGAAATATTAAGAAAGAGATGGTTATTTGGTAAGCTGTCTAAATGTTCTTTCTATGACACAGAAGTACACTATTTGGGACACATAATAAGTAAGAATGGAATAGTTGTAGATCCTTCAAAGATTGTAGCTATAACTGAGTGGCCTACACCAAAGAATGTACATGAAGTTAGAAGCTTCATGGGACTTGCTGGCTACTATAGAAAATTTGTAAAAGACTTCTCTAAGGTGGCTGCACCAATAACTTCTTTACAGAAGAAGGATAAAAAGTTTGTTTGGAATGAGAAATGTGAAATTACATTCAAAACTTTGAAGGAACAGTTAACTTCAACACCTATTCTTGCAGTACCAGATCCTAATGGAGATTTTATGGTGGTAACTGATGCATCTGGTGAAGGTTTAGGAGGCATTTTGTTACAAAATGGTCATGTCATAGCTTACGAAAGTAGAAAACTTAAGTTACATGAGTTGAATTATGCTCCACATGATTTAGAGTTTGCTGCCATTGTTCATGCATTGCAAGTTTGGAGGCATTACCTACTTGGTAAACCTTTTGAATTGAAAACTGATCATCTTGGGCTGAAATATATCTTCACTCAGCCAAATCTTAATGCAAGACAACAAAGGTGGTTAGATTTTTTGTCTCAATATGATTTTGACATCAATTATATCAAGGGTAAAGAAAATAGAGTGGCTGACGCTCTAAGTCGTAGGAAGCACATTTCTGCTCTTATAACATTGAGGACTCAATTTAAGGATGAAGTAAAAAGTGTTATGGAGTCTGATTCTTATTTTCAGCAAGTAAAGACAGCACTTGCTGCAGATTCTAGTGATTCGAGATATAAAGGTTTTCACTTTGACAATGAAGGAGTCTTACGATTTGAAAACAAAGTATATGTACCTTCGCTAAATGATTTGAGAAAGAAATTGTTATCAAAATTTCACAATTCACCTTTTTCTGGACACCCTGGTATTACAAAAATGCTTGCTGATATAAAACAACAATATTTCTAGAAGGGAATGAAAAAGGATGTAATAGACTTTGTGACACATTTCCTTGAATGTCAACGTGTTAAAGTAGAACATATGCACCCAGCCAGTTTGTTGTATCCTCATAGCATACCATAGTACAAATGGCAAGTTATAAGCATGGACTTTGTACAAGGGTTGCCTATGTCAAGAAATAAACATGATGTTATTTTGGTAGTTATGAATAAACTAACAAAGGTAGCACATTTTATCGCTTGGAAATCTGAAGGATGATTCTCCTATGTTAGCTAAAAGATTTGTACACAAAAATTTTCCGATTACATGGAGTACCTAAATTAATCATTTTAGATAGATATCCTAGAATGCCGTCAAGATTTTGGAAAATGCTTAATGCAGATTTAGGAACTAAGTTGAATTTTAGTTTTGTATATCATCTGGAAACAGATGGACTGACTGAAAGAGTTAATAAAGTTTTAGAGGATATGTTACGAATGTATTGTATGGATCAATAGTACAAGTGGGAAGAGTACCTTCCACTAGTTGAGTTTGCATATAATAATACATATCATGTATCTCTTAAGATGGCACCTTTTGAAGCATTATACGGAAGAAAATGTAGAACCCCTGTTAGTTGGGACAACATGGAGGATAGAGAGGTAATTGGACCTGAAATCCTTACTGAAATGGAACAACAAGTTAAATTGATTCGTGAACACTTGAAAGAAGTAACAGATAGACAAAAGAGTTATGTTGATTTGAAGCGGGTAGACAGGAAGTTTGAACTTGGTGAGAAAGTCTTTCTTCGGGTCAAACTGAAAAAGAGCTCTATAAATTTTGGAAAGGCTGCCAAGTTATCACCTCGTTATATGGGACTTTTTGATATAGTTGAAGTAATTAACCTTTTAGCTTACCACTTAGCATTACCTCCTGCTTTATCACGAATTCATGATGTTTTCCATTTTTATTTGCTTAAGAAATACGTTTCAGATTTATCACATGTGTTAAATTGGTATTCCTTATAGGTCCAATATCTAGGAATAATTGTAGTTAAATCCATACGAGTATTGAGAAACTCTTCCAGTTGGATTTGAGAAATTGTGAGATAAGTCAATACAAGGTCTAAAGGGGCCAGTTTAATGAAGAAAGTGTAACCTGGGAAAATCTTAGGCGATATGAAAAATACTTTTCCATATCTTTTTGAACAAAATTGATTATGTTAACTGATAAAAAAAATTGTGATTTTATATTTATAATACAATAAGTATGCCAGTTTGGGTAAATATTTATTTGTTTGAATAAACAACTAATTAAATCTGATTTTTGGAATTTTAAATTCTGATACTGTTACAAACGTATGTTAAGAAAGTGAATAAAAATTGATTATCCTAAATGAAATGATTAAAATGAGGTAATCATCAGGACAATGATTCTTTTTTAAGAGGGAAGCATGTAACATCCTCAGATAATGGTTATATTCCTCCTTTGCATTTCAAGTGTTGACATGTGATTTTATTGATAAAGATGTGTTCTCTTGACTGTCTGAAGATCATGCTTGAAATGGATAAATCACTTAGGCTCTTTGATTGAAGGGATGGTATGTTGTTTCTTGCAATAATCTATTTCACTTCTCTTTAGATAAGTTGCAATCTGGTTTTAAGATTTGCAACTTACCTTTCTGCTATTGGACTCATCCTCAGATCAATTCCATTGATCCAAGGTATGTTTTAAATCTTCTTATCAAAACTGAATGAAAAACTGACATTCATTGATTGTGAGGCTTAACAGACTAAACTTGTGTTTGTGGCAAATTCTTTATTATCTTGGAAATAGTGCTTGCATTCTATTTTGTGTTGAGCTAGGCTCTTCTTGGTCGACCCTTGTAGAGCGCTTATGGTGTCAAGGGAAATAGGAACCCTACTTTTGGATTCTTGAGATAGATAGATTGTTGTGTACCCTAATAAATATGGGACTTAGGTAAGTTACATAACTACTATTACTATAGCCCCTTAATAAGAGGATGACATTCTAACCTAAGTTGTTAGCTTGTAAGGAAGTGACCTAGGGGGATGCTAATTTATTTCTAAACCTATAGTTTTTGGTTAAAAACTACACCCTATCCTAGGGTGGAAAACTATTGTTTGCGGTTATATCCTAAGATTATTTATTTAAACTAACCTAAGCTCTAAGCTAAGTAAATTCTATATATCCTAAACTAATGGGATATGAAAGGGGACCTATGGTGCCTTTGGCAATGGGAACTAAGCAGCGGTTCCAAAGCTTTTTATTGGGATTTGTTTTGATTTGGTTTTTAATGCATGAAAGTACTGCCAATGTGGTAAGGGTTAGTGAAAGTTAAGAGGAATCTACATGGAGGCATATCTAAGTTTGGAAATTCATTATGAATTGCAATCAGGTCTTGCCAACTATGAATGGTGACGTGACAAGGAAAGATAAGTGGTAAAATTGGTTTTAATGGCATTAATGTGCCTTCAGGTTTGGCAAGAAAGCCGTCTTGGAAGGCATGCTAGCGAATTCATTGGGGGTTGTTTAGCTTTTCATGATTTACAATTTTCACTCTGCATGGACCTATCAGGTTCTTCGAACCAGTAGTTTGATCTCGACTTTGTAGTAATTTTTGAACTCTTTGAGCTATTTTCAGTTCGATGAATGTATAAGTGGGATTGTGGAAAAATAATATGGTTGTTTGATCTTGTTTGGAGAAGAAGAGGTTTTGGAAAATCAGCTAGAAGTCTTCTTTGAATCAGCAGAGGCACTATCAGGCAAGATAGGCTCTACCCATTAAGATTTTTGTCTTTCTTCTAAATGATTCATTAACACAATTATGCTCACTAGAAATTTTATATTTTCTTGATGTATGTGGTTATTTACTTGCATGTAACCTTGGAAATTTGTGGGTTTTTGGAACATGAATCCGTTGTTGTTATTGATAGTTTTTGGAAAAATTCTCTGTTCTAGTTGTTAGAGGTTTGCATGTAATTGTTTTGGAACTCTACAGTCTATACTAGAAGCTCTATTGACCTCTGTAACTTGAACTAGTAGTTATGTTATTGTATTTAAGCTTGTAGCTTGTTTTCAAAACTTGTTTTCTTGCATTTTAAAATAAGGTGAAAAGAGATGGCTTATTACTTGTTGGGTTCTGAATTCGTTATTGGGTTTTCACATTTCGATATGTGCTTAAGTTCGTTGAGCTTGAATTAGAAGCTCCTTGGTCGTTTTTAACTTGAACTGATAGTGTTGTTGGGATGGTCTTTTATCTCTGTTTATGATTGTGTTTGGATAGTTGTAGTAGCACTCAATGAATATTCTAAACTTTTATTGAAGCTGTGATTGGTTTTAGCTTTATTTATACCAAGTGTTTGTTTGAACTGTGCTAAAATTCTTGAGGTTTTGAACTGCAAAACTTATATTCAGTTCTTATGAATTCTGTACTCGTTGTTGAATTATTTATTTGTGCTTTGTACTTGAGTTCTATACTCATATTCTATTCTTCTTTATGAAAATGGAAGGATTGAACCCATAATAGGGTATTGGTATTATTATGAGATTTTAATAGAGCCATGTTATTCCGTTTTAAATTAATATTTGAACTTAAGTGATTTGGAACTTGTGATCTATGCACAAATTTAATGTAACATAGGTATTCCTTGTTGGTCATTTTGATTCAGTATGGGGAAATCGATGAGTTTTATGCTTACTAGTATTTCTTTGAATTGAAAACTACATTTTCCTTTAGTACTGTTTAATGGAAGGGGTTTTGTGAGTTGTTGGTCGAATTTAAAAATAAAAATTCTTTGTGGCCTTCTTTGTGGAAATCTACAGTTTGAGACTTTAATGTGTTTTCTTCATAGAATTGATTTGAATTTGAGCTAGGTGATGGGGTTAGGTCTTCCTGGGAAGGTTGCATGGAAAATTGGAGGTATACGGGCTTGACTATGCATTTGGTTTTGAGATCTCTTTTGGAAACTAGCTTGAGAGTTTCTAAGTTGTATTAGATGTTGGATTTCATTTCGTAGTATAAATGAAATGAAATATGGTTTGGGTCCTCATGGGAATGTGATCATTTTCTGTTGACTGATAAGATTATGGATTGATCTTTTATTTATTTTTTCTTTTCTTTGTTGTTACTGAGGGATGGAACTTACTAATATCAGTTATGTTGTAACAAACCCTTTTTGCTGATTGGGAAAAGTTAAATGTGCTCTTCAATCTTTACGAATTTAAGAGATAAATTAATGATTAGACTTGTTTATTGATCCCAAACTAAATTGATAGAATCTATTAAGTCTTGTGGTATAATTTTTAATTTGTAGATTATAAAATGTTACTTCCTTAAAAGTAATCCACATTTCTTAATTTTACGTCTTACTAGATGTTATTACTTATGATTACTTGCTTGATGTTTTACAATTGATTCATGAAAGAAAAGTTGTTTAATGAAGCAATTAGTGGAATGCACTTTACTTTAATTCTTAGTGCTTATCATGCTCAGTTCATTTACCTGACGCGTGCTAGCAATTTTGCATATGGACATCGTAAGTGATTAAGGAAGACATGAAATTTCATGTTGTATTGGGTTATTTGATTTTGAACCTTATGTAAAGAGTTTCGATTCATTCTTTAATTGTATTGAAAAATTAAGAGTTGTATTCTTTTTGGATTGAATGTTGTTTGTCATACAACATGACTAAAATACTTATTCTTGTAATTGAAAAGGTTATAAATGAGGAATTTGAATGTTGGAGATTTACTTTTATGGGTTGTGTAATCTATCTTATATTTATAAAGAAGATGGAATTTCTATTTTTGATGACATTATTCAAATCTGTTATATGTATAATTCGGATGAACTTGATCAGTAGATAAAAAGGGAATTAGTTTAATCTACCTTAATAAGATGCAACTTGTTAAGTTGCATAAGTTATCAATCTTATCTAAACTGTTCTAATATAGTATTTAAATGTGTAATGAATATGTGATGGAACGTTAGAGTTTGTGAAATATAAGAAGGGTTTGAAAAACCCTATCACTTAATAAAACAGAGGAAGTTTCTTCCTCACTAAATGATACATAACCGAAAGAAGGGTGACATGATCATTAAACATAGACTTCATTTATTATAAAGTCTACCTTAGTTGAACCTATTTGATGGCTACACCTTCTATGAATGATTATGATGTATGTAATGGAACTTATGTTATTGCTGTCCTATTTTTGATTAACTTTTGTTAAACTAAATAAATGAACATTTAAAGCAATCATGAGTTAGAGAATGTTATTTAATGCTTAATTGAACCAAGTATAGAATAAGGACTTGATGAGTGTTGTATTAGGATTTAGCATAGACATTGTAATCTATTTTATAATCTAAATAAACTTAACATTAATAACCTCCTTGGTGTATGTACATCGTGATGAGGTAGTTTCTGGAGGATGTTGGCACACACCAACTACAGGAATGTACCTTTGAGAAGACGTGGGTCTTCTCGAGGATACATCATTGCAGTTGACATGTGGCAACACCCTTCTGCATTGATCATCTAGATCTACACATAATAAGGACTTAAACTTAGTTTTTCTCTAGGTCAAGTTAGTAACATGTTTAGGATAGGGAGTAACTTTCAATAACTCAAGGTAATTTGGCACATCCAGTTGACTTAGGTCAACCGAGTATGCCCTTTTACCCTAAGTCATCAAAAGTGTCTTGCTATAAGAGGCTATGTTCCTAACTCGGGCTAGGGTTAAACCTTGAACAATTCGACTGACGGTAGTAAGTAAAGACCATTCATGATAACAAAAGAGTGGGTTGAAGGACGTATTCCAAAATGATGAGTATGTCTTCTAGGAATATCGACATACACAGTATGTTGTAAAATTCTTTGGCCAAAGTATCATAAGCTACTGGTTGAATTATATTGTCTCTTATTTTAAAGCCACGTGATACTAGATGAATATTAGTAACAAATATTTAGGTATATTCTTTAAACAAAATCAATCAATACCCGAATTAGGGTGAAAACCAAGTATATGAAGTATACGATAAGTATTCAATACTTAAAGTGAAACATGAATAGATCGGTAGATAACCGAATCATGGAATGAATAGATCAGTGTATTACCGAGTCATTTATAGTTGCATATGGTTATCTGTTATGAGATTGACTGAAATTGAATGTGTGTTCTAAATTATGTTTTATTTAAAACAATGAACATTATGTAGAAATTTTTTTTCCTTGTTTATAAAATCTTAAAATGGGAATGTTACAATTTTTTAATCATCCCTTTGAATGCCATATCCATTTCCCTTTGGAAATTAGATCTAGCATTAGACAATCCAAATGGCATTTTTCTATAGGCATAGGTGCCCCATTTGGTGGTGAAATCCATTTTGAACTGATCATATTATTTCACCATGATCTAGTTGTACCCTGATGTAGCCATATAGGAGAGAGAATCTCTCTGATCTACAAACAACACTTGCAAGATCTGCTCCATTGATGGGAGTGGGTAGTGATCCTGTAAGGGAAGCTTTTTTTAGGTCTCGAAATTCTACACACAACCTAATCTCTCCATTCTTCTTCCTGACTGGGACCAAGTTTGAAACCCAGCTTGAGTGTTTGATTAGAAATATGATACTTTCCTCTATCAACTTATTTAGCTCTTTCTTCATCAAAGGTTCAATGTGTGGATTAACTAGTCTCTGCTTTTGCCTAATGGGCTTAGCAGCTGGATCTAGTTCAATTGTGTGTTGTGCTAACTTTAGATTGAACCCTCTTAGGTCTTCATAGCTCCAAGAAAATACATCTGGAAACTCTTGGAAAATTTACATGAATTCATACCTTTCTTTCTCAGTGGCCACTTTGCCAATTTGAAGCATTTTTCCTTCTCCAACTAGAATTGACTCTGAATCTTCTCCTTTGATTTGTATATTAGCCTTCTCTTTTCAAAACTGATCATTAGGATTGAAGATAGACTCCAATGTCACTAAGCCTTTGGGAAGCTTGTTTATATGCAACTACACTACTTGATCTCCATATTACTGCTCTAATCTGTTTTGATTCCTAGCTAAGAACTCAGCTTCCTCTTACAAAAAATTGATGATCTATTGATCATTCTCAAACACCTACTAGCATGTGTTGTTATCTGGCACTACTGGCCTTAAAATCACATGGATATGTGGCTATCCTTTGTCCCTCTTGATGTTGTCAACCACATCAAATGTTACTCCAACTACTGCAAGCCTATCAACAGTCTTCGTTCTCCTTTCTAGGTATGGACACAATGTAGAAGGCTTCAAAATCCTCAATGAGGTCCCACACCCTACTCTTGTATCTTTTGAGCAGGTCATTATTTGATAGACATTTTATCCTTTGAATTGATTGGAAACCAGTTCACTGTCACCAAACACTTGCAGGTTCTTGATTCCTCATCTTCTAGCCCAATGCAATCCATGAACCAAAGCCTCATATTCTACAGTGTTCTTTGAGCAGGACAAACTAGAAAAGGAAAGTTGAGTAATATTTCATACCTTGGGGTGACACAATCATAGCTCCTCCTTCGGCTCCTTGCCTACTTCTCGAGCCATCAAAGAACAATTTCCATACTTCATTGTCATCTTTATGTTCTGGCTTAATGATGTCAGGAAGAGGATGATTCTCCTCATGCAGGAAGTAGACTCCTAGTCTCAGATTCTTCCATCTCCTTATAGGGATCAAAAGCATGTATTTTGACCACCCATTCATAGAGAGTCAGGTCCAGGATACACCCCACCTTGGTATCTGCTTCAGAAGTGTTTAGGAGGTCCTCCTAATCAAAATCTGAACAATTTACATTGATTTGGCTAGGCACATAAGACTCAATGTGATAATCCACTATGGGCTCGAATATGATTGTGGCCTTCATTCCATACCTTGTTCTAAAGATCATATGCGACCAGTCAGGAGACAAGTAGCCTCCAATTTTGGTAGTGAATTCCCCAAACAAACACAATGCAAAATGTGGTGGCAAGTCTATGACTGATACGTTCTGCAATACAGTCACATTGGGGCAGGCATGCAGAGTGAGGCTCAGATCCTTGATGATTCCAAAATTTGTCACTATTGTCCCATTCAATTGTACTACCCCTCTAGAGATGACTTCATATTAGAGACCCAGTTGATCAGCTATTTGTTTAGGCATTACAGAACTACTTTCCCCTAGAATCAATCATGTAATTATGCACCAATTTTTCCTCAATGATTAATGAAACATATAATGGAGGAGGTCTTATGTTCTTACCTTGTTGCTCTCGATGGTTTCCCCCAGGTTGAGATGTATTGGTAAGCACTTTCTCTTGCTGGTTAGGGGATTGATTTGAAGCTTGACTAATTTTGCCATGGTCAGTCTGCAATAGATCCCTTTGCCCTGGAATGGCAAGTGACTCCCATAGTGAAATGTTCACACTTATCCTCTTCATTTTCTCAATGATATTAAATGAGCTATCCTTTGATGCTGCCCTTTCCTAGACACATTTTTCTCTTGTACATGGGTTGTTACAATCGGTGCTTGAGTAGATTTGGAAGGTGGCTTGGATTGGCTCTACATATTGGGAGTTGTATTTTTAATGCCAATACCTTATGGAGCAATGGAGGATTGAGGATCTCCGGAGTTTGGTGAATGTCCTTCTCCAATTTTTCTCTTCTTGGACAGTGTATTGGCAGCTATACTTTGAGAAGGAATCCTTATTCATTCCACAAAAGTCTTCAGCATGCCAATTGACAAGCATAGTTTCACTTGAGGTCCCTCTTGCTGAGATCCTTACTTCTAATTTTATTCTTGGCTAGGTTCTTGTGACACACCAACGGTTTACACCATCAAAGCCTAATTTAGTGCACCATTGAAGCACATTGATTGATTATGTGGCTGACTGCATGGGAAACACCAATCATATTCTTGTGCCATGTTATTTTGTACTGGAACCAATGCCCTTGATGTTGAAGCTATGTTTGTATCATATGACCTGAAAGGTCTAGTAGCTTGAGGTTGTCCTTGGTGTTGACTACGAATTTATAGCCTAGGCTGGTGGTCTATTTTACTGATACAGAGGGTCTAGCCTGATGCTGGGCTTGAGATTGATATGGCCTAGAACTCTGAGCCTACTTTATTTTGATGGTTACTAACTCATTTCCCTAGGTTTTGTAGTTGTTTCATAACTTCTATTAAACCTCCTTTGAGGTGGTAAATGATGAAGGTAGAGGATTCAGATAAACTTTGAATCCTGGAGAGTGGGTATAGGAGCTATTGTCAGTGTTTGGTTGGTACCATGGGTTTACTAACTCGGGGTATATGAGACATGCATGGCCTAGAAGCAAGTTTTCCAGCTTGAATCAAATGATTCTCAACTCCTACGGAAAGGCTATAGGCTGACGGTAAGGTTTTGTCCCCCATTGATTGAATCATCAGAGAAATATCAAAATTTAAAGCTCTAAGGAAGTATAAGAAGGACACCTTCATTTAGTGGGCTTTATTATTGTTAGAATCCTGTCCTAGGGTTACATTGAAATCTAAGATTAGAAATCCGTCAAATACTCATTCGGATCTCTCTTGATTGTTGTTAGTTGCTCTGAGACAAGGATAAGTTATCTCCCTTTTCTCTAAAATGGTTGTGAAGAGTTATGTGCGGATGGTCCCAAGATTTAATAGATCTCTGCTTCTAGGATCCTAAACCATTGCGAAGATTTGCCCTTAAATGAAGAGGTTAGCAACTTGACCACAATGCTCCATCTTAGCGATCTTGTGGATTATACATACATTTGCAATATCTTGAATGTGGTCACCGGGACAAGTTTGGTTCTCCCCAGTGAAATATGGGATGCTCTTTAATGTTGCCCACCAGGACTTAGATTTTGCGTATTCATAGCGAGTGGAATACTGCCAGTGAAATTGACATAGGGATTTGGTTGTTGGTGTGCCATCCTAATCATCTTGAGAACCCTTCTTGGTTAAAATAATGACATGCTAGGAAAGATCTGTTGATAAGGGTCTATTTAGCGGAGATAGAGACTTATGGGATCTTCTTCCTCTTCTCCTTCTATCTAGAGAAAAGTGTATGTGTACAAACCATTTCCCCTCTTCTCTTATTCTTGAACTTATTTATATATTTCTCATGAACTTGGGGAACTTGGATTTCTGAAACCAGGGGATTCTGTCCCTTTTGGATTCGTCAGATGTGTAATTCTTAGAATATTTTTAAAAGCTAGAATCATAGCTAGTGCACATTGATCTTACTGTAGTAAAATGGAGACTTATTTTTCCCACCAGGGTGTGCCAAAAATGTTAATGCAAATCACAACACCCCCAAATGAGTCATCACATCTTATTTTCTAAGGAAGATTCATTTAGTGTGATTCACATAACATTGAGTTTTCCCCAAAGTTTAGGACTTTACAAATGGAAAAAATCTCTAGATTGAGGCTGGTTCCTATGTTTAGGTGTATGCATGAAATTGTAGAGATCTATCCTAAATACTACTCTAATTTTCCAAGGAGATAGAGTTAAAGAAGGGATGCAAAGTAAATAAAAATTAAGCTACAAGGTGATACACCAAAGGAGTGATGAACAATTGTTTTACTGGTAGACACAAACTAGAAGAAGAGTTAACCAAAGTCGTAATTGAAGGATCAAAAGACAACAATTAACATAGAAAGGGACGAAGATCACCCACAGAACATGTATTATTGCTTTCATGGCTTGATACGGAAAATGGTAACAAGGGAAATTTGTATTGTACATTCTAATATGGGAGGTTTGAAACTCCATGAATCACTTTTCCAAGGAAAGTAGAGGGGAGCCTGCAAAAGCAAAAAAATGTCTAACCCTTTACAATGATTCTCGAACCTCCTTTTATAGATTTAACACAAAGGGGAGAAAGAGAGAGAAGTGGGAAAAAATAGTTCCTAAGATCAACCACCAATATTAATACCTCTCCATAAAATCTTCCCCCAAATCTTTCTGATTACATCAAATTCTTACTTGGCACCTCGAAGGAGAAGGAAATGGTGGAATAGATCGAATCAAATCTAGTTGTTGGAAAAATAGATCCTGCATTAATGGCCCTAAATATGTTTCTCCATTTTTCTCCCACCTAACCTCCCAAAACTTAAAGTTTCATACCTCCATGGTGTAGACGAAGCCGAGACCTTTCCAACAGTGTCAGATTTGTAATATTTCGAGCCCCAAGTCGAAAGATATGCCCCTTCACAATTTTGTATCAGGTCCTGTACAAAAGGTTCGGGAAAACTAGTTTGAAAAATGGGCCTGCTTTTTAATATGGGACACGTGGAGGGCTGGCACTTGTCTGAGGGTGGCCTCTATATTTTTCTCTTAGAATGGCGCAGGGCTGACATGTGGCTTCCTCCGCCGGCATGCTCAATTTCTATGTTTTTGGCTAAGTCCTTTGCTCGGCGGGGTCATATTTCTTGATTGGGGGACATGCAGTGGTCTGGCGCTTGTTTGAAAACCTCTCTCTATCATTGACCCTTGAATTAACACCGTTTGGAAACTTGGCACTCTCTACGCTGGCTTGCCATTTTATGCATTGACTATTCAACTTGACTCTGTCCCCTTTTTTGAGACTGGATGCATGGAGGCTTTGTGCTCACTTAGAAACCGATCAAGATTTGCCTTTGAAGGAGCGTCAGGTTGACACTTGGAAGCCTCTGTAGGTCTTTGGACTTTTCAATGACCTCCCTCTTACCTTTTCAGACCCTAGGCTACGTGGTAGAACTGACGCTTGTTTGAGCCTCCACATTTAGATTTACTTTGGAGATGCGTACGCAGTCGACACGTGGAGTCTATCCGCAGCATTTTCTATACTTAGCCTTTTTTAGGCCCGTCCCTGTCTACCTTTTGACCTCTATTTTGACCATTTGCTACGTATGGCATGCAAGTTTGAGTCTCCACCTTGGGCTCCCATTTTGGATTTACACTGAGCCGACACCTGGCACCTTCCTGCCGAGCCAAAGACTTTTTCAACGGCCATGTAAATTTTTGGGGCTCTAGATGCATGGAATCTTGGTGCTCATTTGAGCTTCCCTTCTTAGATTCAACTTTGGAGAAGTGCCATTTGGACACTTGGCACTCTCCGCTGACCTCCTCCATACTTAGCTAATTTTTGGACTCGTTCTTGAACCATTTTGAGCCCAAAGACTTTGGATCTTCGCCTTTTCTTCTCTTTCTTGCTCTTGGCTTCTCTGTGACACTACTCCTCCTTCTCTGACCCTATTATTCCATTTCCAAGCCCACCTATAACCTGTTAAATAGATTTAAGACACAGATCCACTCAACAGAGCCTGTCTCTTCTCTTTCTTCATGTATAGGGTCGTTTGGTCCTTCGTAGGTCCTGCCACTCCATCGTTGAGTCCTTCTGTGACCTGTTTTCAAGATTTAACCATGTTTTCTCTAGTTCTTTCTATGCAGGGTCATGGCTGATCCAATACTTTTCCCAGGGGGTGAAATATGGATAACAATTTGGCGACTCACAAGGGTATCTACCTGCTAGATGAAAAGACCAATTGCCTTGTCACATCCATTGGGCATGGAGTCGAGGATGGAAATCTGATACTAATCCTACCTCTGATTCATGAGCCTGACTATTTGCACTCTCAATTTTCATTAGAAATCTTGAAAATGATGGTTTATGAGAGTAGAAATTTGTTTTGACCCGGGGCTTCATTTGTTTCTGAATGGGTTGTGCAAGAGCAACAAAAATACACCACAACTATATACAAAATTTGAAATCATACATGCTCCAAGTAGAACATGCAGAGTGTGCAAAGCACTTAGGAGAAAAGCAACCTAAACTACAACAAGACAATGTGCACAAGCACTTAGAGGAATGAGAAACTAAACTAGTATGTACAAGGTGAGAACTTCCTTCTAGTAGCAGTGTTTAAGATAGATTCCATTCACTAGAATCTGCAACTCTTCACCATCCAATGTAGACAATTGGAAAGCATTGCTACTTTTACATTTTGTGACCATGTAAGGGCCACTCCAAATGGCATCAAACTTGGAATGCCTTCCTGGTTTTTCCCGATCTGCATCCCATTTCAAAACTAGGTCTCCTTCCTGGAAGGTCCTTGTTCTTGCCTTCTTGTCGAAGCATCTCTTGATTGAGACCTGATCCTTCTCCATTGTTTGAAGTGCATGTTCTCTAGTTTCTTCCAACTCCATCAGCTCTGCATACCTGGCCTCCATTGGTTCAAACTCAGACATCTCCAGCTGCTTCATGAGTTCCAATGCTGGAAACTCAAGTGATATAGGCAACACTGCCTCTTTCCCATAGACAAGTTTGAATGGAGAGCTTCCTGTAGACCTCTTGGGTGTTGTCCTATCAGCCCATAAGGCTGATTTGAGTTTCATGTGCCAAGTTCTCTGATTTTCATCCAGAGTTCTTCTGACAATCCTTAGCAGGTTCTTGTTTGTGGACTCAACTTGGCCATTACCTTGAGGGTAATAATTTGATGAAGTGCTCAAGTAAATCCCATTCCTAATGGCCCATCCTGTGATTTTGGAACCTATGAATGCCAATGCATTGTCTGATATAATGGTGGCTGGCACTCCAAATTTGGTCACTATCCCTTCATAGAAATCTAGTATGCTAGACTCATTAGCTTCTTTGAGTGCCACTACCTCAGTCCACTTGGTGAAATAGTCTGTTGCCGTTAGAATCCATTTGTGGCCTTGGCTCAAATTTGGATTGATGACCCTGATGAAATCCAATCCCCATTGCATGAATGGCTGGTCAACTGAAATTGGGTGCAATGGAAGTGCTGTTAGCCTTTCTTTGCCTTTGAAGAATGCACAATTTTTGCACTTTTTAATCCATGCATACAGTCACTAAACACCCTGGGCCAATAATAACTCACCTTCATGATCTTGAGTGTTGTCACCCATGGAGAAAAATGGCCTCCAGCTACTTCATCATGGAACTCTTGTAACACTCTCTCAACCTGATTTGTCCCAATGCACCTTAACAGAATGCCATTGATGTCCCTTTTGAACAAGATGCCATCAATAAGCACATATGGGATGGCTTGTAGTTTGAAATGTCTCCTTTTTTTTTACTCATTTCTGGAGGACACATGCCTATTTGAAGGAAGTGCACCATGCTCTGAGTCCAACAAGGAGTGGGTACATCATCATTTTCTTCTTGTTGATCATCCTATAGAACAAAAATAGTTTCCTTTTCAGTATTTGCCTCATCTTGTTGACTTGAGGCTAGTTGTTCACACAATCCCTTCCCATGGACCAGCTTAGTGACCTTGATCTCAATGTCATACTCCATGACATGAGTGATCCATCCTGCACATTTTTCATTCAGATCCTTGCTGAGAAGGAAGTCCTTAACTCCTGCATGGGAGACTAACAGTTGGATTTTATTGTTTAAAACTAGATGTTTAAACTTATTTAACCCTCTGATCACTACCAAGACTTGCTTTTTGATGAAGGAGTATCTCACTTCATAATCTTCCAGACCCTAGCTGAAGAAAGCAATTGGCTGCTTTGTATCCTCTTTGTTCTGTTGTACTAGGATTGCAAAAATTGTGTCACTTCATCCAAAGGCATATAGTATGAAGTCCTTAGAAAAATCTGGATTCATGAGGGTTGGGGCTTGTGATATAGCTTCTTTGATGGCCTCGAAAAAACTTTCCCTTCCTTCAGCTATCCACCTAAATTCCAAGCTCTTCTTCAACATCAACGTTATTGGTTTGACAAGGGCAACAAAGTTTGGTACAAACCTGCGGACAAAATTGATTTTTCCTAAGAAACTTTGAAGAGATTTCTTATGGCTTAGTAATGGCAAGGCTCTTATTGCTTCAACTCTCTCTAGGTCAATTGCCAAACCTTCCTTTGACACAATATGGCCTAGAAGCCTACCCTCATGGGCCAAGAATATGCATTTTTTAGGGTTCAATGATACCCCAAATCTCCTACACCTTTGAAACACCTATCTTAGGTGAAAAAGGTGGTCTGCTACATTTTTGGAGAACACAGTAATGTCATCTAGATAGATCAGTACTATTTTGTTGATCAGCCCTTTTAATGCCATATCCATTTCCCTTTGGAAAGTGGCTCCAGCATTAGACAATCCAAATGGCATTTTTCTATAGGCATAGGTGCCCCATTTGGTGGTGAAATCCATTTTGAACTGATCATCTTCTTTCACCATTATCTAGTTGTACCCTGAGTAGCCATCTAAGAGAGAGAATCTCTCTGATCTAGACACCACCTGCAAGATCTACTTCATTGAGGGGAGTGGGTAGTGGTCCTTAAGTGATGCTCTATTCAAGTCTTGAAAGTCTACACACAACCTAATCTCTCAGTTCTTCTTCCTGACTGGGACCAAGTTTCTAACCCAACTTGAGTGTTTGATTGGAAATATAATACTTTCCTCTATCAACTTATTTAGCTCTTTCTTCATCAGAGGTTCAATGTGTGGATTGACTGGTCTTTGCTTTTGCCTGATGGGCTTAGCAGCTGGATCTAGTTCAATTGTGTGTTGTGCTAACTTTGGATTGAACCCTCTTAGGTCTTCATAGCTCCAAGAAAATACATCTGGAAACTCTTGGAAAAGTTGCATGAATTCATACCTTTCTTTCTCGGTGGCCACTTTTCCAATTTGAAGTGTTTTTCCTTCTCCAACTAGAATTGACTCTGAATCTTCTCCTTTGATCTGTATATTAGCCTTCTCTTTTCAAAACTGATCATTAGGATTGAAGATAGATTCTAATGTCACCAAACCTTTGGGAAGCTTGTTTGTATGTAGCTACACTACTTGATCTCCATATTACTACTCTAATCTTTTCTGATTCCTAGCTAAGAATTCAGCTTCCTCTTACAAAACATTGATGATCTAATGATCATTCTCGAACACCTGCCAGCATGTGTTGTTATCTAGCACTACTGGCCTCACAATCACATGGATATGTGGTTATCCTTTGTCCCTCTTGATGTTGTCAACCACATCAAATTTTACTCCAACTGTTGCAAGCCTATCAACAGTTTCATTCTCCTTCCTAGGTATGGACACAATGTTGAAGGCTTCAAAATCCTCAATGAGATCCCATACCCTATTCTTGTAGCTTTTGAGAAGGTCATTCTTTATAGAATTTTTTCCTTTGACTTGATTGGAAACCAGTTCACTGTCACCAAACACTTGCAGGTTCTTGATTCCTCCTCTTCTAACCCAATGCAATCCATGAACCAAAGCCTCATATTCTGCAGTGTTATTTGAGTAGGAAAATTGGAAACAAAAATTTGAGTAATATTTCATACCTTGGGGTGACACAATCATAGCCCCTCCTTCGGCTCCTTGCCTACTTCTTGAGCCATCAAAGAACAATTTCCATACTTCATTGTCATCTTTATGTTCTGGCTTAATGATGTCAGGAAGAGGATGATTCTCCTCATGCAGGCAATAGACTCCTAGCTCAGATTCTTCCATCTCCTTATAGGGATCAAAAGCATGTCTTTTGACCACCCATTCATCGAGAGTCAAGTCTGGGATACACCCCACCTTGGTATATGCTTCACAAGTGTTTAAGAGGTCCTCCTAATCAAAATTTGAACAATTCACATTGATTTGGCTAGGCATATAAGACTCAATGTGATAATCCACTATGGGCTCGGATATAATTGTGGCCTTCACTCCATACCTTGTTCTAAAGAGAATATTCGACCAGTCAACAAACAAATAGCCTCCAATTTTGGCATTGAATTCCCTAAAAAAATACAATGCAAAATGTGGTGGCAAGTCTATTACTGATACGTTCTACAATATAGTCACATTGGGGTAGGTATGCAGAGTGAGGCTTAGATCCTTGATGATTCCAACAATTGTCACTATTGTCCCATCTAATTGTACTACCCCTCTAGAGATGAATTCATATTGGAGACCCAGTTGATTAGCTATTTGTTTGGGCATTACAGAACTACTTTCCCCTAAATTGATCATGTAATTATGCACCAATTTTTCCTCAATGATTAATGAAACATAGAATGGAGGAGGTCTCAAGTTCTTACCTTTTTGATCTTGATGGTTTCCCCCAGGTTGAGTTGTATTGGTAAGCACTTTCTATTGCTGGTTAGGGAGCTAATTTGAACATGATGAATTGGCCATAGCAGTCTGCAATAGATCCCTCTACCCTGGAATGGCTAGTGACTCCCATAGTGAAATGTTCACAGTTATCTTCTTTATTTTCTCAATGATATTAAATGAGCTATCCTTTTTCTTCCCTTTCCTAGAAAATGTTTCTCTTACACATGGGTTGTTACAATCAGTGCTTGAGTGGATTTGGGAGGTGGCTTGGATTGGCTCTACATATTGGGAGTTCTATTTTAAATGCCAATACCTTATGGAGCAATGAAGGATTGAGGATTAAATTATTTTGGTAAATTTCCTTCTCCAATTTTTCTCTTCTTGGACTGTGTATTGGCAGCTATACTTTGAGAAGGATCCTAATTCATTCCACAGAAGTCTTCAGCTTGCCAATTAACAAGCATAGTTTCACTTTGATGTCCCTCTTGCTGAGATCCTTTCTTTTGATTTTTTTCTTGGCTAGGTTCTTGTGACACACCAATGGTTCGCACCATCAAATCCTAATTTATTGCACCATTGAAGCACATTGATTGATTATGTGGCTGATTGCATGGGAAACACCAATCATATTCTTGTGCCATGTTATTTTGTGCTGGAACTAGTGCCCTTGATGTTGAAGCTTTGTTTGGATCATATGACCTGAAAGGTCTAGTATCTTGAGGTTTCCTTGGTGTTGACTCTAATTTATAGCCTAAGCTGGTGGTCTATTTTTTTGATATGAGGGTCTAGCATGATACTGAGCCTGAGGCTGATATGGCTTAGAACTCTGAGTTTGTTGTCTTTTCATGGTTACTAACTCATTCCCTATATTTTGAAGTTGTTTCATAACTTTATGAAGCTCCTTTGAGGTGTTAGATGATGATGTGGAGGCTTCAGCTGAACTTTGACTCATGGGAGTAGGTATAGGAGATAATGTGGGTGTTTGGATGGTACTCGGGTTTCCTAATTTGGGGTATAGAGGCATGGATAGCCTAGGAGAAAGTTTTCTAGCCTGAATTAAATTATTCTTAGCTCCTGTGGAAAGGTTATAGGCTATAGGTTAGGTTGTGCCCCCCATTAAATAAATCATTAAAGCAATATTAGAATTTAAAGCTCTAAGAAATTATAATAAGGCACCTTATTTAATGGTCTTTACTATAATTGGAATCGTATCCCATGTCAGTTGAAATATGAGGTTGAAATCCATCAACTGCTCATTTAGAGCTCTTTTAATTGTTTTCAGCTACTCCAACAAGGATAGGTTATCTCCCTTTTCTCTAAACTGGTCATGAAGAGCTCTGAACATATGGCCCCAAGTTTGAATAGAGCCTACTGCTAGGCTCCTAAACCATTATGAAGCTTTACCCTTGAGTGAAGAGGCTAGCAACTTGACTGCAATGTCCATCTCAGTGATCTCATGGTTTTTTCTAGTGAAAAATGGGATGCTCTTTAATGATGCCATCGGGACTGGATTTTGTGCATTCAGAGCCAGTGGTCTGCTGCCAGTGAAATTGACATAAGGATTTGGTTGTGCCATCCTGATTGGAATCAGTACCCTTCTTGATTGAAAGAATGGCCTACTAGGAAGGGGGTGTTGATATGATTCTATTTGGTGGAGATAGAGACCTCTGGGCTCTTCTTCCTCTTCTCCTTATGTCTGGAGACAAGTGTAGGTGTATAAATTGTCCTTCTCTTGTTCTTGACCTTGTTTGCATCCTTCTCATAAACTTGGGAAACTTGGACTGCTGGAACCAGTGGATTTTGTCCCTCTTAGAGACACCATATGTGTAGTTCTTACAAGATTCTTAAAAGCTAGAATCACAGAAATTATACATCAATCTTACTGTAATAAAGATAGAGACTTCTTGTCCCACCAAGTATGCCAAAACTGTTAGTGCAAAATCATAGCACCCCCAAATGAGTCATTAGATCTACTTTTCTAAGGCAGATTCATTTGGTGTGATTTGCATAACATTGAGTTTTCCTCAAAGTGTGGGACTTTGCGAATGGGAAAACTCTTCAGGTTAAAGGTTGGTTCTTATTCCTATAGTGCCCACTTTCCTTTTACACCTTTTTGATACTAATCTTGATAATGTTGATTTCATTATGGACATTATTATGGTTTTGATTTAGTATGATGTTAGATGTTGGACCATGGATTATTGTTGATCTTGATTTAGTGATGATGCATGATGATTATTAGAGACACTTCATATGTGGATGATGATATACTATTTGACATGGATATATTTTTAATGTTTTTCAAATATGTGATTTTGGATATTGTGAGTAGACCTAGAAAATGGACATTATATGATGATGATATAGTTGTGGATATAAATTGTAAGTGATATTGTTGATTTCCTTGATGATGTTGTGATTCATATGTATAGATGATTTTTTTATTATATTTATATCATGTTGGATGTTCTGATATGGCCACAAGGCTGAAGGAGGTATTTGTGTTTTGCAAGTTAAAATATCACAACAAACATCGAGGGATTGGAGACCAACCACATTGGAATTCTAGATGAATTCAACAATGTCACCATGGCAACATGTTTTGTGTGTGTGTGTGTTGTTTTGTTAGGGATTCCCATGGGGGGGATCACCTTTGAATGTGACCAAGGGGCTTTGTGTATTTTATTAATGTGGTTCCTTTTTATTATTGTTTTCATGTGTTTATTTTATGTTGCATTTACCCCTTTCATTATTCTTTTAATTGTGGAGAATTAATGTGAGTAAACATATGGTTAAAAGTTTAATTAAATTAGGACATAAGAAAGTAATTATAGAAGTTGTTGGCTTTTGTATTAAATATGTAAGTGATGTGTAAGTATGTGTAAGAGTTGTGTAAGTAATATTTTGGAGTATGAAACACTCCACCTCCTTGGAAATTCAAATTTGTCCTTGAGGCTATTTTTGGAGGCTTGTGGGACAAGTAAAACTTGTTCCATACCTCTTAATTTTATTTACCAACCATACCTATGGTTGGAGGGTTGATTTTAGACCTTTTTAATGTTTTTTTTATAAATCAAGTTTCATGTTTTAATTGCACTTTCTTCATGTTTTAAATTTACAATCCTTTGGGGTGTGGGATTTTTGGGGTGTGTAAGTTTATTTTTCATATTATTCACCCACCTTTTTATTGTGCATTAGAGAATGAAATTGTTTTTGTGATGGAGTTGAGGATGTGTGATGTGGCATCCTACATGGATCCACCTCATCCTCTCCTCTTCCCTCTTCTATAAAATTGAAACTCTTTACTTTGTTTTGGGTTGTTGAACTTTTGCATACTTCATTGGGGTGAATTTTTCCTTGGCTGTTTAGAGATCTTACTTTTGGAAGGAGAATGGAGAAATTTGCATGTTTATTGGTTGCTATTTTTGGGACTATATTTTGGCATTGAAAGCTTGTTGTATTGGAACAAATATACCATGGAGAGGTAGGAGATTATCTCTTCATTTATACTTTTATTTCTTTTTATGATTGTCTAAATGGTGAATGTTTTGTGTGTTTATTGGCTGGCTGGGTAGACTTCCTAGGAGTGATGTAGGAGAAGGCTATGGGGAATCTATGTGGGGGGAATAAGGGAATGCCAGTGGCATCAAAATTCTTGTAGAGAAAGTTTGGGATTGGGATCCACCATGGAAAAGAAATAGCTTGCATTTATTACTTGTGGGGGCATAAGGAAATATGTGGGGGGCACAAGGAGAGATTTTGGGGGGCATAAGGATATGTGAGATGATTTATATTGTTGGTTTTTAACAAGTGGATACACAAATTCCCATTGGGAGGCATAAGCAGCTTCCCCTATAGTTCTTTCTCCTTTTGATTGTAATGAAGAATCCTGATTTTTTGTTTGTTGTCTTCAATGTAGTTGTAAACTGTTGTTTTGCTTGGAGTGTGTTTTTTAATTAAATTGTGCATGTTGAAAGATTGTTGTGTGTATGTTTTGTGGAAGCATGTTGATGTTATGAGTTGAATCACACCTTCTATTGCATTGTGGTCGGGGCTTGGGGGCCAGTGAAGAAGGATGGCTTCTCCTCTTCATTAGATGTCTTGGTTGGGTGGAGAGTGTTTCCTATCTCCCACTTTTGTTGTGATCAAATTTGAAGAAAAGGGAACTTTACATGTTGTTATTCTAGAGTAGAGGAGAAAGACAGCTTGACAGTCCCTTGTGAAATAAATTCTTTGGTAACCTTTCCCACTTTGAAGTGGATGAAATTTTAAATGTTTTGGAAGTGGAAAGATGTTGTATGGATTATGAAATTTGTAAAGTGAAATGAAAAGAGACAGACTCTATTTTTGCTTTAAAATAATGTGAAATAAAATGTAATATTATGCTACGTAGTTAATAAATGATTTTGGAAGGAATAAAATAAAGAAGTTGTAAAATTGCCTTTGTAAATCAATGAGTGAATGAAATGTTTTTCCCAAATTGCATTGTTAAATTGAAACTGATTATATCAATGTTTTGGAATCTCTGCTTGAAAGGAAGAAATGTGTGTGAGAAAAATACAACATTTTGTCTCTTTTAGAAATGTGTAAAATTGGAAATTAGAATTGCATTTTGGGTCTATAATAGTTTGATTTGAATCCACTAAATTTATTAGACTAGAAGATAAATGAATTTTCATATTTGGAAGATGAAAAAAATGATATCCAGATCCTTTAGAAAATTGATCTTTGTTTTAAATTTTAAAATTGGCAAATACTTTTCTAAAATGCACAATTCAAACCTACAAACAATAATCAACATTGAAACATTAAAATTTAGCATGTTATGAAATCAATGAACTCAATTTGACAAAAAAACACTTAAGGAAATAATTTAAAACATTGCAAAATCGGGCCTAAACCTTTCACATTATTTTTGCTATCAGAAGTTGTAATAATTCAAATTAGAAATCAATCAAGCAAAAATACCTTCCTAAACATCCTAAATCCTTCTTATAAAAATCCTCCATGTCTGTTTGGTATGTTGAGTGAAGGATAAGATCAAATTGAACAAAATTTATAAGTTAAACTTTACCAGTTTGATTTTAAAAGCCTGCAAAATGCTTTCTTAAATGGGCCCCTTAAACTTTATCAAAATCTAAAGTTAATGATCCTTGTGTAAAGAGGACATCGAGAGATTTCCAGAAAGTCCTCATTTTTCCAAAACTAAGCTTTCTATCAAAATTTATGGCTTTCTGAAGTTTTTCTTCACTTGTCGGAAAAATTGAGAAAATTTTCCCTGGCAGGCCCATGGCCCAAATTTTTCCCTTAAAAACTTAAGAAATTTTTTTGGAAATTTTTTTGAATTTTTCCCCATCGCCTTGCAGCCAATCAGAAGCTGTTACGTGGCCTCACAAGGCAACAGTGGAGGCGTGACATAATTTTCTTCCTTGGCGGTTTTTTAAAATTTTTGGAAAATTTTCTTAATTTACTCCGTCGGCCCGTAAACCCACATCCAATCAAGTACTTCCATGTGACACGATGGAGGGGCATAACTCTTGAAACTTTATCCCTTTTAAAAAAAAATATTTTTGGAAAAAAAAATTGTTTACCTCCATGGCCCCACACTCCCACCCTTGCCTTGAAAAAAAATCCCTTCTGAGGATGCGCAGGCCCATGCGTGCAACTTAACCCTTTCACCCACATTTGGTCAATTTTCTCAAACTTCTCCACCACCCTGCCCTTCCCTCATTTTTCCCCTGCTTTGGCTTGGAGCTCGACATGTGTCCCTGGTAGACCCGCAAAAGTGTGGGTGGAAAAGTTGATTTTACCCCATGCATGGGAAAATTTCAAAAGATCTCATCGCAGCCTGCCAAGCCACCTTTTTGGAAAATTTTCATCCCTAGGCCCGTAGGCTCACTCTTGGGGGAAATTTTCCACCCCAAGGCCCGCTGGCCCATAACTTGAGTTTTATAAGGAGTTAAGAGGACTTATTTATATCATTGGAAAGGTGAGGAAATTTCCTATCCAATGGGAATGGTTTAGGGAAATTTTGACTGCATTAAGTTTGATAAAATACAAGTTGAATCTTTAAGCCTGTTAGAGAGTGGGTATGGTGAGGAATTACCCTCTGAACCTTTTTGAACCTTCTAACCCTAAATTTTGGACCTTGTGACCTCTAATAATTTTTAATAAAGGAAAATTATGTTCTAGTGGTTTAGAATTGTTCTGGAACTTGTGAGTGATAGTTGTTGCCTTGTAACCTGTTAGTAGACTCTTTTAAAAAAAATCCATGATTTTTCCTAACTAATCCTAGGTTGTTTCTTGGGTCTCGGGTGGGTTGTTTTAGTGGGCATCACAATTCATCTATTTAGGTGCATATGTGGGAACTTGTAGAGGACCTATTCTTAAACCTAATCTAATTTTTACCTAGGACACAGGGATAAAAGGAATACAGGAAATCAAAAACTAAGCTACAAGGTGATGCACTGAAGGAATGATGAACATTAGTTTTGCTGATAGACACAAACCAACAAAATGCATACAATAATCAAGCACATATAAATAGATTTATAATGAAAGATCAGATGAGAGAAAAGGAGACAACAAAGGATCTAAAATCAATCACAAACATGTTTTATTTCTCTATAGATTGATACAATGCATTAAAAATGGATAGAAGGAAGGAAACATATTATAATTTAAATGGAAGGTCTGAACTCCATGAATTCCTTTTCTAGAAGGAAAGGGGAGCCTGCAAAAACAAAAGAATGTCCAACCCTTTATAATGAGTTTCGACCCTGTTTTTATAGATTCAACATAGAGGGGAGAAAGAGAGAGAAGCGGGAAAAAGTTCAAAGCTCAACCACCACTATTAATGCCTCCTACAAAATTTGCCGCAAATCTGTCTTGACTGCATCAATTTCTTATTTGGTGCCTCAAAAAAGGAGGAAACGACGGATCAGATCGAATCCGATCTGGTTGTTGGGGAAAAATAGATCCTGCATTAATGGCGCTAAAGATGTTTCTCTATTTTTCTCCCATATAAATTCCCCAAACATAAAGCTTCAGATCTCTATGGTGTAGACGAGGTTGATATCTTTCCAACAATGTCAGATTTGTAATGTTTTGAGCCCTAAGTCGAAAGATATGCCCCTTCGAAATTTGTATCGGGTCCTTACAAAAGGGTGGAAAAACTAGTTCGAAAACGGGCCCCCTTTTAAATGGGATGCATGGAGGTCTGGTGCTTGCTTGAGGGTGGCCTCTATATTTTTCTCTTGGAATGACCTAGGGGTGACATGTGGCTTCTTCTGTTACCTTCTTAATTTGTATGTTTTTTGGCTAATTCCTTTGCTCGGTGGGGTCATATATCTTGACCAGGGACACATGACAGTTTGGCGCTTGTCTAGAAACTTTCTCTTTATTTGACCCTTGAGTTAGTTCCATTTGTACACTTGGCATTCTCCACCAGCTTTCCACTATGCATTGACTATTCAACCTAAATCTGTACCCTTTTTTAGACTAGACGCGCGAAGGCTCCGTGCTCGCTTAAAATCCCGATCAAGATTTTCCTTTGGAGGAGCATCAAGTTGACACTTGGAAGCCTCTATAGGTCTTTGGAATTTTCAACGACCTCCCTATTTCCTTTTTCGACCTTGGGATATGTGGCAAACTAGCACTTGTTTGAGTCTCCTCTTTTTGGATTCAACTTTGGAGAAGCATCATACCGACACATGGTATTCTCCACCAGAACTTCAATACTTAGCATTTTTTAAGGCCCTTCATGTCCTCCTTTAGACCTCTATTGACCATTTGCTATGTGGAGAGTTGGTGCAAGTTTTATTCTCCGCCTTGGGCTCCCATTTTGGAATTATGTTGAGCTGACACTTTGACCCTTCCGCTGAGTCAGAGACTTTTTCAACGGTTGTACAAATTTTCGAGGCTCTAGACGCATGAAATCCTAGTGATTTTTTGAGCTTCCCTTTTTGGATTTAACTTTGGAGAAGCACCGTGCCAACACATGGCTCTCTTCATTGCCTCCTCAATACTTAGTCAATTTTTGGACTCGTTCTGAACTGTTTTGAGCCTGAAGACTTTGGATCTTCATCATTTCTTCTTTTTTTTGTTATATAGGGTCGTTTAGTATTTCACATGCCCTACCACTTCATTATTGAGTCCTTCTGTGACCTATTTGCAAGATTTAAACATGTTTTCTCTGGTTCTTTCTGTACGGGGTCGTGGTTGATCCAATACTTTTCTTAGGGGGTGAAATATGGATAACAAGAACCTTATCTTTCCGATTTGTAAAGAAGTATTAACGGCTTCACCTCTTATGAAGAAGAAAACTTTAAAAATATTTATGAGGCATGTTTGAAAAGATGGGAATTTCTCATGGTGGTATTGATAAGAAGGGAAGTAATATCTCCCACAAATTTAATCTAGAGTTTACATAGAGCAAAATCCTTATGTACGCTAATTCCTCATATTAATGAAAAGCACAGGGGAATATGGATGGGAATGAGAACAATACCTCCACTCCTTCTCACCCCCATGTCACCATGGCATAACATAGAACCTTAGGATCCTACTCAATTTGAGGAATGATAGAGGAAAGTAGAAGAAGGAGCAGGGTATAGTACCTCTGAATTAAAGCATTGGGATATTTAGTTCCAGCCATTTGACCTAAGAAATAAGATGGAATGCAAAATATATAACCCCAAATTTGAAGAGTAAATTTTGTAAAGGGACTTACACACAAGTAAGTATGGGGGAAATGATGAGGCCATAATATGCCCGTTAAATGTACAATAAATGATCTCATATTACTCTCCTTTTTATTAAGTTTGACTGCATTTTGTGGCTTTTGTTTGATCAGATATGAGTTAGGATGTATTTTTCCATCTTTTGTTGATTATGATTCTAAATTTTAAAAGCTTTATAATTCCTAACAAAGTGTTTTGGAAACTCAATTTTGTAATAAAGTAGGTCACAATCAGGCAGAAGAACAAAGTATGAAGCGGTCAACATATTTTTGAAAGCATTTGTTTTTATACAGCTTAGTTTCAGAACTTCCAAGCTAGTTCCAGAACTCCATTACACAGTCACAATCTTTATCACCTCATTCTAGAAATTTCAAACTTAGTTCCAAAACTTTAGTACTTAGTTCCATAATTATCAGAATTAGTTCTGGAACTCTTGCGGATAGCTCTAGAACTTTCTCGGTTAGACCAGGAATGATTTCCTTTAGTTATTGAACTCTTCTAAAGTTCCAAAACCAATAAGAATCTTTTCCAAATAGTTGGTGATTTTTCAAATCAATGATCCTATCAATCAAAATCACATTAGAATACTTCAGACTCTCCATACTTGCATATCTAGGATAATTATCACACAGTTGTACGTCTAGTCATGTTCCAATTCAACATCTATTCTGGGAACGATTTAATTACATCATATCAGTGGAACAGTTATGACCATAAATGCACCCTTGGAAGAATTATATACATATAGACCTACAGATAGATTAAAAAATAGGAATATATAGATATAGAACATGAGATAGATATGGATTGATATACACAGATCCAACACGTTTTTGTAATGCAAAACGTTTTATCAATAAAATAGCCATTTATATTTTGAGAGAAGATTAAGTTGTCCAATAACTTTTCAAGGTGGAGCAAGGGCCCACTCCTCCAAGAAATAAGATCCTCATTTTTGTTGGTATTTATATGTTTAGAGAAAATAGTTTAGATCTGTTAATTCTGTATAAATTTTAATTCCTTAAGTTGAAAACTATTATAGACTTATCCCTGCATGTGTTCTAGATTAAGCTCTTATTTCTTTGCAATCATTTTCCAAGCATTCTCAATTGTGTGTTTATTTTTGTAATGTTTTTTTATTTCCAGAAATTCCTTTCTGCAAAGTTTGTTTATTTCCAGCAATTCCTTTATGCAAAGTGTGTTTATTTCTAACAATTCATTTATGTAAAGCATGTTTAATTCCAACAGGTTTTCATAGTTTTATTCCAATAAGGTTTTTAACCAAGAATTCCTTAAGACATTGAAAATATCCCATAGAAAATACAAAATACCTACAATTAATTACTAGATCACTAAGATTCTTCTTGTTGCATATAGCTTTAGAAACACCCTTGGTTTGAATATGACATCAACAGAGAGTTGATTAAATTAAGGGAATAACAAAACCCATCAACACCTATTATATTCTTTCCTTCATGGACCAAGCCTTTTCACGTTCATGTAAACACATTTGGCATGGCCATTGGAACAAAATTATCCCATCCTGGAGAAGGGATTATTGATCATCCTTTTTTTGTGAGTAGGAAGTTAAATCTAGTAGAACATAATTACACCACTACCAAGCACAAGGCCTTTTCTATGATATACATGCTCCATAAGTTTAAATAATATTTATTAGCTACCCAATTAATATTTTATACATACCACAAGACACTGAAGTACTTGGTGAACAAGCCCATTTTATAGGGGCATATATGTTGTTGGGTTCTATTATTCCAGGAGTTTAACTTTACTGTGGTGACTAAGCCAGGAAATAGTAATTCTGGTCCAGATCATTTATCTAAGATTAAATTTGGAGAGGACATGTAGAGAATTGAGGATATAATGTCAGATGCACAATTATTTAGGTTAAATCACACACCCTCGTACTTAGAGGATATTGTTATCTTTTTTTGAATAGGTGGGCACCTGAAGGTATGAAGGATTTGGAGAAGAAACAACTTGTTATCCACACTGTGATTTACATTTTGATAAGTGGAGACTTATAAAAATTAGGCAAAGATGAAGTTTTGGGCTATTGTGTACTTGAGAATGAGCACAAAGCAATTACGGAAGAGGCTCATTATGTCATTGGGTAAGTGCACCAAGTTGGGGGACAATTAAGTGGACATCAAATCTTGAATTTTACATTAAAAATAGCAAAACATCAAATTTAGTCTTCCGCGGACTTGAACCATGCCAAAAAGTAAAAACTATGTCATAAAAATGGTACCATTGCGTAGGGGAGACAATTATCTTTGTAGAAATACTGATTTTAAAGGTGAATAGAAGAGGATTTTTTACTAATAGTAGGTCTTTAAGACACTTTTTCCTGTGAATGTTTATGTCTACGTTTAAGACTGCAAATTTTTTTTCACTTATCAGAATGTCATAAAACTTATACCATCCCAACTGTGGTGAAATTATATACATGTTCAAAAAAAAAATAATTTGATTTCAATATTTTTTGATGAAGTTATGGTGGGCAAACGGAAAGTGCTCTGTTTTCTTTATGTTTTCATACCACTTTCACGGAAAAAATCATAAAAAATAAAATATTACTCAAAAAATTACAAAATAAAATCCATCCCAAGATAGATAGTGGCATATAACTTCTCACCAAATGAAAAATATATATATCAATTTTTGGTCATCCAAATTGTGGGCAAACGGACTATAATCTTATCGGCGTTTTTAAAAAAAAATACCAAGTCATTGAATTTTGAATGTTTAATATTGGTAATCTTGTCCATTTTTTACAAAAATTAGTATTTTGGAAACTAGATTCTGGATGCTACGATTCATATTACTATAATTTTGTCTAATTTTGAGTGTATGTATTGCTAATAATCCCTATAAGTTGATATTATGTTGTTATTTGCAATATGATGTCCATGGATGACCCTATATTTGTCCATCAACTTCCTGCACTTACCCCATTACTGGTCAACACTATGCAGAAGACACCACTACGTGTAAGATTCTATTAGCTAAACTATGGTGGGAAACATTATACAAGGATTGAAAAGAATATTGTACAGAATGTGACTATTTTTAGCATCTTTGAAAGCCTAGGCATAGAGATGAGATGTGTTTGAGGCCTATTGTTAGCGTAGAACCTTTTGAGAAGTGGGAAATTGAACTTTTGGGTCCTATTTCCCCACCCGCGTGCAAGACTGGATTACACTATATTAACTTGTATAGATTATCTTACAAGGTGGGTAGAAGTGGTGCCTACAAAGTATTTCACAACTATGGTAGTAAGGTTTATGTGGGAAAATATTATCAACAGGTATGGATGCCCTTTAATTTTAACAAGTGATAGGGGTAATCATTTTCTTAATGATACCATCAAAATACTATTAGATGAATTTATGGTTGCACACCATAAAACAACACCCTATGTTCCTCAGGAAAATTAAACTTTTGAGGCCTTCAAAAAGATTTTGAGCCATACATTGACTAAGATTTGTGATGTTGGAAGGAAAGACTGGGATGAAAAAGTCTCTTTTGTACTTTGGGCATATAAGACAACCTACAAGAGGTTGAATAAATAACACCTTTTAAATAGTGTTTGGCGTAGAGGTTGTTCTACCCATGAAACTCATGTCACCTTCTCTATGTATTGCGTGACCAAGAGGGTTGGAAGATGAGGAAGAACTTGAGAAATGTATTGAGAAACTGATGTAGCTAGATGAAAGGAACACCATATCCAGATGGATTCAGAAGCAAGAAAAGGCCACATGGAAGGCATGGAATGATAAACATATTAAGGAAAATAAGATTTAGGTTCAACAAATGGTTCTTCTTTATGACTCAAATTTTTTGCACCACCCTAGAAAACTTAAGGTGCATTGGTTGGGACCTTATGTTATCACGTATATACTTGATTTTGGCTCTTGCCAATTAGAGGTGCTAGATGGAACACAGTTTCCCGGTTACTTCAATGTGAGTATCCTGAAGCCATACTATAAATAAGTATTCTTGGTGTTTTTAATAAGGCAGTGTCACAACTTAGATTATATTTCCTTAATGCATTCCCTTTAAATGTGTTTCCTTTTATCTTTTTTATGCTTTGTTAATTTAGTTCATTGTTTTGTGTAATAAGTGTGCTTACATGCAAGAAGCTGATTATTGTCTAAGTGTTTTCATGCATAGAGGACCATGCATACCCTTAGTGTGGGGTGGATAAATAAGGATTGATTGGTGCCTTATTTTAAATTGTGGTGCATGATAAAAAAAAACTTATAGGTGATCAAAGAAGGGACGGGATTAGAAAAGAAAATTTTAAGGAAATTGCTCAAATTCAAGACCACGCATGGGAGGATAGATGTTTAGTATAACGTGACATAGGTTTCAGCATTGGAGACTACTTGGGAAGAGTATCATTTGATAGGTACTTCAGAGTAGGGAAACACGGATAGAGGAGATTTGTGGCAAAGAAGTAGTGGGCGCACCAAAAGGTTATGATGTAGGTGCATAAATGTGACGTGCGGGAGGAAAAAAGCATGGATGCAGAATTAATGTCATGTATAATGGCAGTTGGGAGAAATTAATGTGAATAAAGTTTGAAATTGGCTATAAGGTTAGCATTTGTAAAAATCATTATTACCTTGGATTATTGACCCTAACGAGTGTGAAGTGTGAAGAAGAACTAACGATGAAGAGTAATCTATATATTGACAAGCTAGGAAGAATTGAAGCACATTGTATGTAGCGTTTGGTGTAGAATTGAGATTTTGGCATTGGTGTGTGTGCTCTAAGGATGGTTTTTGTGATTATGGCTTGAAAGAAATAGAGTTGCAACTAGGCTTTGGTAGATCAAAGGGTCTAGTTCACACTCGAGGTACACAAAGTAAAAAGGTGATATTTTGGAAGTTACATAATGTCCCAATCAAGTGAGAGAGGAGATATGGCACCATGATGAGCTCTAGTTTTTGAAGTAGAGGCCAATGAAGTGGTGGAGGACTAGTTGGTCGAAATGTTATATCCTAAGGGAGTGATTAAAGGATGACTATGGAAAACGAAGATAACAAGGTGTAAGATTTCTGATACTAACCACAGGATGGATAAATGAATGAATGATATCACCACTGAGACCATTAGAAAGATCATTCAAAGGATGGTGGATGGAGTTAGGGTTTTGGATAACTCTATGAAGGAGTTACTAGAAAGCATAGGGGTCATGCAGATTTTTGAGTTTCCTTATTTTGGAAATCTCAAGAAATTATACCAATGGCTCATGTCGCAGGTACACAAAAATTTATTTTACTTCATGGGTATGAGGATTTAGATTACCAATAAATAATTGGTAAGGTGAATGTGTTGCATGACTCAGGCTAAGATATTTCTAGAGATTTATCTGAAAACGAATGCATTGATGAAAGGTCTACCACATTTAAATACAAGAAGGGAGGTCAGGAATTTAAAGTTAGAAATGTTTAAGATATGGTGACAAGGATTCAACATGGCTCATGGGTTGTAAGTTAGGTGCCTCCAAACATTAGACAAAAGTAAAAAATGTTAGCTACACATAGCGCATAAGATGGCAAGAAAAACCTAATACAACATCATTGGATACATTATAGAGAGCTTAGTGACTAAGGTGCGCATCTAGGAAGACAAAGGTGACAAAATTACTTGGGGTGCTATTCTTCTTTTACTTTCATTCATTGAAATTGGCATGCCCAATGGGCCAAGGGAGTAGGTGTTGGAATTTCCATTGGAAAAAATTCACTCATGCAAAAAATTGTGAAGTATGCATTACATGGATCTATATCAAATACCTATAATGATGTGGTAGAAGAAGAAATGAGATCCAAAGCCACCATTGCATGGAAGATTTCAATTTGAAGGATGAATTGAAGAAATCATATCAAGAATTTACTATGTGCAAGGCATTGGATATAATTATAAAGACAAGGACCATTGAAGAAGAAAATAAGGTCCTTAAGGTAATGAGGAATGAGATGTTTTGGGACATGGAGAGGCTTACGTTGATTGAGAAAAAGTTTGATGAACTTGCAACATCCTAGGATCCACATAGGGAGAGACTAAAATACATTAATAAGCTCATTGTGTAGAAAATGAATCTCATGGAGGGGATGGTCTCTAGCATGGCTAACATTGTTAGATTATTATAGAATGAGAAGGAAACAATGACTCATGATTAGCTAGAAGCCATAGTTACATAAATTCATGATAAAACTAGCCAAGTGCTAAGTGACTAGAATGAATTGGAGGTAGAGATTAAGAATGTATATCTAGAGTTAATCCTTCTTGTAGAAGAGCAAGGTGCTAACTATTCTATCATTCAGTGTATAAGTACTTCCTTTATTCTTTCATTCTTTATTCATTATTCATGGAGATATAATATGGCTTACAATTTATGAGGGTGGAAATCCAATTAGTGTAGGGTAATGTTGGGCTAAGATAGTATATCCTAAGTATGGATGGTGCATAAGTTTTGGGAGTGCAAACATAGAGCACGTAGGTGTGCATGAGAATGTAGTAAAGCAGGGCATGCCTAGGAGTAGGACTTAGCCATTTTCAGCATGGGGATATTTTTGGACATAGAGTCTGGAGCATGCAATGATATGAATACTTACAGAGTATGAAAGTATTTTTGGGATGAGTAGGATATCAAGAAATATGCATATTTTTGGAGATAATAATAGGATTATAGTATAGTTGTATTATTAGGTGATCTATTATTAGTGCTTGCATGATTTTATATTCTCATGTAAGGGTGCATGACTATTATTATCATGTAGCCTATTTTTGAAGGTACGTGGGTGGTGAAGGGAAAGTCCCCACCCTTATAAATATGTATTGATTTGCATGGTTTAGGTAGTTCGATATTATTGTAGTGTTATGCTGCGAGTTTGTTAACGCACATGCCTATGGTGACCTTATGGTGTATGAAAGAAGCTTATGTGTTTTACATTATTAATATAATGGACCTTATTGGCTGGATATTGGTGTTGGATGTAACTAAACATGTATCTTTCATGGTTAATTTGATTATCATAATTTTTTAGTTATTCCCTCATATGTTTTAGATGTAGATCCGGTTTATGAATTGTGGTTTAATTGATTATATGTTATGAATATTGTAAAATATACATTCATTTACACTAAAATCTTAGACAAGCTTCTCTAAAGAGGGACATGGTACCCTCACATGCTTTGGTTGAGCGCTCAGTTTAGGCTAAGTGATGGTTAAGCATGGCTTGAGATTTTGGTGGTAAAATCTAGGCTACATCAAAGTTCTATTTCCATCCCATGCGCTATGAATAATCATACTTTATCCATGCATTAATATTATCTACAATTAGATTTGTATGCTCTTTTCCTATTATTTCCCAATTCCTATCCAAGATTTTCTTATTTCTGGCTTGCTTTGTGATCAAATAATTTCTTCTTTTTCTTTCCAACATATTATCACTCATCGTACCCAAATGACTCAAGTTTTATTTTATAGGTTCATGTAAAATATTTTTTCATCCTCCTTCATACATCCATGCACAAATCATGTGCACTTCTCAACATTTACCCACATCTTATACCTATTCAATTCATTAGCACAACATTACCCCACACTAGGTATATTGTTTTTCCTTGGGAAATTCAAAGAATGAATGAATGATTCATAGGTAATACCCCAAATAATATAAAGAATAATCTTCTCCCATGTAATCAAAAATGAGACTAAGATACATTAATTTCTAGGAATTCCACTCCAAGATTTATCTTTAGCCACTTCCACTCATCTAACATGCTAGCATACATTCTCAATAATTTTCTAACAATCTCTGGAATCCCTTTTAGGGTTACTCCACTATCCTTCTCCCTTAATTCTACTAGAATGGTATCCCATTTTGAATCCATTCCCTCAAGGATGTCTATATCTTTAATAAACGTCACCTACAACTCCTCTAGTATCTTTTTTATTTTAGCACACTTTTTTCTAATGGTCTTCTTCAATCCTTCCATATCCTACAATTTTTTCACTCATATTGCTCTATCCCTAGTATACTAAGAGGAATTTATGATACTCCACTTTTTTCCTCTTTAGATAAGAACATTTCTATGATGGAGGAATCTTGAAAATTTATGAACACTTTTTCCTCCATGAATGAAGTTTCCTTCACATCCACACCAAGGGTATCATACTCCTTTATTATCTTCTCCACCTCATTTTTCCTAGCCTAAGCTTTAATTTGTGGTAGGTTCTTGTGTTGTATTTATCTTTGCTAATAACAAGGTAGATAATTATCCTAGTTGATTAATCTCTCTATTTTGATCAATCTTTGTTGTCAAAACTACTTCTAGACATAAATGCACAATAGTTTGAATAATATTGGATGCCTTAGAGTTAATGGAGGAATACCTCCCCTTGACCTTATTTAGCTTGGCTAAAAACTTCTAATTCTTCCTACTAACATCCTCAAAACTTTTTTTTGCATCATGCAATCTTGCTCCTGTATTCATATTTATATTTATGACCTTTGTAGCCATTTTTCTTAGTGTATTTTCATCTTGCGCAACTGTTAACTATGTTGAATACAAAATTGAGAGTTTCTTGGTTGGGTCCCTCTTCCCTGTAACTCATGGATGACCTCTAGTTTTTTTTTTTAAATTCTTCTCCTTATGAGTTTGTATAAAAAATGAAATCACCTTTCGCTTGCAGATATGGGCTTTTGTTTTTTAAAACATGTCCCAATAATAAAAATATTTTGGATCTATAGAATTTTTTAATATTACTTGGATGATCATGGTTGTGTCATTAAAATAGGACATAAATGGTCGATGAGGGGATCCTTCTCCTGACCTTATTCTTTATGATGTTCTAGGTCCTAGTCCTTCTGCACACTACTCAAGCTACAAATCTTGTGTAACATTGTCCTATGCATGAGTGGTTTCCTATTCAATTCCTTGGTCAACTTACTCAATTTCATATCCTCACTTTTCTTCTTCTTATCCTACCTCCACGTGTACTTATGAGGTGTCGATGGCTATATATTCTTCATCACATACCTCATATTGTTATGGCTCTTGTTCTTCGTTAATCTAGTCCTCTCCAATCAGGATTTCCATGTCCACTATATTAGTTGGGATAGTTGGAGACACCCAAGGAGGGTTGCACACTAAACTTGATTTAGTTTTTGTTCTCCTCCTTCTCTACGCACTGTGGTCTAATTGACCCTATCTTTCATCTTCTTCCTCTTTAACTGGATTAGACTTATGCTTATTTTATCTCTTGATTTCCCTTCTTGAAGGGGTAGTGTAATAGTCATGTCACATACCTCCACCACTTTTCCATCTTTCCTGAAGGATGTGGTGTAATATTCATATCACATACCTCGACCAATTTTCCATCTTGTAAATTTGGGCACAAATATACATACACTATACAATCCTCCTTTCCAACTGTTAAAGTTACAATGGGATTGAGGTCCATCCCATCTAAATCAAAATTTTCTTCATAAGGTTTCCTTGTGACATAGTATTAGTTATTTTGTATATTATTTTAGTCTATGTCCACCTTACCTATGTTGAGTTTTAATGGTTGTACGTCCCTTATTATGTTAACTAAGCTCTTGAAGTACCTAGCTGTGAACGACAAAGGAACTTTACAAAAAGGACCCATTTCTTCATTTAACAATAAAAATATTGCAATATAAAAGTGTTACATCATATAAAATTATGCTTTTCCTACCAACACAATAAGAAGCTCCCTAAATATGCACCATTTATTCTAAAATGATGTGTGAATCCACTTGTATCATAAGTCCAAGTGAGCCTTGTATGCATTGGTTATCCATCACAAGTATATTTCACAAAACTTTATGTTGGGATCGAGTTTTCATAGGGTGTGATGTTGCCTAGAATTTGCAAGATAACACCCTAGTCGCGTTGGCACATCACTCAATCTAGACTGAGAAATCACCCAAAGTGTGTAAAGGTACCAGGTCCCTCTTTAGGGTTGTTGTAATAGGATGTTAACATAAAGAAGATAGGAACATATAGATTCATAACTAATCCATCATCCTACAGTGCATGCTACCCACATATCTATGAAAGAACAAGCTTAGACAATAATCATCATTGAATTAATAACATGTAATATAGAATGACACTTATATTTAGCCAATATCTTCCATCTATTAATAAATACAGAAGCTCCTTATAATATTGTCAATTTATATCAAAGCACATATGGATCTGATACACACATACACCACTCTTCGTGATACATGTAGTTCTCTGTGTAATGACTTTCTGTGTATATTTTTACCATGTACCTAACATCATATATATATAGGGTGGGGACTTTCCCTTCACTACTCAACTATTCCAAAAATAGGTCGCATGTTGTTGATAGCCACATGCCATTTACAATTATAGTCACACATGTAAGTGTGCTATCTATAGTTCTCTTGCAATTAACTTAAGTGTCCATTCTATTCTTATCTTGTCTTCATGCATAGACACTTTAAACCACTTCTCCAAATATAGATAATGCATGATGCACACATCTCTGCATCATTGATGTGTTCCGCATGCCATCTCCTAAAATTAGATCCTCATGCTAAAAATTGGCGAAGTCCCGAAATCTTACCTTCTACACATGGGTCCTTCATATCCTTCCACGCCTTTAATCCTGGCCTTCTATCCCACGTGGACTCCTTGTGTGATATTTGACAAGTATTCTTTGATCAACATTACCCCACACTAATCTCATTATCATCCCAACAATGGGTATCTTCAAAACTTTGAAGTAAAGAATAGAAGAATGGAAAGAATAAAGAAAGAATTTTTATGAGGTTATTCAAGAAACCTCCTCTGTATCAGTTTGTAGTATCATCTCTAGATACTCCTCTTTTATTTCATCCTCCAAAACCTTTCATTCAGTGAGTGTCTACTCTGCCTTCTCTGGAATATCCATAGCAATGGATTCCAACTCATCCCCTGTAATTTCTCCTTTCTCATTTTGTAGAACCAACACAACACTAGACATGGATGTCATCCTTCCTTCCAAAAGGTCCATCTTCTATGTAATCAGCTTTCTAAGCTCTTCCAACTGAGTATTGTGTAGCTCTTGTGCTATTGCCAGGGCCTCATGCTTTTGTTTAACTATTGTCAACCTTTCTGCACGGCCCAATGTCTCATCTTTCATGGCCTTCTGGACCTCATTGTTCTCTTCCAAGGTCTTAATGTTGATGAGTGCTTCTAGAGCTGTGCATATATTTAAAGCTTGATCCACTTTCTTCAACACTTCTTGTAATGCCTGTAACAACCCTTCATAAGATGTGATTTTCCTCATCACAGACACTTTCTCCCATTTGGTATCTTGTTCTGATCTTTCTGGCACTTGCACATGCAGATTTCCATCTTCGAGCACCAAGTCCACCAACTTTCCCACATAGTGTATCACTGAAGGAAATGTTTGTGGTACCTTGGGTTCCAAGTGTGGCCTTTCTTTGATTACAGAGTCCCCAATCTCCTCTACGATGCTTATGAACACTTCATTTTTCTTTTGCAAAAAGTCCCTTTCCTACATTATGCACACTATCTTAGCATCCTTTGTCTTTATATCTTCGTGCAACACTTTGATTGTGGAAGATTTGTCCATGTTTCTTTGAGCCACCTCTATAGAAACTTTCACCAGTGCATTGCTAACCTTCTCGTCTGACATGACAGTAGGCTTTACTGTCATGTGTCTAGCCTGAGGCACCTTCTTCAACTTCCTTAAAACGCATGACTCTTCACACACATCAAATTCAGGCTCGTCCATATGGGTGTGCATTGACCATGATAGTTATTTTCATCTACGCACAGTAGCCATATCCTCGTCCATCAGCTCCTAGCCAAATAGATCCTTCTACGCTATTTTGCACTAGAAGTGGGCGTGGATAATCTTTCCTGCATCCTCTGCATATCCCATGGCCAGTGGAATGTGCTTCCCACTTGTCCTTCTAGACATTTGCTTCTTAGGAAATCTATCTTCCAAGTTTGGGACTTGGGTCTCCATGTCCTGAATATCCTCTGTAGTTGTTTCTTCTGGTTCTTTCTCTTCTTCTCCTTCCTTTGATGCCTCATTATGTTCTTCTGGGATTTCTAGAAGTGTAGGAGATGTAGGTGCACTTTCATTTGATTCCTCCACCTCATCATTCAACTTCAGCTTCCTCCTTCTCTGTGTGGTCACTTCTTTTTATGGGGAGAGTCAGGTTGATTTGTGCACAGGGGTTGGGGTAACACCTTGGGTCCTTGTTCTCCTACATACTCTTTTAAACAAGTGCTCCCCTTGGACTGCATCCAAGTCCTCTTCATCCCCCTCTTATGGCTAAGGTGGGGTAATGGTGCACTCAGCTTCACTCTGACTTGTAGGATGTATCCTACCCCTATGTTCTAAACCATCACTATCTTCACGTTCTTCCTCCTCATCCTACACTTTGATTTTCTCGGTGGTCTTAGGTGCTGGAATATTCTCCATTGTATGCTTCCCTTTTAGTGGTGTTGGAAGTGCAAACTCACCTTCCACATATTTTTTGTTCTCCATCTTTGGCTTCAACTGGAGATACACCAATGTTTCCCCCAAATCTACTACAGCCAAGCTTATTGGCTTGATATTCAATACTTCTAAAATAATTCTCTCTATATAGGCACTCCTTCTAGGATATACATAGTTTTTCCTTAATGTATGATAGTCACAGTCTACCTTATTTAAATTGAAGATCAGTCTATGTGTGTCGGTAAATCTATGAATAGATTCCTTAAAGTACCTTATAGTGAATGTGTAGGGTAACTTGCACCAAGGGCTCTAGACTCCATCCTTCATTAGAAAGCATCGATGCAAAAATGCTGGTATACAGCAAACTGAACTTGTTTTCCTACCACTACTGGTAGGTCCTTTGGGATGTGCCACTCTTCCCCAAATGCCATGCAGAGCCTATCATACCACTTCTCTGCCCTTTGTTTTACTTTGTCTATCATGGCCCCCTTGTATAGGTATTTTCTGAATCTTTCAACTGGGGACTTGTTCTCCATGGGGTATTCCCATATTTTCTCCTTCGGTCCATTTGGTACTCCAATCTCCATGAAGATTAGTGATAGTAGAACATCCCTAAAGCTGATATTCCCCCTTGTGCATGCTTCTTCAACTATTTTCTCTATAATATATCCTCTAATGTTGTAGATTGTCCCCTCTGACATTTTTCATGCCACATGTAACCACATTATATTTACCTGAGACCACCACTCTTGATCATTCAACTTGGTAACCAGGTGTGCTGTAGCTTGTACCACTAGAAATTTTTTAAATTTTTCTATGTCCATTCCACGTGGACCCTTTAGGTATCCCAAGTCCTATTTATTCTTTGAAATAACAACTTTATCTGTGAGGTCACTCTTTATATCTTCTCTTGTGGCTTTCAGACCTGTCACTGATGAAATAAGTGCAGACGAAATTCTTACTTTACGTCCTATAAATTAGAAGAAGTCTTCGTGTACCCTACTTATGATCCATGGGTACAAGGGCTCATACTTTCTGAAATATGACAGCTCATACAACTGATATACCCCAATTCTCTTCAAAATATTTTCACCTACATCATCATGTACTAGCATGCCATCTGCCATGTGTTTGTTTGTTCTAGAAGTGAGCAAGGAATCGAGCTCCTTTTTGTTATTTGAGGTCCTATGATTATATTCATTTACTTTGCTATTTCTAATGGGTGAATCCCACTCTTGTCTAATAATGAATCCTTCTAGGTATTGCATCTCTGAAAAATGACTTTTAAGTGCCATCTCTTCTTCCTCGATGACCACCTTCTTATTTTATTTTTCTTCGGCTGCAGATGCCTTCTTTGGTGCCATTTCTACCTTGCAAATGTCTTGTCTTCAACTCTGAAACTCTGTGAATCAAACCCTATCTCAATTCAAGTATGCCCTAGGTGGAAACTTTGTAACCTAACCCTTCCCTATCTTTCTACTTCACTCAAACCCTTCACCATTGGGGATGTAAGCTTCTTATATCACAAATCTAGTTGTCACTCTTGATTTCACACCCTTCACACCTTAACTCAATCACTCAACTCTTTACACTTGGATCTTCTCACAAATACTCTTAGATACAATAGTAAAAATGAATCTGCATCCCTTCCTTATATAAATTTTTCAAATTTTGATGCATTTATTGATCCTCACCTACCAAATATCCCTTCATTTATTGACCAAATCCATTCATTCCGTGTGGTACATTTTTACACCCAGCTATAACCTTCTAGCGCACCTTCCTACCCTCGGGTCATAGACTTCTCTTTAGCGTAGGCTCCTGTACCCAAGTACCTCATCACTACACCTTCTCCTGGTAGCTAACATGGCCTACGCTTACCTCGCGTTATGTTTTTCTTTACTTCATCTCCATCCTTGGTCACTTTTGAGAAGTAATATTCCTTTGACTTAAAGCACACCCGTAGTAGCTTATCCCTTTCACCTTTCAAATCCTACAGTCTTTTTCTTGGATAACGAAAACCACCCCACACTAAATATATATGCAATCCTCTACACATAAACATTCTTCATATAGTAATTAGCGTCATGCGCGCAAGCATTCTTATTACACAAACAACAACTAAATTAACAAAGCATAGTGATAATGAAGGAAATACATTAAGGAAATACTAAATTGAAAACCTAAACTAAATGGCAACACTACCTTATTAAAAACACCAAGAATACTTATTTATAGTGGGGCTTCATCCTACTCCCTTTAAAGTAACTAGGTAGTCATGTTCCATCAAGTGCTTCTAATTAGAAAGCACCTAATTCAAGTATAGAAGTGATAACATACGGCCCCAACCAATGTACTTTGAGATTTCCTGGATGGCACAAGAACTTTGAGTCATAAATAAGTACATTTTGTCCAATTTCAAACTTCTTATCCCTTATATTTATATCATGCCATGCCTTCTACCTAGCATTTTCTCATTTCTAACTCCAATGTTCTATGGCTCAGCTCTCATCCAGTTGAATCATTTTTTCAATACATTCTTCTAAAACCTGTTCATCAGCTAGACCTCTAGCACGTGCAATGCATAAATAAGGTAACATAAATTCTATAGGAATAATAGCTTCCGTGCCAAATACCAACTGAAATGGTGTGGCTTTGTTCAATCTCTTGTAAGTTGTTCTATATACCCAAAGCACAGCTGACACTTTATCATCCCAATCCTTTCTTCCAACATCACATATTTTTTTCAAATTTTGGCCCAAAATTTTGTTGAAAGCCTCAACAGTTCCATTTTCCTTAGGATGATAAGGTGTAGTTTTATGGTGTGCAACCATAAACTCACCTAATAGGATCCTGATTGTCTCATTCAAAAAGTGTGTACCTCTATCAATTTTCAAGCTTAAAGGACATCCATATCATGTAAGAACATTCTCCCATAGAAATCTAGCTATTGTAGCTTCTGTACAATCTTACATTAGTGCTGCTTCTACCCACTATGTAAGATAATTTGAGCAAGTAATCATATAGCGCGATCCAATCCTACGCACGGCTGGGGAAATAGGTCTTACAAAGTCAATGGCCCATTGCTCAAATGGTTCTTCACTAGTAATTGGTCTCAAAGGCATCTCATCTCTTTGCCCTAGTTTTCCTAGGCGTTGACAATGATCACACACCTTACAATAATCTTTACAGTCTTTATATAATATCTCCCACCATAATCCAACAATTAAGATCTTTTAGGTAGTCACATCACATACATAATGGCCTCCTGCAATACCACCATGAGCATCTTCCATGATATCCTTGCACTCATGCTCTAATACACAACAATGTAATAATTCATCTCGACCAAGCTTGTAAAGGTCACCACTAATTAGCATAAATGGTGTCACGTGTATAGCAAGTTGCTTCTTTTCTAATGCTTTCATTTCTTCTGGTGTCATACATGTTCGTAGAAAGACAATAATGTCCTCTAGTTCCATGGGTACGCATTGTAACCTGTGTAACTATGCATCTAACATTGTTTCTTCAATTGTCTGTGCATCCTCTCCTGAATTGATTATAGATAAATGGTCTAGTCCAGAATTGATTTTCTCTAGCTTTACCAAAACTATGAAGTCAAACTCTTGAAACAAGAGTACCGATCAGCATATGCACCCCTATAAGACTAGCTTGTTTACCAAGTACTTCAATGCCATATGATCTATATAAAACACAAAGGGTGTTGCTAACAAGTACTGTCAAAACTTATACAATGTGTAGATCATTGACAAATCTTCGTGATCTATAGTTGTATAATTCCATTCATCAGGAGTCATCTTCCTACTAGAAAAATAGATTGGATGATCTACAATACATTCGCCAAGTTGAGCTAACATAGTGTTAATGGCCATACCAGAAGCATCCACATGCACATGGAATGGTTTATCCCATGATGGAAAGTGCAAAATGGATGCAGTAGTAAGTTTCTCTTTTAATACCTCAAACACGCGTTGTTGTGGCTCTCCCTAATAAAATGTACCTTTCCCCTTCAGTAATTCTTCCAAGCATAGAACAATTTTGGCATACCCTTTTATGAATTTTCTGTAATATCTTGTATGACCTAAAAATCCGCACACCTCACTTTGATGGGTAGGCACTTCTAGGCCTAAAATGATTACAACCTTGGCCAAATCAACTAGCAAACCTTCCTTACAGATTATATTTCCTAATAGTATCCCAAATGGCATAGCAAATATGCACTTCTTCATATTCAAAGAGATACTCAATTGTCTACATTGTTCAAACATTAAGCACAGATTGTCATAATGATCCTTCACAAGCCCATATACTTTCCAATCATCTAGGTAGACCTGTAAGAAGTTGTGGATAAAATATTTGAACTCCTGAACAACTATGTGCAAAAATACAGCATGCGTGTTTTTCAATCCAAAAGGCATCATAGTATAGGAAAAACTGCCCCATTTAGTAGTAAATGTTTTATTTTCTTGATCCTCCTGAGTGATCCAAACCTGATGATACCTGAAAAATCCATCGGTGAAAGAATATATTTCACTCCCTATAACTCCTAGTATTTCCTTAGTAAATGGTGTAGGGAAAGGATCTGTGACGCATGCAGCATTCAGCTCCCTGTAGTCCACACATATCCTAATCCTTCTGTCCTTCTTGATACTGATCATCATTGGGTTAACCCATTATGATTCATCAAGGGACTTGATAATTCTAGATTTCAACATTTTATCAATTTCTTCTTTCACCTTTTTGTGTAAATTAGGATTCATTCTGTAAGGTATCTTCCTAACTGGCCATGCACCGTCCTTAAGTTTTATTTTCATTTCCCCAAGTGATTCATGCACACCTTTCATTTCATGATATCCTTAAGGGAATAAGTCCTGAAAATCCCTGAGTAACACGATGATCTTTGCTACCTCCAAATATTACCGGTAGTCTCCAATTAAGGCCTCTTTAGGCTTATCCTCTGACTATATATTCACCTTCTATGTCTTCATGGGTTCATGGTAGACACATGCATATTTTTCTGTACTATCCAAGACCTCGCGCACCCCGTGTGAATGTGTAATATCTAGGTTCTCAACTTCCTCATCATCCATGATGTAGACCATATTTCCTTTCTCTTTCTCAAGGTAAGTGCACTAAAATAGTTTGGAGTCTATTTCTTTTTCATGTTCAAAACATGCTCCAAACTCTGTCTCTCTGAATAATTCCTGAATATGCTCTTCTACTTTTGTACTATCTCCCATAGTTGAGTGCTTGAAATTTTTTAATGCCTCTGCTATAGGAGGTTGAGTTGAGAAGTAGTCAAATGTCTATACCATACCTGTAGCCAAATCTTGTCAGTTCCCAGTTTCTCTATGTAGTTCTACATATACATACCAAGCATGTGTGAATCCTTGGAGAGTGGAATACAATCTATGCACCTAGAGTGAAGGTGGTAGTGCTTCCTGTCCTGATGTTCAGAGTCTCTCACACTACTGAATATGATGCTGGACAAGTCGATCACCATGATAAGTGAAAATTTGTGTAGGTGCATTGTTCCTTATAAACCTGGTAGACAAATCTATTCCAATCTCTTCCTAGTTTATAAGATTATCTCTGTGGACTACCCACTAGTGTGCTATTGTTCTGCGTAGTTTATATACTAACATATCTCTCCTTGTAACTAGATCTGTCCACTGTTCTTCCATGGCCTTCAGAAAGGTAAACATATCATTTTTACCTGTATACCAAGGTACTATGCTTCCTATCCATCAAATTGAGTGAATTCTATTCTTGCGCGTAACCATGATTTTCAGCTTGCGCCCTACCAATTCATATTTACCATGAGCCTAATTGTCACAAGAAATACTTGTAGTATCACTAATAGAATGAGAATCCTCCCACTATAGAATGCCTCCTTTTGATGGCTCATTAACCTATGGGTCCTGAATAGTGCATACATAGACTCTGTTTAAATCCTTCTCACTCAGAGGCTTAAGGTATGGCATGGAATTCCCATTTTTCAAGGGTATCACAACCCTTTCCTCCTAGTTTTCAAAGCTGATATATCCCTTATTGAATCTTAGGTCAGCATTATTGGCTAACACCAAGGGCATCCAAGCAAGGCTATAAAATTGTTTACTTCTGCAAGTGCTAATACCTCAAAATCCCCAGTGAACTTGGCCCCTTATATAGTGATAGATGCATCTTTCAAAAATCCTATGTGAATGGCCTTAGTTTAGTTTGCCATGAATAACACATTAGATGATGGCTGCAGTGGATGTCTCCCCATTTATACCCATGCATCTAATGTTAGCACATTTACTTCCATGCCTATATCAATCAATATGTTGCTCACCAGGTACAATATGTTGATCTATGCATTTAGAGTAATCTCTTTGTCATAATCAATGCTATCAGGAGAAAGATTTACATGTAGTATCTGTTGTCCAGTCTCAAGGCTTGTATGTGGAGTGTTCCCTTTCAACCAACTTCCCAATAGTGGAATAATGTTCTCCTGGTGCAACATCTTGCACACCTCCCGCAGATCATAGATATTAGTATAAACTACCTCTGAAGCTTTCTTCTTATCCTTTAGGTATTGTATCTCTCCCTGAAGATTCCTTAGTACTTCCATGGTATCCTGGTAAACTTCCTTATGATGAGTAGGATCTGCGTACCTCGTATGCAAAACCTCCTCCTTGGTAATCATAGGCTTCTGGTGTAATTCCTCTCACGTGCGTGCATCTTCAGCACGTGTGGTAATCTTTACCGTCAATGCCTCAGATCCTTCTATTATCTTGGGCATCCACTGATACCCTACCGTGCACTAGATTCTAACCATCCTAGCACCTTTGTTTTCTTGCTTATGCTACTTACTCAGATGCTCATATAAGTCTGGGAACTCTTCATAGCTAAGGTTCTTCCCACAAAAAGAACATGCATTATTCTGAGGACATTCACACCTGTAGTGGTCAGGATATCCAATTGTATAACATGTTCCACAAGGGAACTCTCCTCTTCCTCCACCTTGGCCTCATCCTCCAGATCCACCATGATATCCATGTCCCCTTCCATGACCTCCTTCAAAACACCTCTCATTCTTGTCATATCATGTTTGATTATGATCCCGATCCTGGTGCTCATTCCTGCCCTTAGAATTATCTATTGTACTTTTCTGTCGTACTCCAATGTCTATATCATCCTAGATCTGACCAATCAACTGACAATCCTCAGTTTCATGGGTCGTGGACTTATAAATCTTATAAAAGAAAGATACATTTTTCCTTATCACGCGCTGTAACAAAGGATAGTGGCTAGCATCATCATTCAAGTGGAAAATTTCATAGTTCAATAGTAACGAGTGTACAGATTTGCAAGGGAAACTATCCTTGTTGTGACCTTCCACTTCACAATCTGTACACCAAATTCCTGAGCACGTTTCATGGGCTGAATTTGCTGACAGCTTCTCTAACTACTTAGCCATATCTACAATCTATGCCTCAATGAATGGAATGACACCAGTGTCAATGCTCCCAAATTACCTCAGCACGCAAATCTTCTTCAGGTTCTTCCCATGGATTTGTGTATGTCTTATGTGACAACACTCTCCTAAAATGTGTAATCAATCCTCTAACAAATCGTTGTGCATGCTGGCTAGTGTGAATATCATAGGACAACTTGGATAGAAGTGTCTTAAAACAAGAATAATACTCACGTACACTCTCAGTAGTGCCTTGCTTGACATCCTTGAGTGCACTTATACTCTTCTTCTCAAACTCAGGGATATGGAACTCTTTCAAGAAAGCATCCCTCAGTGTTGCATGATCCACGTAAGTTTGATTAGGGTCAAACTTCTTATACTAGCTATGTGCGTGCCCCAGTAATGTAGTAGCAAATTGACTTTCCTTTCACTTAGCAGCTGTAATCCCTTTAGCACGCCACAAGATTTCACACATATGCACATGTTTGGCAACATCCTCTATACCTCTATACTCTGGGAGACGAAGGGACATCTCCATATAGATATTTTGTGGTTGTTACAGACCTTGACCACCTAATCTAGAATCTATTGAGTTCCCTCTGCCTCTAGAACCACCAGATCCACTAGAACTAGAACCACTTATACCTCATGATCCGCCACCTATAGTTGGATTAGGGCCTATAGATGTACTCCCCTGTGTTCTGATAGTAGTATTATATGGAAGCCCCACATTCTGTGAAGCAGTTAAACTTCCAAAGGTGAGTCCAGTATTCTACACACTTACATTCTGTGTGGATGACATGCCCAAAAATGCTCCTCCAAATGACATTGAAGTCATGTGTCCTGTTATTGATGTACTTGATCCTTGACTTACTCCTGCTTTCCTACTTCCCAAGTTAGTTTTTTAGTTACTTGTCATACTAGATACTGAAAAACCAAGTGCAAAGGCTAGGTCACCAGGTGGATTAAGATGCGCACCTGTGGCCGAAATAGTCTCTACAAGCACACTTCCATGTGAGGCTGTGAAGGGATCTCTATCATGCTTTCCAAGATGGGGGAGTTCTTAATGCTCTAGCTCCACATATTCTACGTGAGTCATAAATCCTTCACAAGCCAGCTCTCTCCTCAATGCCATACTTTTTACAACAGAACATTGCTTCTCTATTTCCCTCTCGCACACGTCATTATACTTAAGAAACCTTTCCTCTCTCTATTTCTCTACCGCTAGGTCTGCCATATTAATATCAAAAAATTTCCTACCTTTGAGCATGGTGAAGTTTAGTTAGCCATCAATTTACTCTCCAGGTTCAATGTTACCATCAAGATCTTGATCGCTAATGGAATACCATACAAATATGTTCCTTTGGGATACCGCAAAAACTGGAATTCAGCTACCTTTGAGCAAGAGTACGTCAAAATTGAATATTCCAAAATATAACTATTTAGAACACCAAAAAACCACGTATCCACCGTGCAAGTCCAGATCAGATCAACATCATAAAGGGGTTGAAATTCTTCATTTATCCAGACAAGTGCGTGATACCTCCAATTACACTGAGATGCATACATAGTAAGCCACTTGTACAGTTCTACTAGAAAGATAGCAAAAAATCTCTCATATAAACTATCATATAGGTTTTGTTCTACCCAAGTGCATGCATTAAACTCAGATCCACTGTTGAACTATCATGCATATTCTTCCTCCAGATTGTGTATCCATTCCTCAATGTTTTCTAGAGTTAACCAATATGTTTCCATCACAAACCATCTTGAAAACAACTAAAAAAGAGGTCTCGGCAACGAAAGAAATTATGTAGCCTAGAATTTGTAAGATAACACCCTAGTCACGCTGGCACATCAATCAGTCTAAACTGAGCACTGCAAATGTACCAGGTCCCTCTTTAGGGTTACTGTAATAGGATGTTAACATGAAGAAGATAGGAACATATAGATTCATAACTAATCCATCATCCTACAGTGCATGCTACCCACATATCTATGAAAGAGCAAGCTTAAATAGTAATCATCACTAAATTAATAACATGCAATATAGAATGAAAATTAGATTCAGCCAATATCTTCCATCTATTAATAAATACAGAAGCTCCTTATAGTACTATCAATTTATATCAAAGTGCATATGGATCTGATACACAAATACACTACTCTCTGTGATACATGTAGTTCTTTATGTAATGAATTTCTATTTATATTTTTACTATGCATCTAATATCATATATATAAGGTGGAGAATTTCCCTTCACTGCTCAACTATTCCACAAATAGGTCACATGCTATTGATAGCCACACATCATTTACAATTATAGTCACACATGCAAGTACACTATTTATAGTTCTCTTGCAATTAACTGAAGTGTTCATTCTATTCTTAGCTTGTCTTCATACATAGATGATTTGAACTACTTCTCCAAATATAGACAATTCATGGTGTGCACATCTCTACATCATTGATGTGTTCCACATGCCATCTCCTAAAAATAGATCCTCATGCTGAAAATCGGCTAAGTCCCGAAATCTTACCTTCTGCATGCGGGTCCTTCCTGTCCTTCCACACCTTTGATCCTAGCCTTCTATCCCACATGGAATCCTTGTGTGATCTTTGAAAACTATTCTTCAATGAATAGGGGGTTACCATTCGTTCCCTAGTGGTCCATCTAGGATTCTAATATCCTAAAATACAATAAGTAGAAAAATGGACCCCCAGGTTATCTTCTCACCTTTTTCATATTAGATTGGGATTCTTCTACAATACTCTCTAAAATGTATAGAGAAATATTATATATGGTTCCATTTTCCATCTTATGTGTGATATATAAAATTTCCTTTTTACCTCTGACCATTACTTCAAGGCTCCCGGTTTGTAGCTAGCCAAGTGTGTGACCAATTTTGTCCCAGGGTCTAAGATGTTGGAAATATTAGAGGCGTAGCTTCTCCTATGATAGTGAAATTTTGTGTTTTTTGAGTCCACTTTTTCTTTCTCACACATATCCATCACGATTTCATCACCCTTGTTTCTTAATCTTGAAACACACTCGACAATTGTTATATTCCTCTTTTGCATTTCAAGTGTTGACATGTGATCTTCTTCTAAAGATGTGTTCTTTTGGTTGTTGGAGATCATGCTTGATATGGATAAATCCTTTTTGTTCTTATGATCATTAGAACTAGAATGGAATGGCTTCCTTGAATCCATTTTTCACTTCTTGTAGGTGAGTTGCAATCTGGTTTAAAAGTTGCAAACTTATCTCTTTATCTAACTCATCCTTGGATCAATTTCAGTGATCCAAGGAATGTTTTAAACCTCCTCAGTTGAATGAATGGTAAATTGACATTCCATAATTGAGGGACATGGTGGACTGAAATTTGTTATTACAAGTTCTTTAATCTTGTGTGAATGTGTTTCTATTCAGTTATATGTTGTGCTTAGGTCCTTGAAGATTGATCTTGATAGTCCATTGCTAACGTAAATGAAATACAACCTGTTCATGACATTGGAAGGATTCAGAATCCTAAAACTAAAGGATTATCCTACATAATCCTAAGCTGGGTAAAATATATATACTACCTAGCAATGTTACTTAATTGATTTTATTTCTAACCTAAGCCTTGTGCTAAGGGAGTATGGAAAGGTTTCTAGGCTATCTAAATTAACCTAAAACCTAATGCTATATGGTTATGAGATGATCTAACCTAATGTTGGAATTACCTAAGGTAATGTGTTAAGACCTAAGGTAATTATTCCTAAACTAACCTAAGTTTAAGGATCTATCCTAAGCTATTTTAATGGGAACCTAAAAGGGTCACATACCTCTAAGGTGATGGTTCCAATGGCATTTAATTATTGATAAGGTTCTTAAAGGCATTACGTACTGCCAATTTTGGTAGGGGCTAGTTGATTTAGCAGAGGATTATGTGGAAGCTCCACTAAAGATGGAGTTGCATGTTAAAATTGGAATTGGCATTCACCATATTTGGGAGGCGGTGGCAAGGAGAGTTAAGTGAGAAAATTGGAATTAATAAAATTAATTGGCCTCAGGTTTTGTTCACAAACCATCTAAGAAACTTGGAAGGTGGGTGTGTGGGAGGTTGTTGGTTTTTGCATGCTTTCCAGATTTTTCTCTGCATGGAGAAAACTGGTTCTTTGAATCAGTAGTTCAACTTACACTTCATTGTTATTTTTAACTCACCTAGTCTATTTTCAATCATGGGAAGGTATATGAGGCATGCTGAGGAAAGTTGTTGGTTGGTTGATCTTTTGTGGAGGAGAAAAGGAGTTGGAAGCTCGTCTGGAAGTATCCTTTGATTTGGTAGAAGCACTATCAGGCATGATAGGCTTGAACCATTAAGATCTCTTGCTTTCTTATAAATGTTTCATTAAAATGACTTTGCTCTTATGAGATTCTTGGCTTGCATGTTTTATCTGGTTATTTGCTTACTGGGTTTTGTAATCTTTGGAAATTTGGGTATGAATCCATGGAAAATGGTTGATATGTGTTTGAAACTATCTTGGTATGTGCTATTTAGTGAGACATGCATGAGAAATTTGTTACTGTAACTCTGCTTGTCATTTCTTGAATCAGTATATGAAGAAGTTGTGTTTTCAACTGACCTTCGTCACTGTTATTTGGTTATGAGTTTTGGGAACCTTGAATCCCATCTGATCTTTCTGTTGGAGCTCATGTTTGTTTGAGATAAATCTTGTAGTTGAGCTCATATTTTGTTTGAGCTAGAGCCTGTATTTGGGTTCATGTTTTGTTTGAACTAAGGATTGCAGTTGAGCTCGTGTTTTGTTTGAGCTTGAGCTTGTATTGAGATGGTGTTTTGTTTGAGCCTGTATTCAAGTTTGTGTGTAGTTGAGCTTGATTCAGGGTTATTTTTTTGTTAAGAATATGGGTTAGAGGTTCTTGTCACTCTGAAATAGTGTTTGGATTCTCGAGTAATCTTGGATTGTTGTTTTAAGTCCATATGTACCTCTGTACTCGTGTTTATTCTTGTGTTATTCTAGACTGTTAATGGAAGTTTGTATTTTACACAGTAATAATATTCTTTTTTATTTTTCTGAACTCTGGTAGGAGCTCATGTTTCGAGCTGGTTTGAGTTTTCTTTGTTTGAAATGCAAACTGGAATGGGAATAGTGGATGCCCTGAACCTATGAATATCTACTCAAATGGTTCTAAACTCTTCTTGGAGAAACATGTGTTTCATTTTGAGTTGGAAATAGGGTTTCTTTTTTATGCTATAAATTGGTTAAGGTCGTTCATGTTATATTTTGACTTATATCATAATATTTGTATATATTTTTGTGCTCATGTTTGAGACTTTGTGATTCAGCACTGTACATGTAATTTGATACATAGTGTTTGGAATTTTTAGTTGAACGACATGTTAGCTCTGTTCTGGTATTTGTGAGTTGGTTTTAAATTGTATTTTTAGTTGAGAGTTTATAACTCCTTTAATGCAAACTAATTACTCCCGGTAATTCTAGGTAAGTAGTATGACTGAGCTGTTTGAACATCTCTTGGAGATTTAATTGGAAACACTTTTGTTTGATAGAAGAATTTGGAATTATTATAAACAAGTTTGTACCTGTGCTTAGAAATATTAGTGGAGGTAGAATACTTAAATTTGTTCAAGTCTAATTTCGTTTTATAGTTCTATAAGAATTATGAATCACCCATGACTAATACAATGTTGTGGAGGCATGTAAAGGAACTTTAGTTTTGAGTTCGAGCATACCCCTGAACTGGTTTAGTTTAAAGTTTTGGGTTTTCTAATATCTTGTTGGGATCAATAAGTGAATGCTTGAGTCTTTTAAAAGAAGAAGGAAATAGGGAACACTTAGGGACATGGTGTTGTTTTAAAACTTTACTGTATGTTGTTCTAAACTAAATTTGGAACTCATGCTTGTAATGACAAGGATTATAAGGGGAACCTACTGTACATTTATTTGCATTAATTTGGTTTTGTTTTCTCCTTGGGAACTAGTGTATGAGCTTATTGTTTGGATTAGAGACGGGAATTTTTTGTTAAGTTTGGAGAATAAATTAATGATTGATTCAAATTCTGATAAGATTCCCTTTCTAACCTGTAGGGATTAGTTCATTTGATTGAACCCTTCTGTTATTAGTTCTCTTGCAAGATGGAGATTTATTATACCTGTTTAGCCTTCCTTGTTCATATCATTTGTTAAAGTGATGAAGGAAGAGATTTGATGTTCAGTTTTGTTGAACAAAAAATACAATCTTGTTGTCAGACTGTTTAAATTCTATATTCCTTCTTAAGATTGATATGGGATTTTGTTCTGTTTAAAATCTTAAATGTTGTATTTAAAGGTAGTTGTCCTTTAAATGAAACAGTTAAATTCATGTTATGAACTTGTATCTGGTTTTCTGATATTTTTGTGTTGAGCATAGTTTGGAATGGATATCCTTCTTCCTTTCTTAGGAGCTAGATGTATCATCTCAATGTGAACTATGTTGTAAACCCTTTCTTTGTTGTTTAAAGGTAATTGTTAGGATCAATTAAACTTTAATTTTGTAAGGCAAATGTTGTGGATTATATATCCTGTTCTTCTCTTGGAAGTGAATTCAGATTGGTTAATTTACTTCTTTTCTGTTTGTTATTACTTATACTGATATTTATGATGTATTAATTGTCTCATTAAAGCAGAGTTGTTTTAATGGAATAATTAGTGGAATGCACTTCGTTTTAAGGCTTAGTGCTTATCATGCTCAGTTCATTGAACTGACCCGTGCTAGCAATTTTTACAGATGGACTTCGTAAGTGATAAAAGAAGGAAAAACTTATATGATGCATTGGCTGATTTAAATCTAATTCCTTGTGAAGAATTATGATTCGTTCTTGAGATTGTATTGAAAAATAAAAGTAGTATTCTTTTAGAATGAAGGTGGTTGTTATGCAGTATGCCTAAAATGCATAAGGCTTGTAAAATTATAAGTTATAAAGATGAGTTGAAATCTGAGAATTTACTTGTATTGGTTGTGTAAATTATCTTGTACTTGTATAAAAAAGATGGATTTCTATCTTGTTGATATTCTTCATATTATTTTTATGCTTAATTGGTTATCCTTTGATAAGTTGGATAAAGGGATTTAGTTCAATTTCCCTAATCAAAATGTAGCTTGTTAAGTTGCTAGAATATGATGTTCTTTATCTAAACTATATTATATAGTAATGTAATGTGTGTTTCACATACATTAAGAAATATGGATATTGGGTAGGATATACCCTAACACTTTAACATGTAGATAAAGACTCTTTCTCTTTCTTAATTGATATAAACCAAAAAGGTATGTAAATGTGATTACAATTTATTAGACTTCATTTTGTATGAAGTCTACTTTAAATTGGATATATATTCGAACGTTGAACCTGTCAAAAAGTTACTGTACTTTTAAATGAAACTTGATAACGTTGTTTGGTTGTGGTTAATTGGCAGTGTAACTAAGAGATCTAACATTAAAACAACCGTAAGTATAAATGAAGTTATTTATGGACTAAATAAAGAAAATTTAGGAAAGAACTTATTGAGCATTGGATTAGGGTTTGGCAGGGTTCCTGTAATCAAGAAATAATTTAGACTAGTAACGTATTAACAATCTCCTCGGGGGTATGAACATCTCGATAAGGCAATTTCTATAGGATGTTGGCACACGCCAACTGCAGGGCTATGCTTTTGAGAAGGCTTGGGTATTCTTGAGAATACAACGTTGTAGTTGACATGTGGCATCACCCTTCCGCATTGATCATCTAGATCTACACCCAATAGGAACTCGGACTTGAACTTAGTTTCCCTCTAGGTCTGGATAGGAGCATATTTAGGATATGAATTAACTTCCAATGGTTAAAGGTACGTTGGCACATCCGGTTGACTTAGGTCAACCGAGTATGCCCATTTACCCTAAGTCATTGTGAGCATCTTCCTATAATAGGTTATGTTCCTATCTAGGGCTAGGGTTAAACCTAGAACAAGTGGACTGACGGTAGTCAGTAAAGACCAATCATGATAATTGAGGAGTGAGGTGAAGGACGTATTCCAATATGATGAGTATGTCATCTAGGAATAGTGACATATACATTATGTTATAAATCTTTGGCCAAAGTATCACAAGTTGCTGGCTGTGTTGTCCTATGTCACCAAGTTTAAAATAATGTGATATTAGATGAATATTGGTAGTAGATATTCATAGATATGTTCTTTAAACATATCACTCAGTACCCAGTGTAGGGTAGGATGACAAAGTATACGAAGTATGCATGATATGTATTCAATACATAAGATAACATAAATAGATCGGTAGCTTACCGAGTTATGGAATGAATAGATTGGTGAATCACTGAGTCATTACAACTGCATATGTTTATCCATTGAATTTGATTGGCATGGAATGTTTGTTCTAAATAATGCTTTATTTAGAATAGTGACCACTATAAAAAAATTTCCCTTGTTTCTAAAGTCTTAAAATGGGAATGTTACATCTTGGTATCAGAGTTGAAGGTTGTAGCTCTTGGACCTATTGTGTCCATAATCTGATGAAACTTAATTTTTCTTGTAACAAAAAATGGTGAGAACAAGAGGAAATGTTGCAAATAACCCTCCACCTGAGGAAGGAGTAGCAACTACCCAGAAACTCGATGAGATCCTTGCTGCCCTATTGGACACAAGAGATCATTTGGCTATGCTTGAGCAATAAGTAATGGGTAATGAGGAGGAAGAAGAAGCTGATAACAATAATCAGCCACCTCCAGGGGACAACACCAATGTGGGTGTTGATAATAACAATGTTAACATACCTGTTCAACCTGAGAACAAAAAGGCTAGGCTAGCAGTAGAACTCACTAATGACATAAAAAGGATAAGTCCACCCAAGTTTGATGGCACCACATTAGGAGATGGGGCTGAGAACTGGCTCAGTGAAATGGAGAAATACTTTGCAATAAGAAATTTCTCAGAAGAAACAAAGGTGATATGGGGAGCATATCAACTTTCTCATGAAGCATCTTCGTGGTGGGACAGCCGCAAGGATGAGTTGAACATTGATGAATCTAATATCACATGGGACCAATTTAAAGGTTACTTTAGGCAACGATGGTTGCCAAAACTCTACTATGATAATAAAATGACTTAATTTCATAACTTAGCTCAAGGAAAGCTAACTGTAACTGAGTATTGGGAGTGATTTACAAAACTCCCTAAGTATGTTCTTCAGTACCAAACTGATGAGAAGTTCATGATACAAGAAATTCATCATGGGATTGAATCACATTATAGGAGGAGAGGTGGATGTTCACAGCCCAACCACGATGGAAGGGGTTGTTGAAAAAGCCATAAGGCAGGAACAAAAATTAAAGGAAATTTCTACTCATAAGGAGGAAGTAAGGAAGAAGAATCCCAACTCCTCTTCATCATCTCTTGCACCCAAGAAAGGACCATGGAAGAAATTCGGAAGGAAAATTAATTTTTCATCTGATACAAATAAGAAATCAGCAACAAACAAGTTAGCTGGTAATGCATGGAACAACCTTTCCAAGAACAATAATAACAGACAAAAGTCCTATGGGGGTCTGAATGATAACTCTAAGGCATGGAAATAAACCTAAGCCTAGGAAGGGACCTATAGGAGGCTGTTATAACTATGGCAAGGATCATTACGCAAATCAATGTCCTTTGAAGAAGGATGATCGTAATCAGCAGCACAAGATACATGCTACAGTAGCTGACAAGCAGGCTAAGAAATAGGCCACACCAATAGAAGTTCCAAGTATGTTATTTGGTTTACCAATAACTATTATTTTGATGCCGGAGATACAAAATATTTTATTTCTAGTAAATTAGCATCAAAATTAAAAAGAAAACCTAGAAACATGGATAAAACATGGACTATACAGTATGGGAATAATGTTGTTCATACGGTTAATATGTGTCTTTTTGGAGCAATCCTTGACTTAAATAACTTTTCCACTGAGGTTGATCTTTATGTTACACCCTTGGGGTCTTATGATGCAATCATATGTGTTAATTGGTTAGTAGAACATAAGGCTAAAGTGGACTATTTTGAAAAACACATTAGTTGTTTAGATGACCTGCAAAAAACAACAGAGATTCAGGGTGTGAAATGTGAGATTTCTGTTAGAAAACTGTCAGCTATGCAACTTAAAAAGGCCAAAAATAAAGGATGTACCTTATATGCAATAAAAATTACTGAATCAATAGAAGAGAGCAGCGATATTATGGAACGATATCCGTTGTTATGAGACTTTAGTGATGTATTTCTAGAAGAATTTCCAGGTCTTCCACCCAAAAGGGAATTTGATTTCATGATTGAGATCAAGCCTGGAACTGAACCTATTTCTAAAGCACCGTATCGAATGACTACTATAGAATTAGTAGAGCTTAAGGGTCAGTTGCAAGAAATTTTGTCTCAAGGTTTGATTAGACCAAGTGTTTCACCTTGGGGAGCACCCGTAATTTTTTTGAAAAAGAAAGATGGAGCACTTAGATTGTGCATTGATTACAGAATGTTAAACAAGGAAACAATCAAGAATAGATATCCAGTCCCTAGGATTGAGGATTTATTTGATCAAATGCGTGGAGCATCGGTATATTCCAAGATAGATCTTTGATCTGGATATCATCAATTGTGAATTAAGGATGAGGATATTCATAAAACAACTTTCAGAACAAGGTATGGACATTATGAGTTTACAGTTTTACCTTTTGGATTAACTAATGCACCTATGCGACATTTATGAATTTAATGAATAATATCTTTCAAGAATACTTGGACAAATTTGTGCTCGTATTCTTAGACGACATTCTCATATATTTTAAAAGCATTGAGGAGCATCATGAGCATTTGAAAATACTTTTGGAAATTTTGAAGAAAGAGACGAGCTATTTGGTAAGTTGTCTAAAAGTTCTTTCTATGACACAGAAGTGCACTATCTAAGATATGTAATAAGTAAATATGGAACTATTGTAGATCCTTCTAAAATTGTAGCTATAACCAAGTGGCCTGGACCAAAGAATGTAAATGAAGTTATGAGCTTCATGGGACTTGCTGGCTACTATAGGAAATTTGTAAAATATTTTTCTAAGATAGCTGCACCAATAACTTGTTGGGGTGTGGAGCCTATTTTTGGTCTTCTTGAATCAATGTTGAAGTGTTGGAGATCAAACGGTTAAGTATGGAGACTTCAGAATCATTCTACATTCATTTTCTATGACATTTTTGTGTAGTTTTTGTGTCGTATTTGTGTCATTGCTGCGACATTGCTATTAACACGATGTTAATTGGCTGTTAACGTTAGGACTATTTTTCCAGCCGTGGGAAGTTGAAAGATCTTGACTTTAAAACTTCTAGGGTCGGATTTAGGACTTCTTAAAAGGATTCTAATCCTATAAATAGAGGTGTTAGGGTATCTTGAAGATATCTTGAGTGTTCAAGAGGTCTTGAGTCTTAATGATCAAGAGGTGATCAAGAGTGATCGAGGATAAGAAATTGGGTGTCAATTGTGGTTTAGATGTGGTTTAGCATCTTTGGAATTCTGTTGTAAGTTCATAACTGAGAAAAGACTATGAGAGTTTTTTTACTCTTGTTGATAATAAAATATGAGAAAGTTCTTAGTGGATGTAGCCCACATTGGGTGAACCACGTTAAATCTTGTCTTGTCTTCTTTTGTGCATTATTTATTTATGTTGTTATATTTCTGCAAGTTTAATTATTCTATATACTTTCCTACTGTTGTGGTTTGAGGAATTGTTTCTGCACATTTTTTCTCTAATTCCTAACAATTAGTACCAGATCTTTGGTGGTTTTTTTCTGAAGTTGTAAATCACATGGAAAGTTAAGCTTGAGTGGGAGCTATGGTAGATTAAGGAAGATCGAGGGTTGAGAATTTCAATGGGCATAACTTTGGTTTGTGGAAGATGCAAATGGAGGATTACTTATATCAAAAGGACCTCCATGTTCCTTTGGCTGGAAAAGCAAAGAAACCTATAGCCATGTTGGATGAGGATTGGGAGTTTTTGGATAGAAAGGTTCTCAGGATAATTCGTTTATGCTTTGCATCTTCATTTGCTTTCAACATATCACAGGAGAAGACCACGGAAGGTCTCATAAGTATGTTGAGGAAGTTATATAAAAAACCCTCTGCCTCTAATAAAATATTTATGATGAAAAATTTATTTAATATGAAGATGTCTAAGAATGGTTCTGTTGCTGATCATTTGAATGAATTTAATACGGTTGTGAGTATGTTAAACTCGGTAAAAATTGACTTTGATGATGAGGTTAGGGATTTTTTGATTTTGTGCTCCTTACCAGATAGGTAGGACAGCTTGGTTATGGTTGTAAGTACTTCAGTCTCTAATAACTCAAAGCTTAAGTTTGAGAATGTAATAGGCGTGATATTAAGGGAGGAAATGCAAAGGAAGAGCACCGGAGATTCTTCTACTTTTGGAAATGCTTTGATGGTGGAGAGTAGAGGGAAACAAAAGAACAGAGGGAGAGGTAACCATGGGAAGTCAAATGATCGTGGTAGGTCAAATTACAAGAGTAAGTTATAATGTTGAAACTATGGGAAGGTTGGTCATGCTAAGAAATTTTGTTGGGCTCTTTAGGATAAGAAGAATAAGGAGGAGGAAACTAAAGAGGTAAATTTGGTAGTAGGTGATGTTTTTCAAGATGCCTTAATTCTTTCTTTAGATAATATTGATGAATATTGGGTGTTAGATTTAGGGGTTTCTTTCCATGCCACCCCACATAGACATTACTTTACTAATTTTGTTCAAGGTGATTTTGGACATGTATATCTTGGTGATGATGAACCATGCAGAAAAGTAGGGAAAGGTTGTGCTCAGGTGAAAATGTAGAATGGGAACACATGGCTACTTAAGGACATTAGGTATGTGCCTAAGTTGAGGTGGAACTTGATATCAGCGGGACAGTTGGGTAGTGATGGTTGTACGGTTAGTTTTATATTGAATTCTTGGAAGGTTACCAAGGGAGCTCTTGTGGTTGTAATAGGTAAGAAAAATGGTACTTTGTATTTAAAAAGTGGTGCTAATTATTGTAATTTAGTTACTGCAAATGGAGATGAAACTTTGTGGCACTAGAGACTCAGTCATATCAGTCATAAGGGCATGTAGATTATAAAGGCCATGTTGCCTTGATTAAAGGAGTTAGATTTGGACTTCTGTGAGGACTATGTTTATGGGAAACAGAAGCAGGTGAGATTCCTCAAGGTTGGAACTGCCAGGAAGGAGGGTAAGTTTGAGTTAGTGCATACAAGTGTATGGGGGCCAGCTAAGGTAAACTCTATTGGTGGTTCATGTTATTATGTCACTTTCATTGATGACGCAACTAGAAAATTTTGGGTATATTGCATTAGAAAGAAATATGATGTGTTTGAAACTTTCAAAATATGGAAAGCCTTGGTTGAGAATGAAACAGGTATCAAGCTGAAATTTCTCAGGTTGGATAATGGAGGGGAATATTATAGCAATTAATTTATTGATTATTGTTCGATAAATGAGATCCGTAGGAAAATAACAGTTCTAAATACTCCATAGGAAAATGGAGTGTTAGAGAGAATGAACAGGACAATCATGGAGCATGTTAGGTGCATCAGGTTACATGCAGGGCTGCCACTCATTTTTTGGGCAGAAGTAGTAACCACAGTTGTTTATCTGATTAACAGAGCACCCTCTATGGCCTTGGATGGAGGTATACCTGAGGAGGATTGGTCTGGTAAGAAAAGTGATTACTCATTTCTTAAAGTATTTGGATGTGATGTATTTGTTCACATTGATAAAGATGATGGGACCAAGTTAGAGGATAAGTCTGAGAAATGCACCTTTGTTGGATATTGTCTTTAATGAAAAATTCATGTATAAAGATCAGTTACAGGAATAGAAAGAGGAATCAAAGAAATAATACATAGTGTTAGAGGACATTGTAGACAACAAGGTGTCCAAGGGGCCGGTTCAGGTACAACATGTTCTGGCACAGCCAGTTCAGGTACCTACTCATCAGGAACCCCAAACTCCTAAGGTGAGAAGGTCTTATAGGGTAAGAATGGAACCTAAACTATTTACTCCATTTTTAAAGTATTTATTTCTCACTGACAGTGGAGAGCCAAAGTTCTTTGAGGAAGTAGTGCAGGTGGATGCCAGGAAGAGGTGGGAGTAGGCCATGGATGAAGAGCATAGATCTCTTATGGAAAACCAGACTTGGGATCTGGTGGAGCTACCTAAGGACAAGAGAGCATTGCAGAACAAGTGGGTGTATAGAATCAAAGAGGAAGATGGAGGCAGGAAATGATACAAGGCCCAATTTGTGGTCAAAGGATTTACATAGAATAAAGGTATAGACTTTGATGAAATTTTTTCTCCGGTTGTTAAAATGACTTCTATTAGGATTGTTCTTGGTTTAGTTGCAGTAGAAGACCTACACTTAGAATAGTTGGATGTGAAGACTACATTCCTTCATCGTGAGTTGGAGGAGGAATTGTACATGCAACAGCCACAGGGTTATGAGGTCAAAGGGAAGGAGAGGTTAGTGTACAAATTGAAGAAGAGCTTGTATGGCCTGAAACAAGCTCCACGGCAGTGGTACATGAAGTTTGATAGTTTTATGTAGGATCAGGGTTACTCTAGGTGTCACTCAAACCATTGTGTGTACATCAAGAAGTTTCTTGATGGTAGTTATATTATTTTGTGCTTGTACGTAGATAATATGCTTGTTGCAGGGAAGAACGTGCAGGAAATAAAGGTACTTAAGAAACAACTAGGTGATTCCTTTACTATGAAGGATTTGGGGGTAGCAAAACAAATCCTTGGTATGAGAATAAATCAGAACAGGAAGGAGAGGAAGCTAGTATTATCTCAAGAAGATTACATAAATAAGGTCTTGAAGAGGTTTAGTATGTAGGATGCTTAACTGGTTGGTACTCCTTTGGCAGGTCACTTTAAATTATCAAAGGAGTAAAGTCCCAAGACTGAGGAGGATAGAATATAGATGTCTAGGGTACCATACTCATCAGCAGTTGGTAGCTTGATGTATGTTATGGTATGCACTAGGCCTGACATTACCCATGTAGTAGGATTAGTGAGTAGGTTTATGAGTGATTTCGGTAGAGAGCACTGGCAGGCAGTAAAGAGGATCCTTCAGTATTTGAGAGGGACCATGGGAGAAACATTGTGTTTTAGTGGATCAGACACTACATTACATGGATATGTACATTTGAACATGGTAGGAAATTTGGACAGGAGGAGGAGCAAGATAGGTTATGTATCTACGGTTGGTGATACAACAGTAAGTTGGATTTCATGGTTACAAAAGGTTGTGGCTTTGTCAACCACAGAGGTTGAGTATGTTACTACCACAGAGGCAAGAAAGGAGATGATTTGGCTATAGAAATTGCTTTATGAGTTGGGTCATAAGTAGGAAGTTAGGAGACTACATAGGGATAGTCAGAGCACTATTTATTTGGTGAAGAACTCCACTTTCCACTCTAGGACGAAGCACATTCAGCTGAGATATCATTTCATCAGGACAAATTTGGAAGAAGATGAGTTGAAGCTGGAAAAGATTCATACCAGTTAGAATCTTGTGGATATGATGGCCAAGGTGGTCACAAGGGAGAAGTTGAATTTGTGTTCAAATTTTATTGGCCTTCATGGTTGATAATGAAGGTTTAAGAACTTTTCTCAATGGAAACCATCTCCAAGTGGGAGATTGTTGGGGTGTGAAGCCTATTTTTGGTCTTCTTGAATCAATGTTGAAGTGTTGGAGCTTGAACATTTAAGTTTGGAGAATTAAGGAGCATTCTATAGTCATTTTCTATGATGTTTTTGTACATTTTCTATGTTGTTTTTGTGCCATTGTTGCGACGTTGATGTTAACATCGAGACTATTTTTCCAGCCGTGGGAAGTTGAAATATTGTGACTTTCAAACTTCTAGGGTCAGCTTTAGGACTTCTTAAAAGGATTGTAATAATATAAATAGAGGTGTTAGGGTATCTTGAAGATATCTTGAATGTTAAAGAGGTCTTGAGTCTTAATCATTAAGAGGTGATCAAGAGTGATCAAGAGTGATCAAGGATAAGCAATTGGGTGTCAATTGTGGTTTAGATGTGGTTTAGCATCTTTGGAATTTTGTTGTGAGTTCATAACTAAGAGAATACTGTGAGATTTTTTTTACTCTTGTTGATATTAAAATATGAGAAAGTTCTTGGTGGATGTAGCCCACATTGGGTGAACCATGTTAAATCTTGTCTTGTCTTCTTTTGTGCATTATTTATTTATGATGTTATATTTCTGCAAGTATAATTCTGCTATATGATTTCCTACTGCTGTGGTTTAAGGAATTGTTTCTGCATATTTGTTCTCTAATTCCTAACATAGATTCCTTACAGAAGAAAGATAAAAAGTTTGTTTGGAGTAAGAAATGTGAACTTGCATTCAAGACCTTGAAGGAACAGTTAACTTTAGCACCTATTCTTGTAGTACCAGATCGTAATGGAGATTTTTTGGTGGTAACTAATGCATCTGGTGAAGGTATAAAAATTATTTTGTTATAAAGTGGTCATTTCATAGCTTATGAAACTAGAAAACTTAAGTTACATGAGTTGAATTACGCTCCACATGATTTAGAGCTTGTTGCCATTGTTCATGCACTACAAGTTTGGAGGCATTACCTTCTCGGTAAGCCATTTGAATTGAAAACCGATCACCTTGGATTAAAGTATATATTCCCTTAACCTAATCTTAATGCAAGACAATGAAGGTGGTTGGAGTTTTTGTCTCAATATGATTTTGACATTAGTTATATAAAGGGTAAGGAAAATAGAGTGGTTGATGCTCTAAGTCGTAGGAAGCACATTTCTGCTCTTATAATGTTAAGAACTCAGTTTAAGGATGAAGTAAAAAGTGTTATGGAATTGGATTCTTACTTCCAACAAGTAAAGGCAACACTTGTTGTAGATTCTAATGATTCGAGGTATAAAGGTTTTCACTTTGATAAAGAAGGGATCTTACGATTTGAAAACAGAGTCTATGTACCTTTGCTAAATGATTTGAGAAAGAAACTGTTAGCAGAATTTCATAATTCACCTTTTTCTAGACACCTTGGCATTATAAAAATGCTTGTTGATATAAAACATCAATATTTCTTGAAAGGAATGAAAAAATACGTTCTAAACCTTGTGACACATTGTCTTGAGTGCTAACATGTGAAGGTGGAACAAATGCACCCAACCGGTTTGTTGTATCCTCATAGCATACCGCAGTACAAATGGTAGGTAATAAGCATGGATTTTGTACAAGGGTTACCTATGTCGAGATATAAGCATCATGTTATATTAGTAGTTGTGGATAACCTAAAAAAGGTAGCACATTTTATTGTTATAAATCTGAAGGATGATTCTCCTATTTTGGAAAGAAGATTTGTACCTGAAATTTTTAGATTACATGAAGTGCATGAGTTAATCATTTCGGATAGAGATCTTATAATGACTTCAAGATTTTGGCAAATTCTTAATGCAACTCTAGGAACTAATCTTAATTTTAGTTCTGCGTACCATCCAGAAATAGATGGGCAGAGTGAAAGAGTAAATCAAGTTTTGGAAGATATGTTACGAATGTATTGCATGGATCAATAGTATAAGTGGGAAGAGTATCTTCCATTAGTTGAATTCACATACAATAATACATATCATGCTTCTCTTAAGATGGCACCTTTCGAGGCATTATACGGAAGAAAATGCAGAACCCCTGTTAGTTGGGATAGCATATAGGATAGAGAGGTAATTGGACCTAAAATTCTTACTGAAATGGAATAAGTTAAATTGATTCGTGAACGCTTGAAAGAAGCAGTAGATAGGAAAAAGAGTTACGATGACTTAAAGAGGGTTGATAGGAAATTTGAACTTGGTGAGAAAGTCTATCTTTGGGTTAAACCGAATAATATTTCTATAAATTTTGGCAAGGCTACCAAGTTATCACCTCGTTATGCGGGGCCTTTTGAGATAGTTGAAGTAATCAACCTTGTAGCTTATCGTTTAGCATTACATCCTACTTTGTCACAAATGCATGATGTTTTCCATATTTCTTTTCCTAAGAAATACATTTCAAATTTATCGCATGTGTTAAATTAGAATTCCTTGTAGGTCCAGGACCTAGGAATATTCGTGGTTAAACCCATGCGAGTGCTTGAAAATTTCCAGTTGCATTTGAGAAATCAAGAAATAAGTCAATGTAAAGTCCAATGGGACCAATTTAACAAAGATAGTGCAACTTGGGAAAACCTAGAGGATATGAAAACTTCTTTTCCATATCTATTTGAATAGAATTGATTTTGTAGATTGTTAAATAAAAATATTCTTCTTCTGTACAAGACTATAAGTCTGCCAGTTTTGGGAAGATATTTATATGAATTTAATAAATAGCTATTTAATGCTAATTTTTAGAACTATAAGTTGTTGATATATTAGACTTATGGTAAGAGAAGTGAATGAATTCATTGTCATTGATATAAATTTTTAAAATGAGGTAATCATTGGGATGATGATTCTTTTTAGGAGGGAAGCATGTAACATACTCGACAATTGTTATATTCCTCTTTTGCATTTCAAGATTTGGCATGTGATCTTCTTATAAAGATGTGTTCTTTTGGTTGTGTTAGTGCAAATCAACAACACCGCATAAATGACCTTAAGATCTACAAGTGAGAATGGGGTCATTTAGTGTGATTGCACAACATGGAATTTTTTCCCCAAGTGTGGGACTTGTAAAAATGGGAAAAAATTCTCTAGATTGAAGGTTGGTTCCTATAATCCTCTTAGCAGATGTATGCATTAAATTTGCAAAGGTTTAACTCAAAATTCTACTCTAATTCTGCCAAGGATACAAGGATAGAAAGAAAAGAAGATAAAACTAAACTGACAAGGTGATACACCAAAGGAGTGCTGAACATCTATTTATGAAGATTGACACAGATTATAAAAAATGTAACACAAGTCATGCACAAATTGCTAAAATTGTAATGAAGGATCAGGATAGAGAAAACAACACAAGAAAGGATTGAAAATCCATTCACAGAGCTTGCATTGTCATTCCCATTTTAAATACAGTGCATTACAACAGCAAGGAGGTAAAAAAACATGTTACAGTCCTAAAAAAGGTATGATATTCCACAAATTCACTTGCCAGGGTAAAGGAGGGAGCCTGTAGAACATAAAAAATGTCCAACCCATTACAAATGAGCCATATCTGGCTTTTAACAATAAAAAACTGAGTTTAAGAAAGAGAAACACGGGAAAATTGAAATGAATGATTAAACAACCAATCAGATCCATCAAAATAGCATGGGTACCCTTAACAGTTCATTCCCCAAGATTTTCGACCATGATGGAGAAGAATGGAAGCCATATTGTATTACAAAAGGTGGTTGAATGTCGGTTCTACTCTTTTCCCCATGCCAAAGGTGTTTTTCTCATTTTTCTCTCACCAAACTCCACCAAATTTTTTTTTTGAAGAATCCATCGTGAAGAGGACTTCAATAAATTTCCAATGACACCAAAATCAACAAAACCCAAGATCTAGATTGAAAGATATGCCCCTCTAAAGATTTAGGGGAAAACTAGGGCAAAAATTATATCGGCAGGCCGAAACCTAAAAATTTTCCCCTTTTTTGAATTTGGGAAAAATTCCCCAAAAATATCTGCACTCCACCACTCCGCTACCATGTGGCACCTCCTCATTTGTCTGCATGGTCAAATGGCCATTCTACACTTTTTAGAATTTTGGCAAAAATTCCAAAATTTCTTTGTGCCCTGCCACTTCGCTGCCATGTGGCACACTCTGATTTGGCATGGGCCTTAATCAACTTTCTTTCCTCTGTGGACCCATGGGAAAAAAATTTCCTTTGCGCCATTTTAAACACTTTGGAAAATTTCACCAAATATTTTTGTGCCTCCGACCTCCACCACGACTGGACACGTTTCATCCTCCGGTTGGTCTGCGGGCCTTTGCAAATTTCTTTTTCTCCTTGGTGGGCCTGCGGGCCAATTCTTTCCTTTGCACCTTCTACTACTTTGGCAAAAAGCCCAAATTTACTCTACCCCTCTGACTCCCACCAGTCTCATAGACACATGGAACACTCTCATTCAACGTAATGTTTTGGGAAATTTTTTTCCTTTGCACCATTTTTTACCACTTTTTCAACTTACCCCCGCTAGTCTGATCTTCACCGCCACGTGGTACCTCCTCATTAGGCGCAGGCCTCAAGCCATTTCTTCTCCTCCATGGTCCCATGGGAAAAAAATTTCTTTGTGCCCCACCCACTCCTTGGAAATTTTTCCAACTTACGTCCACCAACCCGCCACGTGGCACATTCCTATTGGTTACGGACCTTCCCAGGGAAAATTTTCCTCATAAACTCCGTCGAGCCATAACTTACAAAATACAAGGAATTAATTGGAAAATTTTACCTTCTAGAAAGGTGAGAAAACCCTCTATTTGATGAAACCATTTCTTGATAATTTTGAGTTCCTGAAAAGTGAAAAACATTAATTGAGGCACAAGGAAGGAAGGAATGAAAGAAATTCAAAAATAAACAAGAGGCTTATTTTGGATAACAATTTTGGTGACTCAGAGGGGTCATCTACCTGCTGGATGAATGATCAATGGCCTTTGAGGCATCCATTGGGCATGGATTCATCAACTTAACTTCTTGTTACTCTCAACTCATTAGAAAATTTCTAGAAAGAAGATTGTGAGAGTAGAGCATCACTTGATTTGGAGCATGGCCTACAAAGATGCATCCTTGGGACAAAAAATTTTGTGCCTAAGCACTTAGGGAAATGTGAAACTAAGCTACAAAAAAACAATGTGCACAAGAACTTGGAGGAATGAAAATCTAAGTTAATATGTACGAGGAGTTTCCCTTCTAGTAGCAATGCTTTAGATGGATTCCATTAACTAGAATCTGTAATTCTTCACCATCCAATGTAGACAATTGGAATGCATTATTGTTCTTACATTTTGTGACCATGTAGGCACCACTCCAAATGGCATCAAACTTTGAATGCCTTCCTGGCTTTTCTCAGTTTGCATCTCATTTCAACACTAAATCTCCAACTTGGAAGGTTCTAGCCCTAGCTTTCCTATCAAAGTTTCTCCTTATCAAGGCTTGGTCCTTCTCCATTGTTTGGGTTGCATGCTCTCTGATTTCTTAGAGTTCCATCAATTTTTCATATCTAACCTCCATGGGTTCAAACTCCAACAATTCGAATTGCTTCATGATTTATAACGTTGGAAACTCAAGTGACATAATCAAGATTGCCTCCCTTCCATAAACAAGTCTGAATGGAGAGTTACCGGTGGATCTCTTGGGAGTTATCCTATCAGCCCATAAGGCTGATTTAATTTTAGTGTGCCAAGTCCTCTAATTTTCATCAAGAGTCCTCTTGATGATCTTTAATAGGTTCTTGTTGGTAGACTCAGCTTTACCATTACCTTGAGGGTAATAATTTGATGAAGTGCTCAGATATATCCTATTCTTAAAATCCCATTCAGTTACCTTTGATCCTATGAATTCCAATGCATTATCTGATATTATAGTGCAGGTATACCAAATCTGGTTACTATCCCCTCATAGAAGTCTAGAATGCTAGATTCATTTGCCTCTTTGAGTGCCACCGCCTCAGTCCATTTGGTGAAGTAGGCTGTTGCTGTTAGAATCCACTTGTGTCCTTGGCTTGAGTTTTGGTTAATGAATCCAATGAAGTCCAAACCCCATTGTATGAATGGTTGGTCAACTAAAATTGGGTGTAATGGAAGGGCTGCTAATCTTTCCTTGCCTGTGAATGCATAATTTTTTCACCTCTTGATCCATGCATAATAATCACTAAACACCTTGGGCCAATAATAGAACACCTTCATAATCTTTAGGGTTGTCACTCTTAGAGAAAAGTGACCCCCAGCTGATCCACCATGGAACTCTTCTAACATTCTCTTAATTTGATTTGTCCCAATGCATCTCAGCAGCACTCCATTTATATCCCTTTTGAACAAGACACCATTAACAAGTGCATATGGAATAGCTTGCGATCTGAAGTGTCTTCTCTTGGTTTTGTTCATCTCTGGAGGGCATAGGCCTATTTGTAAGAAGTGTATTATGTCTTGGGTCCAACAAGGAGTGAGCATAATTCCATTCTCTTCTTGAACACCTCTTTGTTCTTGGTTGTCTTGTAATGCCAAAACAACATCCTTCCCATTGTTGCTTCCATTGATTTTCTCAAGACCAAATTCTCACACAATCCATTTCCTCAGACCATCTTTATGACTTTGATCTCAATGTCATACTCCATGACATGATTAATGCACCCTGCACATTTTTCATTTAGGTATTTGTTGAGGAGGAAGTCCTTAACTCCCACATGAGAAACCAGCAGTTGAACCTTGTTTTTTGAAAGTAGATGCTTAAATTTCTTCAAGCTCCTAATTACTACAAGAACATGCTTCTCAATGAAGGAATACCTCACCTCATAGTCCTCCAAGTTTTGGATAAAGAAGGCCATTGGCTGCTCTGCATTTTCTTTGTTCTATTGTACTAAAATTGTAGAAATTGTATCATCACCGCCAAATGCATAAAGGATAAAGTCTTTAGAGAAATTTTTGTTAATGAGATTTGGAGCTTGTGAGATAGCCTATTTGATTGCCTCAAAAATTTCCTTACCTTCATCTTTCCATTTGAAAATACTTTTCTTCAACATCATAGTTATTGGCTTGACAAGGGCTACAAAGTCTAGAACAAACCTTCGAACAAAATTGATTCTTCCCAAGAAACTTTGAAGGGCCTTCTTGTGACTTGGTAATGGTAGTGATTTTATTGCTTCAACCCTCTCTGGATCAATTGCTAATCCCTGTTTGGAAGTAATGTGGCCTAGGAGCTTTCCTTCGTGAGCTAGGAAATACATTTTTTGGGATTCAAGGATACCCCAAATCTTCTACATCTATAGAACACTTGTCTCAAATGAAAGAGATGATCTACTGCACTTTTAGAAAATACAGTAATATCATCTAGGTATATCAGAACTATTTTTTTTGATCAATCCCTTGAACACCATATCCATTTCCATTTGAAAGGTAGCTCCAGCGTTAGACAGCCCAAATGGCATTTTACTATATGCATAGGTTCCCCATTTGGTGAAGGTTGTTTTGAAGTGATCATCCTACTTTACCATGATCTGATTATACCCTAAATAACCATGTAGCAATGAAAACCTCTCAGATCTAGCAACAACTTGTAAAATCTAATCCATAGAAGGAAGTGGGTAATGATCCTTGACTGATGCTCTATTCAAATCTCTAAAGTCTACACACAATCTGATTTCTTCACTCTTATTTCTAACTAGAACCAAGTTTGCAACCCAGCTTGAATGCTTGATGGGAAATATGATACTTGCCTCTATCAACTTATTCAAATCCTTCTTCATGAGAGGCTCTATGTGTGGATTGACCGGTATTTGTTTTTTCCTTATGGGTTTAGCACTTGGATCTAATTCAATTGTGTGTTGAGCTAGCTTGGGATTGAAACCTCTCAAGTATTCATATCTCTAAGAAAATATATCCAAGAACTGTTGGAAAAGTTACATGAACTCATACCTTTCTTGCTTGGTTGCCACTTTACCAATTTGAAGTGATTTGCCTTCTCCCATCGAGATGGGCACTGAATCTTCTCCCTTGACTTGAATGTTTGTTTTCTCCTTCCTAAATTGATCATTAGGATTAAAGATGGACTCCAAAGTGACAAATCCTTTTGGTAGTTTTTTGGTTCTCAGATGAACCACTTGATCACCATATTGATTTTCTAACTTTTCCTGATTTTAGCTGAGAACTCAGCTTTTCTTACAAGAAATTGATGATTGTGGTCAATTTCAAACACTTTCCCCAACTTAAATTATTTTTCTGGAACTGATGGCTTACAATCATATGAATGTTTGGCTACACTTTATCTTCCTTGATTACTTCAACAACATCAAAGGCTACTCCAATGCTGTAAGACTATAAGCAGCTGGTTTTCTTTCCTAGGATGGAAGAGTTGATGCCAAAGCCTTCAAATCCTAAATGCAGGGTCCCCCCCCCTATTCTTTATAAACTTGAGAAGGTCTTTTTGGAAACAGGTTTTCCTTTTAACTGATTACCAATCAGATGCTATCACCAAAGACTTATAAGTTTTGATTACCACGTTTCTTGACCAATTGCCATCCGTGTACCAAAAGCTTCATGTCAGAGTGTGTGTAGAACATGAAAATTGAAATATGAAAATTGAATAATAATTAATGCTTGAGGTGAAAAAAGATAGCTCCCCCCTAAACCTGTCTACTTCTGATCCATCAAAGGAACAACTGTCATAACTCATTGTCATCTTTATGGTCTGATTGGCTTGGTGAGGTTAGGAATAGCTACTTTTCTTCATTGCAGTATGTAATAAAATCCTCGTTCAGATTCCTCATTTCCTGTAGGGATAAACATCAGTACCTTGCTTGCCCATTCATCAAGAGTCAAATTGGGATGCTTTTTCAACTTTGGTGTCAGCTTATCAGTGAAGGAATACCTTCACCTCATAGTCTCCAAGTGTTGGATAAAGAGGCATTGGTGTCGCTGCTCGAATTTTCTTTGTTCTATTGTACTAAAATGGTAGTAGAAATTGTATTCATCACCGCCAAATGCATAAAGGATAAAGTCTTTAGAGAATCTTTTGTTAATGAGATTTGGAGCTTGTGAGAGATAGCCTATTTGATTGCCTCAAAAATTTCCTTACCTTCATCTTTCATTTGAAATACTTTTCTTCAACATCATAGTTATTGGCTTGACAAGGGCTACAAAGTCTAGAACAAACTTCGAACAAAATTGATTCTTCCCAAGAAACTTGAAGGGCCTTCTTGTGACTTGGTAATGGTAGTGATTTTATTGCTTCAACCCTCTCTGGATCAATTGCTAATCCCTGTTTGGAAGTAATGTGGCCTAGGAGCTTTCCTTCGTGAAGCTAGGAAATACATTTTTTGGATTCAAGGATACCCCCAAATCTTCTACATCTATAGAACACTTGTCTCAAATGAAAGAGATGATCTACTGCACTTTTAGAAAATACAGTAATATCATCTAGGTATATCAGAACTATTTTTTTTGATCAATCCCTTGAACACCATATCCATTTCCATTGAAAGGTAGCTCCAGCGTTAGACAGCCCAAATGGCATTTTACTATATGCATAGGTTCCCCATTTGGTGAAGGTTGTTTTGAAGTGATCATCCTACTTTACCATGATCTGATTATACCCTAAATAACCATTGTAGCAATGAAAACCTCTCAGATAAGCAACAACTTGTAAATCTAATCCATAGAAGGAAGTGGGTAATGATCCTTGACTGATGCTCTATTCAAATCTCTAAAGTCTACACACAATCTGATTTCTTCACTCTTATTTCTAACTAGAACCAAGTTTGCAACCCAGCTTGAAGCTTGATGGGAAATATGATTACTTGCCTCTATCAACTTATTCAATCCTTCTCATGAGAGGCTCTATGTGTGGATTGACCGGTATTTGTTTTTTCCTTATGGGTTTAGCACTTGGATCTAATTCAATTGTGTGTTGAGCTAGCTTGGGATTGAACCTCTCAAGTATTCATATCTCTAAGAAAATATATCCAAGAACTGTTGGAACAGTTACATGAACTCATACTTTCTTGCTTGGTTGCACTTTACCAATTTGAAGTGATTTGCCTTCTCCCATCGAGATGGGCACTGAATCTTCTCCCTTGACTTGAATGTTGTTTTCTCCTTTCCTAAATGATTCATTAGGATTAAGATGGACTCCAAAGTGACAAATCCTTTTGGTAGTTTTTTGGTTCTCAGATGAACCACTTGATCACCATATTGATTTTCTAACTTTTCCTGATTTTTAGCTGAGAACTCAGCTTCTTCTTACAAGAAATTGATGATTTGTTGGTCAATTTCAAACACTTACCAACTTACATTATTTTCTGGCACTGATGGCCTTACAATCATATGAATGTTTGGCTACACTTTATCTTCCTTGATACCTCTCAACAACATCAAGGCTACATCCAACTGCCTTGTAAGCCTATCAGCAGGCTTGGTTTTCTTTCCTTCAGGGATGGAGTTTGATGCCAAAGCCTTCAAAATTCCTCAATGACGGTCCCACACCCTATTCTTCTAACACTTGAGGCAGGTCATTTCTTGGAACATGTTTTCCTTTAACTTGATTAACAATCAGCTTGCTATCACCAAAGACTTATAAGTTTTTGATACCACTTTTTCTTGACCAATGCAATCCGTGTACCAAAGCTTCATGTTCAGTAGTGTTGTTAGAACATGAAAATTGAAATATAAAATTTGAATAATACTTAATGCCTTGAGGTGAAAAAAGCATAGCTCCCCCCTAAACCTTGTCTACTTCTTGATCCATCAAAGAACAACTGTCATACCTCATTGTCATCTTTATGGTCTTGGCTTGGTGATGTTAGGAATAAGCTAATTTTCTTCATGCATGTAATAAAATCCTCGTTCATATTCCTCTATTTCCTTGTAGGGATCAAAATCATGTACCTTGCTTGCCCATTCATCAAGAGTCAAATCTGGGATGCTTCCAACTTTGGTGTCAGCTTCATCAGTGCCATGATAATCCTCTTGATCAAATTATGAACAATTGACATTGATTGGGCTTGGAGTATGAGGCTCAATGTGAAATTTTGCAATAGGTTAAGACCTGATTGTGTCCTTAGTTCCATATCTGGTCTAAAATAACATGTGTTACCAATTAGCAGATAAATATCCTCCAATTCTAGCTGTGAAATCCCTTGACAAACATAGGGCAAAAAGTGGTGGTAAATCTATCACTGACAAATCTTGAAAAACAATGACATTGGGGCATGCATGCAAAGTGAGGCTCAATTATTTAATTACCCCTATTTTTGTTACTATTGTCCCATCCAATTGCACCACCCCTTTGGATATGACTTCATATTGGAGGCCCAATTGATCAGCTATTTGCTTGGGCATCACAAAACTACTTGCCCCAGAATCAATCATACAATTGTGTACTATTTTATCCCCAATGATCAATGAAACATAGAATGGAGGGGTATTCAAAATTTTACCTTGCTGTCCTCCATGCTTCCCATCAGGATAAGAAGAATTTGTGAGTACCTTCTCTTGCATATGAGCTTTTTGATTTGAAGTTGACCAATTCTTCATGGAAGTTTGTAGTAGATCCCTTTGGCCTGGGATGGATAGTGATTCCCACATAGATATATTCACATTTGTCTTCTTCATTTGTTCAATGATGTTAAATGGGGATGAAACATCTCTTTTCTACCCCTTATCCTACACACTCTTTTCTTGTACATGGCCTGCAACAACTAGCATTTGAGCTGGTCTAGCAGGTGGCTTGGGTTGTCCTTACACATTTGGAACTGCATTTTGCTTGCCAACAATTTGTGGAGTGATGGAAGGTTGTGGATCACCTAGAGCTAATGAATTCCCTTCACCAATATTCCTCTTCTTTGACCATGTGTTATCTGTTACATTCTAAGAAATTGTTTGATTCATACCACAAAAATCTTCAACCTGCCAATTCACAAGTGTTGTATCATTTGGAGTTGTATTTTGCTGAGATGTTCCTTGTTGTTGGTTTGTTTATTGACTCACCTCACTCTCTATGCCAATTTTTGTCACCATCAAATCTTGGTTCAAAGCACCATTAAAGCACATAGACTGGTTGTGCAGTTCATTGCATGGGAAACACTAATCATACTCTTGAGCTATATTATTTTACACTGGCACTAAGTCTTTAGAGGTAGATGTAGCATTGCGGTTATATTGCAGAAATGGTCTATTGGCAAGAGGCCTTACTTGATTTTGATTTACAGCTAGATTGGGTGGCCTATTAGGCTGATATGGTTTCCTATTAGGCTGAGTTTGAGACTGATAAGAAGGTCTAAAACTTTGGCCTTGCTACCTCTTGAGTGTAACCAACTCATTGTCTAAATTTTGTAATTGTTTCAGGACTTCTTGAAGTTCATTTGAGGCACTAGAGGATGAATTAGAAGTTTCATTTGAACTCTGATTTCTAAGAGTGGAAATAGTAGCTAAAGTAAGTGCTTGACTAGTGCTTGGGTTTTCCAAGTTTGGATATAAGGGCATGGGAGGCATGGGCATTAGTTTACCAGCTTGGGTCAAACAATTTTCATCCCTAATGGTGATGCTATAAGCTGCAGGTATATTTTCACCTCCCATGGATTGGATTAACATAGAAATATCATAATTTAAAGCTTTGAGATAGTATAAGAAAGAACCTTTAGCTGTTGGCCTTACTATCACTAGGATTCTATCCCATGTCCTTTGAAATCTGAAATTGAAATCTATTAGCTACTCATTGGGAGCTCTCTTGATAGTTTTCAGTCGTTCCAATAGAGATAAATTATCTCCCTTTTCTCCAAACTGACCATGGAGAGCTATGCACAACTAGTTCCAATTTTGGATAAAGCCTGCCCCAAGACTCCTGAACCATTGCAAGGATTTTCCTTTGAATGAATATGCCAAAAATTTGATAGTAATTTGAATCCCAAAAATCTCATGGATTGCACAAACATTAGCAATTTCTTTGACATGATCACTAGGAGTGGTCTTATTTTCCACAGTAAAGTATGGGATGTTCTTCAATGTTGCAACTAGAACTAGGTTTTGTGCATTGAGAGTAAGTGGGTTGCTGCCAGTGAAGTTGACATAAGGGTTGTGTTGTGCCATTCTGATTGGCCTGAGAACCCTTGTTGATTGGGTGAAAGGCCTACCAGGTGGAGGAGTTGATAGAGTTCTATTTGGTGGAGATGGAGACCTTTGAATTCTTCTTCCCCTCTCTCTTCTTCCTGGGGATAACTCCAGATACTCAAACAATCCCTCTTCTCTAGCCCTTGACCTTGTTTGGATCCTTCTCATGAATCTTCAGACTTGGACTTCTGAAACCAGTTGATTTTATCTCTTTGGAGTCCCCAGATGTGTAAATCAGGGCTCTTTTTAAGCAAGAAACTTACAATAAATGCACATCAACTTTTTTTAATGAATATGAAGACCTCTAAGGTCCCACCAGGCATGCCAAAACTATTATTGCAAATCAAAATCACCCCCTAAATGACCTTTAGATCTACAAGTGAGAATGGGGTCATTTAGTATGATTGCACAACATGAAATCTTTTCCCCAAGTGTGGGACTTGTAAAAATGGGAAAAAACTCTCCAGATTGAAGTTTGGTTCCTCTACTCCTTTGATCAAATGTATGCATGAAATTTACAGAGATTTAACTCAAAATTCTACTCTAATTCTGTCAAGGAGACAAGGATAGAAAGAAAAGAAGATAAAACTAAACTGACAAGGTGATACACCAAAGGAGTGGTGAACATCTATTTCTGTAGATTGACACAGATTATAAAAAAATGCAACACAAGTCATGCAAAAATTGCTAAAATTTTAATGAAGTATTAGGATAGAGCAAACAACACAAGAAAGGATTGAAAATTCATTCACAGAGCTTGCATTATCATTCCCATTTTAAATACAGTGCATTACAATAGCAAGGAGGTAAAAAAATATGTTACAGTCCTAAAAAAGGTATGATATTCCACAAATTCACTTGCCAGGGTGAAGGAGGGAGCCTACAGAACATAAAAAAATTTTCCAACCCTTTACAAATGAGCCAAATCTAGCTTTTAACAATAAAAACTGAGTTTAGGAAAGAGAAACGTGGGAAAATTGAAATGAATGATTCAACCACAAACCAGATCCATAAAAATAGCATGGGTACCCTTAACAGTTCATTCCCCAATATTTTTGACCATGCTAGAGAAGAATGGAAGTCATACTACATTAAAAATGGTTGTCGAATGTCAGTTCTGCTCTTTTCCCCATGCCAAAGGTGTTTTTCTCATTTTTCTCTCACCAAACTCCACTAAAAAACAAAATTGAAGATTTCATCATGAAGAGGACTTCAATAGCTTTCTAATGACACCAAAATTGAGAAAAACTAAGCTTTGGATCAAAATATATGCCCCTATAAATATTTAGGGAAAAACTGGGGCAAAAATTGGGTCAGCGGGCCGAAACCTAAATTTTTTCCCCTTTTTTGAATTTGGGAAAAATTCCCCAAAAAGCTTCGTGCTCCACCACTTCGCTACCACGTGGTGCCTCCTCATTCGTCCACATGTTCAAATGGCCATTTTATAATTTTTTGAGTTTTGGAAAAAATGCCAAAATTTGGCCGCGCCCTGCCACATGGCACACTCTGATTTGGCGTGGGGCTTAATCAACTTTCTTTCCTCTGTGGGCCTGCGGGCAAAAATTTTCCTTTGCGCCATTTTAATCACTTTGTAAAATTTCACCAAATCTTTCTGCACCTCCAACCTCCACCATGACTAGATATGTGTCATCCTCTGGTTGGTCCGTAGGCCTTTGCAAATTTCTTTTTCTCCTTGGTGGGCCTACGGGCCAATTATTTCTTTTTTTCCTTCTACTACTTTGGAAAAAAGCCAAAATTTACTCCACCCCTCCAACTCCCACCAGTCTCATGGACACATGGAACACTCTCATTCAACATGGGGTTCTAGGCAAAAAAATTCCTTTGCGCCATTTTTGACCACTTTTTAAACTTACCCCCGCCAGTCCGATCTCTGCCGCCATGTGGCACCTCCTCATTAGGCGCGGGCCTCAAGCCATTTCTTCTCCTCTGCGAGCCCGCGGGAAAAAAAAATTCTTTGTGCCCCACCCACTCCTTGGTGATTTTTCCAAATTTCCTCCGCCAACCCGCCATTCCATTGCCACGTGGCACATTCTTATTGGTTGCGGACCTTCCCAGGAAAAATTTCCCTCAAAAACTCCGCCAAGCCATAACTTACAAAATACAAGGAGTTAGAAGGAAAATTTTACCTTTCTGGAAAGGGGAAAAAATCCTCTATCTGATGAAACCATTTCTAGATAATTTTGATTGCCTAAAAAGTGAAAAAATTCAACTGAGGTGAAAGGAAGGAAGGAATGAAAGAAAGTCAAAAATAAGCAAGGGGCTTATTTTGGATAACAGGTTGCTGGAAATCATGCTTGATATGGATAAATCTTTTCTGTTCTTATGATCATTAGACTGGAATGGAATGGCTTCCTTGAAACCATTTTTCACTTCTTGTAGGTGAGTTACAATCTGGTTTAAAATTTGTAAACTTATCTCTTTATCTGACTCATCCTTGGATCAATTTCAATGATCTAAAGAATGTTTTAAACCTCCTCAGTTGAATGAATGGTAAATTGACATTCCATAATTGAGGGACATGAAGGACTGAAATTTTCTATAACAAGTTCTTTAATCTTGTGTGAACGTTTTTCTATTCAGTTGTATGTTGTGCTTAGGCCCTTGAAGATCGATCTTGACAGTACATTGCTGACGTAAATGGAATACAGCCTGTTCATGACATTGGAAGGATTTGGAATCCTAAAACTAAAGGATTATTATATGGATTCCTAAGCTAGGTAAAAATATATATACTACCTAGCGATGTTACTTAATTGAATTTTTATTCTATCTAAGCTTTGTGCTAAGGGAATATGGAAAGGTTGCTAGGCTATCTAAATTAACCTAAAACCTAGTGTTATATGGTTATGAGATGATCTAACCTAATGTTGGAATTACCTAAGGTAATTTTTTAAAACCTAAGGTAATTATTCCTAAACTAACCTAAGTTTAAGGATCTATCCTAAGTTATTTTAATGGGAACCTAAAAGGGTCACATGCCCCTCAGTAGATGGTTCCAATGGCATTTAATTGTTGATAAGGTTCTTAAAAGCATAAGGTACTACTAGTTTTGGTAGGGGATAGTTGATTTAGCGAAGGATTATGTGGAAGCTCCTCTAAAGATGGAGTAGCGTGTAAAATTTGAATTGGCATTCGCCAGATTTGGGAGGTGGTGGCAAGGAGAGTTGAGCGGGAAAATTGGAATTAATGGAATTAATTGGCCTCAGGCTTTGTTCACAAGCCGTCTAGGAAACTTAGAAGGTGGATTTATGGGAGGTTGTTGGTTTTTGCATGATTTTCAGATTTTTCTCTGCATGAAGCAAACTAGTTCTTCGAACCAGTAGTTTGACTTGCACTTTATTTTTGTTTTTAACTCACCTGGTCTATTTTTGATCATGGGAAGGTATATGATGCATGCTGAGGGAATTTGTTGGTTGATTGATCTTTCGTGGAAGAGAAAAGGAGTTGGAAGCTTGTTTGGAAGTCTCCTTCGATTTGGCAGAAGCATTATCAGGCATAATAGGATCTAACCATTAAGATCTCTTGATTTCTTCTAAATGATTAATTAAAATGACTCTACTCTTATGAGATTCTTGGCTTGGATGTTTTATCTGGTTATTTTCTTGTTGGGTTCTGTAATCTTTGGAAATTTGGGTATGAATCCATGGAAAATGGTTGATATGCGTTTGAAACTATCCTTGTATGTGTTATTTAGTGGGACATGCATGGGAAACTTGTTACTGTAACTCTTCTTGTCATTTCTTGAACCAATATATGAAGAAGTTGTGTTTTCAACTGACCTTCATCGTTTTTATTTGGTTCTGAGTTTTGGGCACTCGAATCCTGTCCAATATTTATTTGGAGCTCATCCTTGTTTGAGCTAAAGCTTGTTGTTGATCTCATCTTTTGTTTGAGCTAGAGCTTGTATTCAGGTTCGTGTTTGTTTGAGCTAACGCTTGAAGTAGAGCTCATGTTTTGTTTGAGCTTGAGCTTATGTTGAGATGGTGTTTCATTTGATCCTATATTCAATTTTGTGTGTAGTTATTCTTGATTTGGGGATGGTGTTTTGTTAAGGATTTGGGTTAGAGATTCTTGTCACTCTAAAACAGTTTTTAGATTCTCAAGTAATCTTGGACTGTTGCTTTAAGTCCATAGGTACCTCTGTACTCGTGTTTATTGTTGTGTTATTCTATATTTTTCATGGAAGTTCATAATTTACACAGTAATAATGTTTTTTTAATAATTATGAACTCTAGTAAGGAGCTTTGTTTCGAGCTGGTTTGAGTTTTCTTTGTTTGTAATGTAAACTAGAATGGGAATAGTGGATACCCTGAACCTGCGAATATCTATTCAAATGGTTCTAAACTCTTCTTGGAGAAACATGTGTTTTATTTTGAGTTGGAAATAGGGTTTCTTGTTTACACTATAAACTGGTTGAGGTTATCGTGTTATATTATGACTTGTTTCATAACATTGTTATATATATTTTTGTGCTCATGTTTGAGACTTTGTGATTTAGAACTGTACATGTAATTTGATACATAGTGTTTGGAATTTTTAGTTGAACGATGTGTTAGCTCTATTTTGGTATTTGTGAGTTTGTTTTAAATTGTATTTTTAGTTGAGAGTGTATAACTGTTTTAATGCAAACTGTTTACTCCTGGTAATTCTGGGTAAGTAGTATGACCGAGTTGTTTGAACATCTCTTGGATATTTAATTGGAAACGCTTTTGTTTGATAGAAGAATTTGGAAATCTTTTAAACAATTTTGTTCCAGTGCTTAGAAATAGTAGTGGAGGCAGAATACTTAATTATGTTCAAGTCTGATTTTGTTTTTATAGTTTTAATAGAATTATGAATCACCCACCACTAATATAATGTTGTGGAGGTATGTAAAGGAACTTGAGTTTCGAGTTCAAGCATGTTCCTGAACTGGTTTAGTTTAAAGTTGTAGGTTTTCTAATATTTTTGGGATCAATAAGTTAATGCTTGAGTCTTTTAAAGAAGAAGGAAATAGGGAACCCTTAGGGATAGGGTGTTGTTTTAAAACTTTACTATATGTTGTTCTAAACTGAATTTGGAACTCATGCTTGTAATGACAAGGATTGTAAGGGGAACCTGATGTACATTTCTTTGCATTAAGTTGGTTTTGTTTTCTCTTTGGGAACTAATGTATGAGCTTATTGTTTGTATTAGAGATAGGAATTTGTTGTTAAGTTTGGAGAATAAATTAATGATTGAGTCAAATTTTGATAAGACTCCCTTTCTAACTTGTACGGATTAGTTCATTTGATTTAACCCTTCTGTTATTAGTTCTCTTGCAAGATGGAGATTTATTATACCTTTTTAGCCTTCCTTGTTCATATTAATTGTTAAAGTGATGAAGGAAGAGATTTGATGTTTCGATTTGTTGAACAGAAAATACAATCTTGTTGTTAGACTATTAAAATTCCATATTCCTTCTTAGATTGATATGGGATTTTGTTTTATTTAAAAATCAGAATTGTTGTATTTAAAGGTAGTTGTCCTTTAAACAAAATAGTTAAATTCTTGTTATGAACTTGTATCTGTTTTCTGATATTTTTGTGTTAAGCATAGTTTGGAATGGATATCCTTATTCCTTTCTTGGGAGCTAGATGTATCATCTCAATGTGAACTTGTTGGTTCGAAAATCTATCGGGTGGACAGATCTACGGATAGACGAGCCAACAGTGTGTAGGGCATAGCCCCTCTTTGAGTTAGCAAAGAAAAACTAGTTTATTACTATTCCACTAGCAAGAATATGTGCAAGTCTCACAATATTCTACCTTTGGGGGTTTGGGATCTCATCCAAGTAGAGGTGTTTCCAACTGTGAAAGGAAAGGAGAGAAGGGAAAGAACGAAGATAAGATAGATTTGAAGGGAGAAAAGAAATGAATTCCAAAGCAGAAAGATTAGAAGGTCTCTGTTTTGGGATTGGTAATAAATGGAGCCAAACCTACTTGCATAGACAAACAAAGCAATACTGATGAACAAACGAAAAAATAAGTAGAAGTAGATTCAATAGAATAAACATGCAGATCTAACATAAGAAAGTTCTGATGCATAACACTGGTATTCAGCACAAAGTCTCAATATTGTATTAATATTTTCCTCTGTTACAAAAGTACAAAGCCTTTTATCCTTACTTCTATTTTTTATCTTAAAAAGTGTCCACCCCTTGAATACAACAAGTATTCAAGTATATATAGAAGAAGGAGAAGAGAGAAGGCAAAAAGAAACCAACAACTAATTACAAAATATCTACAACATATCTAAAAGTCAAATGTTGACTTTGGGCAACTTGGTGGATGATGAACATCTCATGGTACAACATGGATGATGTCATCATTTGTGCTAAAATACTCTTAGATATTTACAAAAAGAAAGACCAAGAGGAAGAAAGCTATTCATCGTCGTCCCGCGGCTGAAAGGGGGTATCTTGCTTCTGCTATTGTTCGGGAGAGGTAATATGGAACTGGGTCTGATATTCCATGAATTTACTGACCATCGGTTGAAGTTGATCCTGGGCAGGACCCTTTGTATGATCGCCGATGACCTCGCAAGTCTCCCGCTCATCTATGATTTTTTCGGGGAGTTTGAAATATTCATTACCTGCCTCCATCAGGTACCCCACAAAATCATGGAAAGCCAGAAGATTATTGACGCATTCCGTGTCAAAAGTGACTTCTGGCCCTAGCCCTTGCGAGACGATCTCCTTGAAGATCCAAATAGTTTCATCTACCTTCCTCAAGGTGAAAGAAGGAGTGAGCAAGCCCGAAGACATTCTTAGAACAATTTTCTCCATTTGATGCATTGCATCCAGGGCTTCCTCCTTGACCTTGTCTATCTTCTCCAGGACGAATTCCATATGATCGACCCAGTAGTCCAACGCAACAAGGATTTTGCTGGGTACCCTAGGGTGATCGAAAATGCCGAATTTTACCAAATCATTGACTAAGCAGTCGAGCATTTTCTGGAACGTCTCGAGTTACAACCTAGCATGGTCCAACTCTTCAGAGATAGGTCCCGCAATCACCTGGAGATCTTTGTTTGCCCAACCAATGTTCTAATATAATTCGGTGAACTTGACAATTACCTCCTCGCTGTCTTCGAGGATCTGATCTCTCCAGGCGGAAACTGCCATACCTTGTTCACCAATTTTGGCGTATTCATTTATCTTATCCTGGCTTAGGACCTCAGGAGTTTTAGTGGCAGCTGTAGGAGGTGCACTGCCCATTTTCTGCAGGACGTGGAGAAGATGCTTGTTCTTCTCTTTCAGTAGCCTCTTCTCTTTCTTTTCTTCTTGGAGCTTCTTGCAAAGGGCATCCACCACAGATAGGGCCTCCCCTTGAAGGATTTTAAACGACGTTCCCATTGTGACCTGCGTCACTATGTAATTTGTAGGAGACAGATCCTTTTTATCCTTTAAAGGATTAGGATACATGATCTCCATTACTCTTTCTCCCAATGCACTCTGAGAGAAGCAAGTTATCAGATTTTGCTTCTTAGCCCACTTTGCTGGTATGATGGAGAAGTCCATAGGTGTAATAGGGACTTTCCTCTTATGCCGACTCAAGTGCTGAGAAAGCCATGCTGGACCTAAGGGAGCGGGATCAGTGGTGGAAGAGGGAGTAGCTATAGTGGATGAGGGGAAATATGTAGAGACACTTGGTGGCGACATCGAGAGAGAGGCCAAGAAAGTGCTCACGGGAGGGGGAGATACTACAAGTGAGGTAGTCACGGGAATGGAAGGGAGCTAAGAGATGAGAGAAAAAATAGTGGTGGACGGCTCCGCAAGAGAAGAGAAGATGGAGGACGAGGAAGGGGGAATAGTAGAAGATGGGGAAGAGGATACGACCAAAGGAATGGTCGCTTGAGTCACCTGAGAAGGGGGAAAAGGGACAGTGGGAACCTCCATGGTTGTGGTAGTTGCAACATCCTGAATGGATGTGCCCATTGGAACACTCTCTGCCGCTTCTTTCTCCAGGGATGCCAGAGTTATAACTTGTTCCTGTGCGGCGGAAGGAGGTCTCTCAAAATATTCTTCTTGAGTGGAGCTTGATTCTCCCTCTTTATCCTTACCTTTTCCCTTTAACAGATGTCTCAGCCTGACAGGTGCACTGCCCAAAGGGGACGTGGTGAAATCTACTCCGAGGTAGATAAGGCCATTCATTTTGCACTAGTGTTCTGTTCGCCGCAATGTTTCTTTAACCCTTACCTCAATGGTATGAGGTGGCTTTGTTCTATCTATTTCGACAAACGGCCAGCTATCCCCATCCATGTCTAGATACACCTGATCAACTTCTTGATCGGTAGTTTGATAACCTTTTGGAACAATGGCTACACTGTACTGAATAATCTCTGCCAGGCAAGAGTGATCTTTTCTTCTGAGTTCAACCTCATGATACAGGTCGATGTAGATATCCTCAATCTGTGGAATGTGGATCGGATCAAGTTTTTCCCTAGGGAGGAAATTTCTTGGATTGAAGGTGGGCCTTACCTGGAAATTGTGCTTTAGATTGAGCAGCTCTAGCTCTGTGAACATTTCCCAGGATTTGTTGTGGGAAACAAAGGTGTACCTACCCACTGTAAGGGGGAAAGGAGTTCCACCCTTCTTTCTCTTCAGACACTTCTCATGGTATGTTATGAGTTGTCTGGACAGCTCCAACAGGATCAGCTTAGGGCCACCATACCTTGGGAATTTAGTGGGCTCCCCCAAGAAGTTAGCTACTCTGAGATAGGTGAAGGTGGGGAATTGGGTAAATAGTGCTCCCCACTTCTCAGTCGCTGTGACTATGCTCTTGGTCGTCCGACCATGAGTCATATTTGGCCTCAAAAGGCAGACGATGCCGTAGAAGAAAGCATCATTGATCTTGGTAAACTACGAGATGCTATTTTCCAGCTTCAGCTCTGGGTAGTATTCGTATATCTTCACTTGAGGTCAAACTCCACATTGGCTCAGTGCTGGATAATATCTCTCTGAGGCTACAGTGTAGACTATGTAGGAGTTCATGTAGAACCTCCCCGTCGTGGTGAGTTGTTGGAGCTACTCAGATATGGTGCTGCTTATTATCTCTGCCCACTCAAAGTGCTGATCAGGCACATTCTTATTCATGGTTTCTAGGTACCTGAGCATCCATTTGTGAAAGTAATGGGCATCAGAAAGCCCAAAAACTCTACTTAGAAATGTGATGGTATCACTTAGTTCCTCGGAGAAGTCGCTACGGTGAATAACCTGTGGCCACCTGGTTATCACCTTCTTGTTCTTTAAGTACACTTCGTTCATCAGCTGCATGCATTTGTCCTCGTTATCTTCCCATGCCTTGGTGTAGTCTTCTTGGCTTACAGCCACAAAATGTCGGTGGTGGGGAATGCCTAGCATGATCTCAAAGTGCCGGGCAGTGAGGTTGATTATGACCTCGCCCTTTTCATTTTCGACACACCTTGTGTCTTTGTTGTAACAGCGGGCCACCACCATCATAAATTCGTTATTTACCACACTGACGGGGATTCCCCTAGCAAAATGTAGACCATTGCCCACCAGTTTGTCCATCCAAGGACTGCCTGTGACCCTCCTAGTTTTGGCCCAGAAATCTTCCATGTCGATGTGACCAAGTTCAAAATCTCTAATGTCTAGGTCACATTCTTCCTGGGACTCGGGAATTCTGACCCTTTGATACTTGTATTTCATCTCTTCCTCTGTAATCTTAGCCTTACCCTTTGACTTGGTTGGCCCTTTGCTTGATGTAGACATATGCGGATCTGAGTTCAATTGTTGATCTGCAAGAAGAAGGAGCGAAGTCCAACGCAAAAAAGCCATTTTAGTTGTCAGATCTTCCATTTAAAACATTACAGAATGAGGAGTTAGCAATTTTAAGGCCTCGGGGCACAGGGCGCAGGAACACTACAGGTTGTAGGGTTAAAAGTATGGTGCACTGAAATAGATTGTTATAAGGAAAAAATCAGTGCCAAAGGGTGCAGGGTGCAAGGATTTTACATATAACATCATTGTTGTTTTAGACAGGGGTGTGCCTGTGCCACTATATGCGGTTTTATACTAGGCGCAAATAAGTTTGGTTTTGCATAGGAGTAGGATGCGCCAATGGCGCAGGCAATTTACATGTAACACAAAATTTTGGTGCAGCGAAGGGCGCAGGATTGATGCGTGTAGCACTAACTTTATGTGCGCAAAGGGGGTCTTTGGCACGGCGCAGGAAAAGATTGCATGGACACTTTTGTTGTTGTTAGCAGGATTTTGCCTGCGCCGGGTTTAGGATTTAATTGGTTTATGTATGGCACAGGGATTTTGTGTGTTGTAATCAAGGTCAGTACGCCCTCTTGGCATGACTGTGTTTTCTGTAACAAGGGTGGCTATTACGCCCAAAGAAAAATGCGGCTCAGAAACAACTTTTAGGTTTTCTCTCCTTTCTTGATGGGTTTGCGGTCTATTAGGCCTCCTTTTTCATGGATTTAAATGGTGAAGGGGGCATAGCAAAGAGATCTTAGGTTCACTTTTGAGAGAGAGCCCTCTTGGCCAGTAGATCCGGAAAGAGGGTGAAAACGGCTTGGGAGGGAAGATTTGCAAGAACGACGGGAGGGGTTGATGGCTTCTCATATCCATATCATCCTACCTCACAAACAACTAACAAAAACAAAAACACAAGAGAAACAAGGACCACTTACCCGGAATATATAGAATGAGAGGAATGAAGTGGGGTCCACGAATGCAACACGAGGATGACGGGTGTGCTGACAGGTGCAGAGGAATAATTTTTTTCATGTGTTTTTTGATTGTGAAAGTGACAGGGTGGATGTGCCTATATATAGGCAAAGGTGTAATAAATGTGCCAACCACTTTTTAAAGGGGCACACCAAAACACGTGTCGACATGTAAAACTTTGCACCCTTTGGTGCGGATATGGTTTTGTCAACATGAAATTATTTATGCCTTTGTCACAAATTTAGTGCTGTCAACACTGGTCATTTTGAGCGCCTTGGCACACCAATTACATGGTGCAACATTTTTGTTGTTGACAAGGAAGGTTCATGCACCTTGGCGCAGGAAAGAAAGGTGCATCACCGGAAGGCACAACAATTATTGTGTCAACACTTCAAAGGGTGCGCCAAAGGAAATAAAGTGGGCATAGATTTAGCCTGTGTTACATAGGTAAAAGATGTGCCCAGCCAAAAAGGACCAAAAAGACCAAGTTCAGAAAACTAGATTTCCCGGAAAGGGATTTTACAACATTTTGAATGCTGGGGGACCCCGACGGGGAACCAGAACAAAATTTTGGTATGGTTACCTATAAAATTACCCTCGTCAATTTTACAGGATAACAACTGGCTCTTTCTAGGGGCTATCTTTGAGCGAAGCTCAAGGGTTGAGAACCCCATATCAACATATGCCTATCTATTGGGCTACAGAATAAAAAATAAGGGTGACAAAGAAATCAAACACACGACGAAAGAAATAAAACTGTACAAAGAAGAGAGCAAGCTCTACTTCCCTAATATTTTGAGATGCTACCCGTTATAGGGAAGTGGGAGATCAGTTTCATCTAGATATGAGAGATAGAAGCTATTCTCTCCATTGAGCTGCTTGATCTTGAAAGGCCCTCTCCATAGAGAATCAAATTTCCCATGCATGCCCTTTGGCTCTCTTCGTTTGTCCCACAAAAGGATGAGATCTCCCATCTGGAAATCTCTTTGCTTGGCTTTTTTATCAAACAATCTCTTAACTTGGTTATGATGTTCGGTGATCCTGTCGACCACTCTTACTCTTCTTTCTTCAAGCTCTGCTAGATACATGATCCTCTTTTCAAGAGAATTTTGGAAAGTCTCATCTTCAACTGCTCGTGCCAAGCGTAGAGTAGGAAGTTCTGCAGAAATGGGAAGCTCGGTGTCGATTCCATATAACACTTGAAAAGGTGACATACCGAGAGACCTCTTGGGAGTAATGCGGTCTGCCCACAAAGCGTCATACAATGACTTGTGCCACGTTCGCTGACTCTCATCAACTAGCTTCCGTATGATGGTCACTAAGTTTTTATTACTGGATTCTGCCTGACCATTTCCTTGGGGGTAATAATCTAAGGCGTGGGCCAAGATTATCCCGTGTTCATAGCAAAAACCAACAACTTCTCGTGAGGAGAAGTTGGAAGCATTATCAGCAACGATTTTGTGTGGAACGCCGAATCTCACGATGATATTCTCTTTGATGAAACTACAAATGACTTCAGAGGTGGCATTCTTGACAGGAATGGCCTCCACCCATTTGGTGAAGTAATCTGTTGCTGTCAGGACATAACTATGTGGCACTCGATTGGGGATGGAGTGCTCTGATAAACTCAATTCCCCACTACCTGAATGGTTCATCAATAATGACCAGCCTGAGGGGAAAATTAGCCAATTTTGGTCTTGCCAACAAATTGTTGACAGAGCTCACATTTTGCTACCCAGGTGGCTATATCCTGAAACAACGTTGGCCAATAGTACCTAGCCCGGATGATCTTGTGTGCTGTCACGGAAGAGGAGAAATGACCACCACAGGCTGAATCATGAAAACTCTCAAGTAACTTTATCTGTTGTGGCTTGTCAACACATCGCAAGAAGATGCCATCTATTCTGCGTTTGTATAAACAGTCATCCCAGATGACATATCTGGTTGCTCTGAGCTTTATAGCATGTTTCTCCTTTGAAGTTAGATGAGCTGGGCACTCACCGTAAGTGAGAAAGAAAGCAATATCAGAATACCATTCGTCGCTAGTTGTGACAAATAGAACCATGGGTAGAGAATCAGATTTCTCCAGCTGGCTTTGTGTTCCATCGGTGCAATCATCCTTTTCCTCAGGGTCTTCTGAATCTCAGTTTTCAGCCATGAGCTGACATAGGCCCTTGCCTCTTACCAGCTTGGTTGGTTTTATATCTAGATCATACTCTTGAACCTTTGCAATCTAATTTCCTCGCAAACTCCCTAACTCCTGTTGAGTTAAGATTGACTTGACTGCCATGTCAGGGACCAGCACCACTGTGTGAGAGTTTAGAATATAATACCTGAAGTTCTTGACTACTTTGACAATGGCGAAGGCATGCTTTTCCAACTGAGACATTTTTAATTCATGGGGCTTGAGGGGAGAGCTCATGAATGCGATCGGGGATTTGACATCTTCAGAATTCTTTTGCATTAGGATGGTCGATACGGTATGCTCAGATGCATAGCTATACATGATAAAATCCTTGGAGAAATCGGGACATACCAGGACTGGTGCGTGAAAGATGTAAGATTTTATATCCTTGAATGACTTCTTTCCTTATTTGCTCCACTAGAAGGTTTGTGACTCTTTCATCATGTTTGATATGTGGCAAGTCTTTTTAGCAAAGTCGGGAACAAAGCACCTGAGAAAGTTCACTTTTCCGAAGGAGTGAACGTTGGTCTTGCTCATGGGTAAAGTAAGGCTCTGAATATCCCTAACCCTTTTGGCATCTATCTTTGTCCCTTCTTTTCTAACAATGTGTCCCAACAACTTTCCTTCTAGTGACTCGAAAAACAAACTTTTTTGGATGTAGGGAGATCCCGTGCTCTCGGCATCTAGTCAATACTTGTTCCAAATGATCACAATGATCATTTCGCTGTTTAGAGAACACAATTAAGTCATCCAAATAGACTACGATGACCTTTCCCATCATACCTTTGAATGTGAAGTCCATCGCCTACTGAAAAGTGGCGCCAGCGTTGGTCAGGCTAAAAGGCATCCTACTATAGGAAAATGTGCCCCAGGGGGTAGTAAATGCTGTTTTGAATTGGTCTCCAGGTGAGACTTCAATCTGATTATAGCTTGAAAAACCATCAAGCATGGACAACATTTCCGAACCAGTTACTGCCTGCAGAACTTAATCCATTATGGGAAGGGGGTAGTTATCCTTCAAGGATGCTTGATTTAAGTTACGAAAATCTACACATATGCGTATCTCACCATTTTTCTTGTGTACTAGCACAATGTTTGTGACCCAGGTACTGTGATGGATAGGAAAAATGATCCTTGCATCCAGCATCTTCTGTATTTTAGCCTGGATGGTACCTGAGATCTTGGGATTATAGTGCCTCTGTTTCTAGCGAAAGGGTTTGACACCTTCTTTCAACGGGATGTCATGCTGGATGTCTTTTGGCTTGAAAGACTTTATATTGGCATAGGACCATGCCAATACATCCATGTATTTCTTCATAAATTTGACGAACTTCTGCTTTTCTTTGGGTGTGCAACATTTTCTGATGTTCACAAATTACGGATGTTCTACTAAACCTAAATTGACCGGTTCGGTTTCTGGAGAGGAGTTAGGATTATCTCGCCTTTTCTTTTTGAAAAAATGATCATGTCTGTCGAACAAACGTTCAAAGAGAAACCAAACCTTTTGGTATTTTATTTCCTTTGAGCTGACATATGCCATCACTTCCTTTTGATTACTTGTCCTTCAGACCATATTACACAGGGTTAGACAGAAGATACTTCAAAATGAAGCTTCAGACATTTGGATCTTGGTTTTTTTAGCATGCAATCAATTATGTCAAACGCGGCCAAGGAGTTGCATTGCTTTTGAAGGAATGAGTCCCTCATTTCGCGATGGTATAGTGTAGGATTATTGGTCTTGATAGGAATATGAGAGGCTGCTGATTCAGAGGGGAGATAGAAGGGAAAAATATTTCTTCGAAAAAGACTTAATAACAGGTTGAGTAGGAAGGGGACTACCTCTTTTAATGATGGTTGGCCTTCTCTTTCATGCATCTTGGCAGTAACTTTTGCTTCTTTTCCTTGCGAGTGGGTGAAAGTCCCAACATATGACTGTCTGCTTGCATACCCTTGGGTACCCTCTTCTTCATCAGATTCCTCCTCATCAAATTCGGCATATACCCGATAGTAGAGTCGCCAGTCAGTTCGCCGATTTCATCTTGATCATCTTCATCTGGCGATGAAGGTTCTTCAAAATTTTGCTCCTCTTCTTCGATTTCGGCTAAAGCATTGACCGGAGGGGCCTCAAGCTCCAACCGCGGAGCAGCTGCATATCTTCTTAGGCGCATCCTTTGTGGGACGACATATGTTTGAAGTGAAATTTCTCCGTGGGATATCCCGGTATGAAGTGCTAGGAGAAGCCTGAGATAGCTGCTTCCTTAATGCGAGTCGCTAGTCATTCGCCATCTTTTGAAATGTCACCGGATCAGATGAAGTGGCAGGCGAAGGGATTTCGAAGCTTTAGGTTTGGACGGTTCTCTTTTTAATTTGCCAGATATTAGCAAGTTATCTTCCCAATTCTGTATGGTAGCATATTGGGTGAGAACCAATGTAGTGACCTGTTCTTGCAAGAGTAGGAAACTTACTTTTGAGCTCATGGCATTTACGAAGAAACACTTCTGATTTTCTGGCGTTGGCAGCATGGCAGGCGGAACACAGTTGGTTAGTGAATTGAAACAGGAGATGAGCTTTCTTGCGCATGGTTTCATTGAACCTCCTAGATCTTTAGGTGAGTGATCTTCAATCCATATGACAGTAATGTGAATGTGTCTTCTGAAGGCTTATACCTTTCTTCAAATGCAGTCCGTAAGGTGGCCCAACTAGTAATAGATATGGCTGGAAAATGCTAGAAACCATTCTAATTTTCTGGCATTGGCCGCAGGTCCTTGCACAGGTCTCTGTGAAAAAGAGGCGAACTGACACATCTTCATGGGTCACATCTAGGATACTACATGACATGATGAATGAGGATATGTGTGAATCTGTGCTTTGGTTTCCGCTCCCATCAAATTTGTTGAAAAATTCTTCCGGTTTCCGTGAGGGAGCGCTATGAACAGGATGTGGCAAAGTGAGAGGGCCCATAGCATTTCCCCAGCGGGGTACTGCCAGGTTTTTAAACAGATGGAACTAACAGGATGTGAGTTGGAAGCACAGTTCCACTGAGCAGCAAAGCACTGCAATCCGAGATGAGGATGTTCCATAAAATTTGGAGAAATTCTTCGGTTTCCGTGGAGGTGAGACACATCTGGATGAACGGTTAGCTGACCCTTAGCGATGAAAAGCGTGCCGGTGTAACACTGAAGTTGTGCCTTCGAAGCAGATCGAAAGTAGGATCGACTTCTCCACGAGCTCTCCTGCTACGAGTAAATGGTTCACCCACCAGTGTACCTTCTTCAGATCGGCCAGCTAAATATTTTGGAGCAAATTTTAAAAACTCTTTTTGGTTGTACTTGCTGACCTTTTATGATTTTTCTGATAAAAATCGACTTCAACAGCATGTACCTTTCCTAAATATTTAATTTTATCCCCTTTTTGAAAACCTAGTTGCAGTTTAATGACTGATGTTAATGATTTTGGATCAAATTTTAAAATGGCCAACTTAGTAGGCTGATTTTTGGATCTTAGAGCTTGACTTTTGGCAAGGGTTTGAAATTTTGCAGATAACAGTCAATTTTAACTCAGATCTATGGAAAAATACTTGGGTTTTTGAATAGAAACTCGACGAACTAAAGATCTCTAACTTAGTCCCGATCTATGGGTCCCTGAAGAAAATTTTCATTTTTGCAAGGGATCACATTTTATAAAAAATTTGGATTTTGAACAAATACGGTTAAAATTGGCAAACAGGTAGTGATTTTTTTATTTCTTACTGATACCGATCTGGACATGAACCGAACTACAATAGGATCTTTCTTCAGATCTATTCGAATCCCCAGTAAGAGATCACCAAAAACTGTTGGTCTGAAAATTCTTTCGGGTCCTTGGACAGATCTATGGATAGATGAGCTAAATCTAGACAATGTGCATGGGTCATAGCCCCTGGACTTTGAGACAGCAAAGTGAATACTAGCAAAGTGAATCCAGTGCTATTCTACCAGTAGGAACCTGTGCAAGTCTTACAGTTTTCTGCCTTCAGGGGAGTTTGGGATCTTATCCCAGTAGAGGTAGTTTCGACTGATTTGAACAGAAAGGAATGAAGGAAGGAAAGAACTTAGGAAGACGGATCTGGAGGGAGAAAAGAAATGAATTCCAAAGTAGAAAGGATCAGAGGAACTTCTATGTTTTGGGATTGGTAGTAAATAGAGCCGAACCTACTTGCATAGATGAAGAAAGTAATACTGATGAACAAATGACAAAAGAAGTAGAGATAGATCCAACAAAATAAACACATAGATCTAACATAAGAAAGATCAGATGCCCATAACACACATATTCAGTACAAATTCTCAATATTGTATTAATATTTTCTCTCTGTTACAAAAAGTACAAAGCCTTTTCATCTCACTTCTATTTTTTCATCTAAAAGGTGTCCACACCTTGAATACAACAAGTATTCAAGTATATATAGAAGAAGGAGAAGAGAGAAGGAAAAAAGAAACCAACAACTAATTACAAAATATCTACAAAATATCTAAAAGTCAAATGTTGACTTTGGGCAACTTGGTGGATGACAACATCCCATGGTGCAACATGGATGATGTCATCATTTGTGCCAACATACTCTTAGATATTTACAAAAAGAAAGACCAAGAGGAAGAAAACTATTCATCATCATCCCGCTGCTGAAAGGGGGTATCTTGCTTCTGCTGTTGTTCGGGAGAGGTAATGTGGAACTGGGTCCGATATTCCATGAATTTACTGACCATCGGCTGAAGTTGATCCTGGGAAGGACCCTTTGTATGATCGCCGATGACCTCACAAGTCTCCTGCTCATCTCTGAGTTTTTCGGGGAGCTTGAAATATTCATTACCTACCTCCATCAGGTACCCCACAAAATCATGGCAAGCCAGAAGATTATTGATGCATTCCGTGTCAAAAGTGACTTCTGGCCCTAGCCCTTGCGAGACGATCTCCTTGAAGATACGAATAGTTTCATCTACCTTCCTCAAGGTGAAAGAAGGAGTGAGCAAGCCCAGAGACATTCTTAGAACAATTTTCTCTATTTGATGCATTGCATCCAGGGCTTCCTCCTTGACCTTGTCTATCTTCTCAGGATGAATTCCATCTGATCGACCCGGTAGTCCAACGCAGCAAGGATTTTACTGGGTAGCCTGGGGTGATCGAAAATGCTGAATTTTACCAAATCATCGACTGAAGCAGTCAAGCATTTTCTGGAATGTCTCATGTTGTAACCTAGCATGGTCCAACTCTTCAGAGATAGGTCTTGCAATTTCCTGGAGATCGTTGTTCACCCGACTAATGTTCTGATATAATTCGGTGAACTTGAAAATTACCTCCTTACTGTCTTTGAGGATCTGATCTCTCCAGGTAGAAACTACCATACCTTGTTCGCCAATTTTGGCATATTCATTTATCTTATCCTAGCTTAGGACCTTAGGAGTTTCAGTGGCAGTTGTAGGAGGTGCACTGCCCATTTTCTGCAGGGCATGGAGAAGATGCTTATTTTTCTACTCTTTCAGTAGCCTCTTCTCTTCCTTTGCTTCTTGGAACTTTTTACAAAGGGCATCCACTGAAGATAGAGCCTCCCCTTGAAGGCTTTCAGATGACGTTCCCATTGTGACCTGCGTCACTGTGTAATCTGTAGGAGACAAATCCTTTTTATCCTTTAAAGGATCGGGATACGTGATCTCCATTACTCTTTCTCCCAATGCACTCTGAGAGAAGTGAGTTATCAGATTTTGCTTCTTAGCCCCCTTTACTGGGATGATAGAGAAGTCCATAGGTGCAATAGGGACTTTCCTCTTATGCTGACTCAAGTGCTGAGAAAGCCATGTTGGACCTAAGGGAGCGGGACCAGTGGTGGAAGAGGGAGCAGCTGTAGTGGATGAGGGGAAATGTGTAGAGACACTTGGTGGTAGCATTGAGAGAGAGGCCAAGAAAGTGCTCATGGGAGGGGGAGATACTGTAGGTGAGGTAGTCGTGGGAATGGAAGGGAGCTGAGAGATGAGAGAAGAAATAGTGGGGGACAGCTCTGCAAGAGAAGAGAAGATGGAGGACGAGGAAGGGGGAACAGTAGAAGATGGGGGAGAGGATACGACCAAAGGAATGGTCACTTGTGTCACCTGAGAAGGGGGAGAAGGGATGGTGGGAACCTCCATGGTTGTGGCAATGGAAACATCCTGAATGGATGTGCCCATCAGAACACTCTCCGCCGCTTCTTTCTCTAGGGATGCCAGAGTTACAACTTGTTCCTGTGTGGTGGAAGGAGGGCTCTTAGGAGCTTCTTCTTGAGCAGAGATTGATTCTCCCTCTTTATCCTTACCTTTTCCCTTTGGTAGATGTCTTGGCCTGACAGGTGCATTGCCCAAAGGGGACGTGCTGAAATCTACTCTGAGGTAGATAAGGCCATTCATTCTGCACCAGTGTTCTATTTGCCGCAATGTTTCTTTAACCCTTACCTCAATGGTCTAAGGTGCCTTTGTTCTATCTATTTTGGCAAATGGATAGCTTTCCCCATTTGTGTCTAGATACACCTGATCAACTTCTTGATTGGTAGTTTGATAACCTTTTGGAACAATGGCTACACCGTATTGAATCATCTTTGCTAGGCGAGAGTAATCTTTTCTTCTGAGTTCAACCTCATGATACAGGTCGATGTAGATATCCTCGATCTGTGGAATGTGGATCGGATTGAGTTTTTCCCTAGGGAGGTAATTTCTTGGATCGAAGGTGGGCCTTACTGAGAAATTGTGCTTTAGATTGAGCAGCTCTAGCTCTGTGAACATTTCTTGGGCTTTGTTGTGGGAAATGTAGGTGTACCTACCCACTGTAAGGGGGAAAGGAGTTCCACCCTTCTTTCTCTTCAGACACTTCTCATGGTATGTTATGAGCTGTCTGGATAGCTCCAACAGGATCAGCTTAGGGCCAGCATACCTTGGCAATTTAGTGGGCTCCCCCAAGAAGTTAGCTACTCTGAGATAGGTGAAGGTGGGGAATTGGGTAAATAGTGCTCCCCACTTCTCAGTCACTGTGACTATGCTCTTGGTCGTCTGACCATGAGTCATATTTGGCCTCAAAAGGTAGACGATGCCATAGAAGAAAGCATCATTGATCTTGGTAAATTGCGAGATGCTATTTTCTAGCTTCAGCTCTGGGTAGTATTCATATATCTTCACCTGAGGCCAAACTCTGCATCATCTCAGTGCTGGATAATCTGTCTCTGAGGCTACAGCGTAGACTATGTAGGAGTTCATGTAGAACCTCCCTGTTGTGGTGAGTTGTTGGAGCTGCTCAGTTATGGTGTTACTTATGATCTCTGCCCACTCAAAGCACTTATCAGGCACATTCTTATTCATGGTTTCTAGGTACCTGAGCATCCATTTGTGAAAGTAATGGGCATCAGAAAGCCCAAAAAATCTACTTAGAAATGTGATGGTATCACTCAGTTCCTAAGAGAAGTCACTACGGTGAATAACCTGTGGCCACCTGGTTATCACCTTCTTGTTCTTTAAGTACACTTCGTTCATCAACTACATGCATTTTTCCTAGTTATCCTCCCATGCTTTGGTGCGATCTTCTTGGCTTACAGCCACAAAATGTCGGTGGTGGGGAATTCCTAGCATGATCTCGAAGTTCCAGGCAGTGAGGTTGATTATGACCTCGCCCTTTTCATTTTCGACACACCTTGTGTCTTTGTTGTAACAGTGGGCCACCACCATCATAAATTCATTATTTACCATGCTAACGGGGATTCCCCCAGCAAAATGTAGACCACTACCCACCAGTTTTTCCATCCAAGGACTTCCTGTGACCCTCCTGGTTCTGGCCCAGAAATCTTCCATGTCGATGTGACCAAGTTCAGAATCTCTAATGTCTAGGTCACATTCTTCCTGGGACTCGGGCATTCTAACCCTTTGATACTTATATTTCATCTCTTCCTCTGTAAGCTTAGCCTTACCCTTTGACTTGGTTGGCCTTTTGCTTGATGTAGACATATGTGGGTCTGAGTTCAGTTTCTGATCTGCAAGAAGAAGGAGCGAAGTCCAACGCAAAAGAGCCATGTTAGGTATCAGATCTTCCATTAAAGCATCACAGAATGAGGAGTTAGCAATTTTAAGGCCATCTGGGCATAGGGCGCAGGGATACTGCAGGCTGCAGGGTTAATAGTATGGCACACTGAAGCAGAGTGTTACAAGGAATAAATCAGCGCCAAAGGGCACATGGCGCAAGGATTTTACATATAACATCATTGTTCTTATAGACAGGGATGTGCCTGTGCCATTATATGCGGTTTTATACTAGGCGCAAATAAGTTTGGTGTTACATGGGAGCAGGATGCGCCAATGGCACAGGAAATTTGCATGTAACATGGAATTTTGGTGCACCGAAGGGCACAGGATTAATGCGTGTAGCACTAACTTTATGTGCACAAAAGGGGGTCTTTGGCGCGGCACAAGGAAAGCTTGCATGGAACTTTGTTGTTGTTAGATAGGGATTGCACCTGTGTCTGGGTTTAGGATTTACTTGGTTTATGTATGGTGCAGGGATCTTGTGTGTTACAAACAAGGTCAGTGCGCCCTCCTGGCGCGACTGTGTTTTTTGTAACAAGGGTGGTGATTGTGCCCAGAGAAAAATGTGGCTCAGAAGCAACTTTTAGGTTTTCTCTCCTTTCTTGATGGGTTTGTGGTCTTTTAGGCCTCCTTTTTCATGGATTTAAATGGTGAAGGGGGCATAGCAAAGAGATTTGGGTTCACTTTTGAGACAGAGCCCTCTTGGCCAGCAGATCTAGAAAGAGGATGAAAATTGCTTGGGAGGGAAGATTTGCAAGGATGGCAGGAGGGGTTTAAGGTTTCTCAGATCCATATCACCAACCTCACAAACAACCAACAAAATGAAAAAACAAGAGAAACAAGGACCACTTACCTAGAATATATAGAATGAGAAGAACGAAGTGGGGTCCACGAACGTGACACAAGAATGATGGGTGCGCTGACAGGTGCAGAGGAATAAAGTTTTTCACGTGTTTTTTGATTGTGAAAGTGACAGGGCAGATGCGCCTATATATAGGCAAAGGTGTAATAAATGCGCCAACCACTTTTTAAAGGGGCGCACCAAAACACATGTCAACATGTAAAACTTTGCACCCTTTGGCGTGGATATGGTTTTGTCAACATGAAATTATTTGTGCCTTTGGCGCAAATTTAGTACTGTCAACACTTCATTTTGAGCGCCTTGGCACACCAATTAATGGCACAACATTTTTGTTGTTGACAGGAAGGCGCATGTGCCTTGGCGCATGTAAGAAAGGTGCATCATGGGAAGGCACAACAATTGTTATGTCAACACTTCAAAGGGTGCGCCAAAGGAAATAAAGGGGGCACAAATTTACCCTGTGTTACATAGGTAAAAGGTGTGCACCCAGCCAAAAAGGACCAAAATGACCAAGTTCGGAAAACTAGATTTCCCGGAAAGGGACTTTACAACATTCTGAACGCTGAGGGACCCCGACGAGGAACCAGAACAAAATTTTGGTATGGTTACCTATAAAATTGCCCTCGTCAATTTTATAGGATAATAGAACTATGTTCTAAACCCTTTCTTTGTTGTTTAAAGGTAATTGTTAGGATCAATTAAACTATAATTTTGTAAGGCAAATGTTTTGGATTATATTATGTTATTCTCTTGGAAGTGAATTCAGATTGGTTAATGTACTTCTTTTTCATTTGCTATTACTTATACTGATATTTATGATGTAATATTTGTCTCATTAAAGCAGAGTTGTTTTAATGGAACAATTAGTGGAATGCACTTCGTTTTAAGGCTTAGTGTTTATCATGCTTAGTTCATTGAACTGACCTGTGCTAGCATTTTTTGCAAATGGACTTTGTAAGTGATAAAAGAAGGCAAAACTTATATGATGCATTGGCTGATTTAAATCTGATTCCTTGTGAAGAATTATGATTTGTTCTTGAGATTGTATTGAAAAAGAAAAGTAGTATTCTTTTAGAATGAAGGCAGTTGTTATGCAGTATGCCTAAAGTGCATAAGGCTTGTAACTGTATAAGTTATAAAATGAATTGAAAGCTGAGAATTTACTTGTATTGGTTATGTAAATTATCTTCTACTTGTATGAAAAATATGGATTTCTATCTTGTTGATACTCTTCATATAACTTTTATGCTTAATTGGTTATCCTTTGATAAGTTGGATAAAGGGATTTAGTTTAATTTCCCTAATCAAAATGCAACTTGTTAAGTTGCAGAATATGATGTTATTTATCTAAACTATATTATATAGTAATGTAATGTGTGCTAAACATACATCAATAAATATGGATATTGGGTAGGATATACCCTAACACTTAAACATGTAGATAAAGACTCCTTCTCTTTCTTAATTGCATATAAACCAAAAAAGGTATGTAAATGTGATTACAATTTCTTCGACTTCATTTTGTATGAAGTATACTTTAAATTGGATATATATTTGAATGTTGAACCTGTCTAAAATTTATAGTACTTTTAAATGAAACTTGATAACTCTATTCGGTTGTGGTTAATGGGCAGTGTAACTGAGAGATCTAACATTAAAAACAACTGTAATTATAAACAAATATTTTCATGGACTAAATAAAGCAAATTTAGGAAAGAACTTATTGAGCATTGGATTAGGGTTTGGCAGGGTTGCTGTAATCAAGAAATAATTTAGACTAGTAATGTATTAACAATCCCCTTAGGGGTATGTACATCTCGATGAGGTGGTTTCTGTAGGATGTTGGCACACACCAACTACAGGGCTTTACTTTCGAGAAGGCTTGGGTATTCTCGAGAATACAATGTTGTAGTTGACATGTGGCATCACTCTTCCACATTGATCATCTAGATCTACACCTAATAGGAACTCGGACTTGAACTTAGTTTCCCTCTAGGTCTATATAGGAGCATATTTAGGATATGAATTAGCTTCCAATTACTCAGGGTACATTGGCACATCCTGTCGACTTAGGTCAACTGAGTATGCCCATTTTCTCTAAGCCATTACGAGCATCTTCCTATAATAAGTTATGTTCCTATCTAGGGCTAGGGTTAAACCTAGAACAAGTGGACTGACGGTAGTCATTAAAGACTAATCATGATAAATGAGTGAGGTGAAGGATGTATTCCAATATAATGAGTATGACGTCTAAGAATAGTAACATACACAATATGTTGTAAATCTTTGGCCAAAATATCGCAAGTTGTTGGTTGCATTGTCCTATGTCACCAAGTTTAAAACAACATGATATCAGATGAATATTGGTAGCAGATATTCAGATATGTTCTTTAAATAGATCACTCAATACCCAGTGTAGTGTAGGATGAAAAATTATACGAAGTATATGATATGTATTCGATACATAAGATAACATAAATAGATTGGTAGCTTACTGAGTTATGGAATGAATAGATCGGTGAATCACCGAGTCATTATAGTTGCATATGTTTATCCATTGAATTTGATTGGTAGGGAATGTTTGTTCTAAATAATGCTATATTTAGAACAGTGAACACTATAAAAAAAATTCCCTTGTTTCTAAATTCTTAAAATGGGAATGTTACAAATCCAATCACTTTGTTTATTAATTGGGAGGTGATGCATATTATTCTTCTCGCAAATTAAAAATAGCCCTCACAGAACCTTAATACTAACCCCTAAAAAAGCCATGCATGTTTGTCAAAAGAGGGAAACTCAAAGAGATGCAATACACCTACACTTTCCAACATCTTCTGTATCTTTTCATCAATCACAATTTGACCTTCCTCTATACATTGGCCTATTTTTTCCAAGGTATCATTCCTTATATCTTATTCATGTCATGTATCATGATGATTGTACTCACTTATTTTGCACTTCCACACCTCAAAATTCAATTATTTTCCAATGATAACCTTTTAAGGATATTTCATATCATAGGACCACTCATCATGGGATTCCTCCCTTGTCTATCTTTCTTACTAGTGTTATTTCTCAAATTTACAACCTAAAATCAAAAGTAACCCTGTGAATCACATGCCCTAGGTATGAAAACCCTTGTTTTTCTCACAGAATCAATTCCTTATAACTTACTTGGTGTCTTCACTAAAATATTTTCTCTTCAATCAAAATAGTTTTTTCTTCTAACCCACTATGCCCTAGCTCTACAATTTAGTCCATGACCAACCCTACAACACAACCAATTTTCACACATCTCAAACTTCACACTTCAGCCCTCAAAATTTGTCCTCGGCTACCACTCTACTATTTGGAACTTCAAACCCTCAAAGTGAAAGGATATCATGTTCTTTGGTTGTTGGATTAGCAGTTTCCCCAGGTTGTTGATGCTTAAGTTTTCCAAATTACACAAAAATTACAAGATTTTTCAATTCAAAAGTGTACAATACAACCAAAACTTGCCCTTTATATAAAAAATTTCTTTGGAGTGATTTTAATCCTCATCTATACATGATTTTAAATGTAGTTATTTTCCTTTTCCCATTTTTCCACTAAGTTTGGGTCTTATAAGTCTCCTCTCTAGGTTTTAAATTCATAACCTTCTGGCATGCAACTAATTTCAAAGGTTACAGATCCCCTTGTGCACACCTTCATGCGCTACAACATTCCTTCCTTTATACCACATACTGACTATATTTCTTTCTATGTTTCCTACCTCACATTATCTTGCCATCTACATCAATAGATTCCACTTTTTTCATCATTACCAACTTTCCTTGTACATCATTGACTAAAATTATCCACCACTTATCATTAGAACCATTGTTTCATTCACCATCAGCCATTATGTTCCAATTATTGAAAACTTCAAATATTTCTAAGGCTTTCAAAGGCCTGCAATTTCCTTTATCTACTATCCCACACTAAAGGTATCTGCAGTAATTTGTGCATCAAATATTCAAAAATAAATTAGCTCCTACATGTGAATGTGATTATTACAAAAACTCAATAGAATAAAACATGAAATATATAAATATAAGCTAAATAGAAATATTTCCTTATTACAAAAAAAATATAAAAGAATCTTTTTTATAGTGAGCATTCATGTCACTTCCTTTGAGTTAATCAAGTAACATTGTTGCATCAAGTGCATATAACTAACATGTGCTAGATTCTAAAATATTGGTTACTTTGAATGGTCCCAAGTAATGTACCTTCAGTTTTCTTGTGTGGCGTGTAAATTTTGAGTCATAGAGAAGTATCAGTCCACCTACTGAAAATTAATTTATCTGAATATTCCAAGCCTTTTTTTCTTCTATGTATTTTAGCTCTATATCACAATGGTGTGTCTTTCATCCAATTATATCAACCCTTCAATTCACACTTCCAATTATTATCCATATGTGATTCCTCCTATGCGTGCAATACATAAGGATGGTAACATAAATTCACAAAGTAACACTACTTTTGTACTAAATACCAACTAAAAGGGTGTGGTTTTATTTAACCTCTCATGAGTAGTTATGTATGCCCAAAGTATAGATGAAACTTTAGCATCCCAATATTTCCTAACAACATTAAAATATTTGTCAAAGTCTGGCGCAATATTTTATCAAAGGCCTCTATTGTTCCATTAGCCTATGGGTGATAAACATTTGTCTTGATATGTGCCACCATTAATTCTGATAATAATAGCCTAATGGTGTCATTAAGTAAATGAGTAACCCTATCACTTATTAGGATTAATGAGAAGCCATACCTACTTATAATAATTTCCCATTAAAAGTGTAAAGTTGTAGAATTTGTACAATACTTGGTAGATAAAAATTCTACCCATTGTGTCAAATAATATATATAAGTGACAATACACTGCAAGTTGGTTCTTCCCGCAGCTAGCATAATTGGCCCAATAAAATCAATGGCACATTTTTCACACGGTTTTGTAGATGAAATGGGGAAATGACATATTGTCTCTCTGTCCTAGCTTACCATTCCTCTAACAATTGTCACAAGCCCTAACAAACTCCTTGGTATCATTTTAAATGGTTTCCCACTAAATTCTAGATAGAAGTATCTTGTGCATGGTAATTTATCCAATATAGTTTCCTCCAAAAATACCACCGTGCGCCTCTTCCATAGTTAATTTATGTTCATGTTCCAAGACGCATCTATGTAGTACTTTATTGTGGCCCATTTTGTAAATGTCTCCACCAACTAGATGATAAGGTGTCAGGTGTATAGATAACTACATATTTTCCATAGTCTTCATCCCTTAAGGCATAATACCTATGTGTAAAAAATACTCCTATGTCTTATAATTCTATAGGCATGAACTACATCCATAATTTTGTGGGCATGCACTACAACCTAAATAACTGGGTATCTGGAATGGTATCTTCAATACTTTGCACATCGTCCTCAGAATTTATGTGTAAAAAGTTATTAGGTCCTAGATTACACTTACCAAGTTTTACTATCACTGAGAAATCAAACATATGAAACAACAGAATCCATCTGCAAATTTGAAATTTTTACATTGGATTATTGACCAAGTATTTTAAATCCATATGGTTAGTATAAAATATAAAAGGAGTATTAAAATGATATTTCTTGAACTTATAAAGTACATACACCATGGATAAATCCTTGCACTCAATTTTTTTATAGTTCTATTACATATGTAATAGATTCCTTCTTGTAAATCAAATTATATGCTCAATATTTCCTTCATTAGGTTGTGCTAACAGGGCTCCAATTACAGTTCCTAAGGAATCCACATGAACATGAAAGGGAAAATTCCATGTAGGGAAATGAAGGATAGGCGTAGTGGTCAATCTCTCCTTTAATAACTCAAAATATTGTTGTTGTGTATCCTTCTAGTAAAACTTCCCCTTAGCTTTCAAGAGATCCATTATTTGCACATCTATCTTGGCATATCTTCGATGAATTTCTTATAGTAAATTGTATGACCAAGGAACCCACGCACCTCACTTTGATTAATGGGTTCTTCTAACCCCAATATAACCACTATCTTAGTAGGATAAACTAAAATACCCTCCTAGAAAATAATACACCCCAATAAGGTTCCCAAAGGTGTAGCAAAGATGCACTTCTTAATATTCAAGGAGATAATTAGTTGTCTACATCTATAAAATATGAGTCTCAAGCAATCAAAACAATCCTTGACTAAACCATACAAAATCTAGTCGTCAATATATACCTATATAAATTTATGCATGAAATCCTCAAAATATTTTGAAACAATACACAAGAACATTGTTACTCCATTATTGAGTCCAAAAGGCATTATTATATAGTCAAAACAACCCCACTCTATAGCATATGTATTATTTTCCTAATCTTTGTGCACAATACAAACTTGATGATATGTCGAGAAACCATCTGTACAGGAGTATATTTTTCTCCTTGCTACACCCTCGATAATTTCTTTAGTAAATAGTGTAGGGAATGGATCAATGATGCAAGAATCATTCAACATCCTGTAGTCGACACAAATTATTATTCTACCATATTTATTTATAATGATAATAATAGGGATAATCCATTCATATTCTTCTATATTTTTAATAATACCATCTTGTAGAAACTTATCAATCTCTTCTTTAACCTTGACATACAAATTATGATTCATTTGATATGGTCTCTTTTGAATTGGTCGCACACCATTTTTATCTTGATTTTCATCTCTCCTAGTGAAGGATGGACACCTTTCCTCTCATATTATCCCCTAGGAAAGAGATCCTTAAACTCATGTAATAGCTCAATAATCTTAGTAACTTTAGCCTCAGAATAGAAATATCTAATGATTTCTTCCTTCGGTGCATATTTCATCCTATATTTACTTTCTTAGTCTTCAATGATAAGTGACATGCACATGATTTCTCATATTCCTTATCTAATACCTTGTACTCTCCCTTGGCATGTTCTATGTTTGATTCTCCAACTTCATCATCATTAATTAAGTACACAAGAATTCCCTTTTTCTTTTTTTATCTCCAAGTGTGCTCTAAAAGATGCTCATTAGATTCCAACCAAGTGCATTCATTAGCACATTCATCCATAATACTCTCATCATAAAACTAAGTCACAAGGTCCTCTTCTTTCAGGTTATCCCCCAGAGTGATACACTTCATTGACTATAAAGCATCATGTATAGGAGGATTAGAGAAAAATAATCAAATACATGCACGATCCTTGAGGTCGATTCTTTCCAATTTGTAGTCTTCGATTTCAACTCAGTATGAATATACCATGTGCATGCACAACCACACAAAGTTGAATAAAAATTGTGTACCCACAAGGATGATAGAAGCGTGTCGGGACCCTCAACCCAATTCTTCTCACAACTTTGTATGTGAGTTATTCGAGATGCCATCACACCATAGTTTAGTATCTTCAAAGGAAGATTATTCGTAATAAACCAAATTAAAAAAGTAACTCTAATTTCATTCCATATCAGAAAATTATCCCTATGTGTAGCACACAATTTTGTTATTGTTCCTCTTTGTGAATACACGATCATATTTCTTCTATCACGTTCATCGCGTGGCTATTCTTCCATGAAGTGTAAGAATATTACGATATTTTCCTCTTATATATACTTCAGAATTACATTCCTTCCTAACCATCAGAGTGCTTGTGGCCTGATTACCTTGGTTTCTCTCCCTTTACATTCATGGTCAACCATCTCATAAGTTCCATGTTCCCAGTTATCATATGCAAGGCTATTATTTTTACTGACTATTTTTTCTTCACCCCATTTTAGCATTCCTTCCTTTGTAGGATCAATCATTTCTTAATCATGCACAGTCTGAGCATATATATAATTTAGATCTTCCTAGATTATTAGCTCTATGTAGGGTGTGATTTGAGTACCATCCATTTGAATAACCACACACTAATTATCATTTTAAAATTTTAGCACCAAGGTCATCTAAGTAAGGTAAGGATATTATCATCTTCTACCAATTCTAAAACATTAAAATCACCTTTAAATTTGACCCCCTATATAGTAATTCTTGCATATTTTAAAACCTCAATGAGAAGTTCCCTTATCTTATTAGCCATATAAATCACACTATAAGAAGGTTGTAGTGGTTTTTCATGTGTTTTTGCAAGGTAAAAAATCAACTTTAAAACATGAAAAGTATACCCTAGTGTCAAAACATTTCTTGAAAACCCTCATAAACACCTCTCCAGATCGGTATTCCCTCCATGTCATCCCATCCTAACCCTTGAAAGACCTCATATGTGTTTTATACAATTCCCCAATGTTGGAAATTTTTATACAAGGTGACTCACTTCTTTCAGTGCAATGCTTTCAAAGGAGAATTCTTCAATACCTAGAAAGAATATTTTTGGCATTTTCAAGACAAGTGTACATCCTCCAGGAAAGATTTAAAGGATCAAAAATATTTATAAGTGGTGTTAAAGAGTATATAAAAAATTCAATTAATTTAGGAAAGTTTAGGGAATATTTGAAGGTTTAGGAATAAGTACTTTTTGAGGGTGAAGGAGTGAACAATCTAAAATAGCACGTGATCTTTGAGAGGTGATTCTAAGAGATACATAATGAGTTATAGGTCAAAATATATACCTTTTGAAATATAATTCCATCCTCTAAATCATGGTACTTTCATATTTTTAACAGCCTAGGAACTTCTTTCCATATCCCATTTTTAGCAGACATAACCTTTTATCTCGAGAAAAAGGCTATTTTAAGGGGGTTGCAGGAAGAATTGAATCATGGGACCCATACAATTATCTAAGAAGTTTTTTTGAAGTTAATTTCATATAAATAAGTGTTGAAAATTTCCTCGAGAAACTCTGAAAACTTTGTCTTCAAGGCTCTCCTCAAGGTAATCTTTCAGGACTTGGCCATTTTCACTAGTGGACACATGTCATCCTAAGGTTAAGGTGCATTTTATTTTCCCATTTGTCTTATCCCTTAAGTAAATTTTGGACAGTTAAATTCACCCAACCCCAATTATTCCCCCTAGATCTCCACATAACCCTGGACAGGCTCCACAAGGAATTTTACCTAGTTTATAGCCCCCCCTTCGTGTAATCATAGCTTTCCACTTATCAACCCATGGTGAGAGAAAAAAATTTCCCATCTATCCCATAATTTTTGATATTTGGGAAAAAATATGTGACCCTTGCTTTTCTTGGCCCATGGTTCTTCATGTGACATGAAACAAGCTCCGTAAGGCATTTTTAAGTCCTTTCCCTTCTCTACCTCGACGAACAACAACTTACCACTATTAACCTCCAAATTAGGGCACATATTTTTACCCCATATGTCCCATATATTTGGAATATTTGGGACAAAAAAAATTTCCTCACCTACTCTCATGGCAGAGTTCTTCATGTGACCCAATCTCAACCCACAGGTGTTAATTAGTAGTTTTTCCTCTCTCCCCCATCGACAAACCCTACCACTTGTTATGCTGACATACAAGGAAAATTTTTCTGCCCCACCTAACCCATCCCTTTGGGATATTTGTGACAAGAAAAGGTTCCCCATTCCAAGTTGTTTAAAAACTTAAATTTTGGCTAAATTTTTTAACTCATTGTTTCTTCTTTCTTAGTTGTATGTGCATGAAAAGTGTTGCTAGAAGTTGTAAAACTTATTATAACTCATTATTACTCAATAATTCCTCCATAAATCCACAAAATATTCTAAAAAACACCCAAGAAACTTGAAATTTATCTATACATCATGCCCAAATTTCTCCAGACTGACTACATGCTCCAAAACTTAAAAAAAGTGTATCTCTCTATCTGGTGAACAAATATGAATGAGATTTTCATAGTCATTATCCATCCAAAACACCTTCAAGAAGAAATTAATATAAAATTAAAATATTCCTAAATTTTTTAATGGCATCAAACCCTAGTTTTAATTCCTAGCTCATGATTTTTCAATTTCTGGGAAATCCATCAGATGGGTCGAGATGAAAATTGGAACACAAGGTCTCGAGAACGAGCCTTTCCAGTGAATATGTTTTCATTGCAAACCTATGTGGGGAAGTAATATTTATAAAAATAGTAAGTCTCTATTGTCTCCACTTACTATAAATATTAACTCACTACAAATAGTGTGTCCTCTCAAAAAAGTGCACTTAGTGAACATTGAAAATGATAAACATGGAAATTTTGACCAAAAAGATGAAAAAATAAAAAAGATAAGGCAAGTGTCTAAAAATAAAATGTTTCCCAAAAATTAAAAATCATCAATGGATTTTAACTGAGTATGTCATATGATCAAGAATTTAAAATTTAAACAAAACAAGTGAAATGTCCCTAAATAGCAGGTCTTGATTCCACCTTCTAAAAAGAGAGAGTCTCTATTTTGGGTATAGAAAGTTGCAGTAGGCTTAGTATTCATTAATCTCTCTACTTTTTGATGTACTCACATGGTTTCAAAGTAATCTCATATCTCAAACGATACAATTCATCCTACGTGAGGATCTCAAGGCATCATTTTGGTTACAGTTGTGTGTAACAGTGAGGCAGAACATTATAAGGCACAACATTGGAAAGCAAGAGACATTGTATAGTCTGATAAGATATTTAAAAAAGGATAAAGAGCTCCAAATATCATCATTGTAAATCCTTAATCATGTTGGCTCCATTCACACCCCCTGGGTGAGCTACTGGAGTGAGATCAATGAGTTGTTCAAGGTGAGTTGAGCCAATTGAGCTTGGTGAGTTAGTTGAGTGAGCTCAGTAAGTTGGGAGAGATGGTTGGGTCAGTCAAGGATATTTTTTTGGATTAATATTCTCATTAAAATAATTGGTGATTCATAGCAGCAAATTTCTCTACATAAGCATCCAGGTATGTCTTCCCCAAGGTTAGATCTCCCCCACGGTCATCAAGAGTTGATTCCACATCAATTTATTAAAGGTTCTCCAGTGACATACATCATGTCAAATCCTAAAGAACCTTTTCCATGGATTTAAGAAATTCTTGAGAGTGAGATAATAAAAAATTATCTTTCTAGCATACCCAACCTCAAAGCAATCTTAGGGACACTAAATTACAAACAAAGAAAGAAGTGATCATTATGTTGAAATTTATAGACCTAAGAATGAAAATCCCATTAAGGACATGAAACCAATAGAATATGATATTACTTGTATATCATTGGGTCAATATTCACATGAAAGTGATTCTCACATGTTCAATCAATCCTCTTCCCAATTCCTTGCTCGTAATGAACAATATAAGAAAATAATTGTGTAATTTGAGGAACACGTAAAAGTTCTCAGTGCTCACATTGCATCTTTCTTGGAATCTAATGCAGCATCTTCCCTTCTGGTAGAAGACATCCATCTAATCAGTAGTGTTGATCTTGAGGTTATTAAGAAATCACAAGCCTATATGATATATGGTAATGTTAATGAGAAATGGATTGAGAAATCATTGAGTAAGGCAAGGAATTGTTTCCAGATGTCATTTCTCTAATCAATTATGTTCTTCCAAAATTTTCAGAAGTAACCAAAGAAAAAGAGGAGTTTGTAAAAGAGGTAAATCACTTAGATGAGGTGTTTCCACTAGTGTCTAAGATGAGTTACTTTGACTATCACACCCTCATGAGTAAGAAAGTGTTTTCATCTACTACAGATAAATTGTCTCAAGTTTGGATCCGTATCATAGATATGATATACGAAATTCTCAAGAATTCCATATTTGAGTTGGAATCTTGTGGACAACATGTTTTTGATATCTTGAACGATGTCTAAAATTGTGTTCAGAAACTTGAGTTCCCTCTACTCATTAAGGACTCATCATCATAAGAACTCATTATTTATTTCTAATAGTTGGTCAAGAAAGAGGAAACTCACTCTCTCTCCTTCAATGAAGATAACTTAAAGTCCCTAGCCAATATCAAAAGATACATTTTTGTAATTACAATGGATCATGAAGGATAGATCAGTCAATGCAATAAGATCAGTGAGGTTCTCAAGATATGGAACAAGGTTTTGGGATGCATTTGCATTCCAGATGAATATAAGTTGGAATTTGCAATATCTCAATGTAGTAAGGAATTCAAGGAACAGGAGTTTCTTCCAAAAAATATTCAACATGAGGCATTAATTAGAAAATTTCCTCATCACAAGGATTTTCTTCATCAGATACAACAACTTATTTATTCCCCTCTCTTTCTCTCTTTTATTCTCTCCACCTTTCTAATTCTTCATTGTGCATAATCATTATATTTTGTTGCATTCACTTAAGTGATTTTCTAAATTTATATTGTAAAATTCCCTTTTATTTATAAAAAGGGAACTTATTTTTCACTTCCTAGGAAGATGTAAAGTCATAAGTTGAATGATATCATGAATATTCATGTGGGGGTAATTGAAAGATCAATTCACATTGATATAAATTGGGATGGCTTCTCCATTCCAAAGGATCCTGAAAATCCATATTTTGATAGTTTCGATGTTGTAGCAATTGTGGATTATTGTTTTGGGTATTGAGCTTTGTGTCACAAATGAAAAATAAATAAAATATACATTTCTTTCATTTCCCTTTTCCTGTGTTCCTCTATTTTCTCTCCTATATGCACTTTGTAAGTATAGTAATCAAGAAAGAGCTTTGTATCTTTGATGAATGAATATAAAGAATCATGTTTTTGGCTTTGTTTGTCTCACTAAAGGGATTCATTATTGCTTTTCTATAATTGAATGATGAACTACCTTGGTTTTTGGGTATGAGTTATACTTGTGCCTACTCACAACAATAACCTTACGTTATCTAATTTCTCTCCTTCATCCCCATCACTGTAATTTCCTCCCTTATACCCCGTACAAAAAAAATGTAGGTTCATTGAAGTGTGCATAGTGTGTCCCCAATCTATTTGGCCACCCCACAATAATAAATAGGAGTAGATTAGTTTATATTCAATAATGGGAGCCTCCCCATACATAAGAAGAAGGGGCATATCCCCGTGCATGTTGGTGGAAATCAACTAATTTTTCATACAAAAAATTATTTCACCAACATAGTGGTAGCATTCCCATCTCGTTTCATGCATCCAAAGTGATAACATGTACCTTTGCACTAGTGTTAATTAGGATGTTTCTCACCAACCAGCCATCAATGATTGCATCCAAGGTGATCTCTTTATCATATTCATGTTTTTGAGGTGAAAGATTTGCATGTATAATTTTTATATCCATGCACAGAACCTTCTCACGTAACCATTTTCCTAACATGGGTATGATGTTCTCTATTTTAATCATTATACATACTTCCCATATTTCATCAATATCCATGTCAGGTACTTCTATATTTTTAGCATGTTTTTTATCCCATGCTTATTCCTTTAAGCATAGTATCTTTCCTAAAAATATATAATTAGACCCATGCTTTCTTGAAAAACCTCCTTTTGTTTACCATAATCATGATAGTAGGATTTCCAATATCCTCACATATGATGATTTGTTTAGATCTGTACTTATCTCGTATGCGTGAAGCCTTCATGCATGTGGTGACTAATAATGGTTCCTTCTTAGCTACTGCTAAATCTTTAGGATTTTGTTTCCCTTGTTTGGATCTCACAACTTGTATCATCACCATGATCCTCTAAATCTTGGTCTTTCTCATATGCACATACAAGTTTAGATAGTCTTATACCTTATTCCCCTTTTCATAATATGTGCAAGATAATTTCTTAGGGAACTCAGGCTGGTAATGATCAGGTGATCCACATGAATAAAAAGATCCTATGTTAAATCATCCTTTGTGACCACCATGAACTCTACCTCGATATCCACCTCCATACCCTCCATTTTTTTTATTGACCTAGTAAAATATTACCTATGTATCAAAGGCACATATGATAGTTGTGCGAGAGAAGGGGATGCATGGCTAAGACAGAAAGGTTGACAAAAATGTGCCCTGATTTTTTACACCCAAAAAGAGAGAGGTTAGGACTTATCGGTTTTTACATGGATCAGGATTAAAATATAATGGAGTACAAAACATGTAAATAGAAAAGAATGAATACTTTGTGACTAAGGAAAATCTATTTTTGAAACAATTGGAAGATCAAGATTCATGCAGTGGTAAATCTAATAATAGGATTGGATATGGAGTTAACTATAGATAATTTATTATTAGGTGAAGCTTGTGTGCTTCTTTAGTTATCTTTGTAAGTGGTGCATGGCTATTTTGAGCATGTTTCCTATTTTGAGAATGCATGGATGGTGAAGGGAAATTCCCCACCCCTATGTGTGTGTGTATGTATTGATTTTCATTCTTTAGGTGTCATATGTTATGTTGATGATAGAGATAATTATCACTTGAAGTAATAGAATTATGTTACTACTATTATTTTATGTGTATGACCTTATGATAGTTTGGTAATGTATTCAGCTACCGGTTTGTCATGATTTAATATAATGGATCATTATGGATAGATATTGATATTTTATGTCTCTCTTCATGGTACTTGTATGGTTGATCTGATCTTAATTGTTATTTGAACCTTTATGTTCCTTTTATTATGTGTGTTACCAAATTGAGCTCATAGATCTTATTATTAGAATGAAATATGCACTTTGAGTATGGTTATTATGAACATGCATGCTAACACCTTGGCAAGATAGTAACAAAGAGGGACCTGGTACCTTGTGCACTTTGGGTGAGAGTTTAGATTCATCCAGATGAAGTCCAAGCATTCCTAGGGTTTTAAGAGGGAAAATAAAGACTACATTTTGGTTTTTTGCCAAGACATGATGCAGCCTAGAATTTACCAGTAAAATCCCAGGTGCATTGGCACATCACTCAGCCTAGACTAAGAACTCACCCAAAGTGCATAAAGGTACCAAGGCCCTCTTTAGGGTTGTTATTACAGGATATTAGCATAATGAATACTTAATGCATTCAGATCCATAATTAATATATCATTCAACAGTGCATGTTCAGATCTAGATCTAAATAATAACAGGCTTAAATGATAACCATGATGAAATAAAGCATGCAAAAACCAATTATACTTAGGATTAATGCTTTGATTCAGCCAATACAATCCATTATATTAAACATGATAAATACACAAAAGATCATTATAATAGATAATACCATAGCTTATGCACGCATTAGATTTGGAAACATAACTTCACAGTAATTAAGTTCTCACACACCCCTACTATACTACGCAGATCATTACATATTTATAATGGTGGGGACTTTCCCTTCACCACTTGTATGATTCCAAAAATAGGTCATATGCTGGAAATATCTATGCACCTTTACAATCATAGCCACACATGCAAGTTCACTAACAATAGATCTCTTCTAGTTAAATGTAAGTAGAAATTCTATCTTTAGCCCACATCCATGTAATGTGTTTAGTAGCCACTCTTACAAAAATATCTGATGTGTGTCACGTAAGTATTTTCTCGGTTTATGTGCTCTACACACTATCTCCAAAAATATACTGTACATGTGAAAATGGCTAAGTCCCAAATCCACCCTTATATTTTGCACACATGTTCTCCCCTATCCATCTGTGCCTTTGACTACACCCTGTTCCCTTGTGTGAACCTTCTATGTGCCTTCTGATATGTATTCCACTTTTATCCACTCAACATTACCCCACACTAAATTACATTTTCACCTTAACAATCGATACTCCTTGAACAATAAAGAATAAATTAATGGAAAAAATGTGAAAGAGTTTATATACAAAGAATAAGGATTTAATCTACATCACCCTCTACTTCAACTGGAAGAATGAGTTCTGGATATTCTTCCTTTATTTCAGCTTCTAATGTCTACAACTCACTCAACGCAGCCTCTTCCTTTTTTGGAATATTCATTGCAATAGAATCTAGCTCATCTTATGCAATTTCTCCCTTCTCATTTTGTAATACTAACATAATGTTAGCCATTGTAGACATTCTACCTTCTAGCAGATCCATTTTCTGTGCTATAAGTTTTCCTAGTTCATCCAACTTGCTCTTGTGGGGCTCCTAGGCTACTGCAAGGGCCTCACAATTTTGCTTTACCACTTCTAGTCTCTTTGTGCACCCCAATGTTTCATCCTTTATAGATTTTAGGACTTTATTGTCCTCTATAATCATCCTTATTTTGATGAATGCTTCTAGATTTGTACAAATATTCAATGCTTGATCCACTTTCTTTAGATCCTCCTAAAGGGTTTGTAGCAATGCCTCGTATGATGAAAATTTTCTAATTACTACATCCATTTTCCTCTCTGCCTCCTATTAAGGGTATTTTGGTGCTAGCATCCTAATTGGGTACCTTGGGATCTAAATGTGGTCTTGCTTGGAGGAAATGATCCCCAATATCCTCTACCATGCCAATAAGAATCCCATTCTTTTTCTGCTCCATGTTCTTTTATTGTTTCAAGCACATGATCTCAACATCCTTGGCCTTAATATCTTACCTAAATTCCTTGATAGTGGAAAACTTGTCTATGTTCCTCCATGCCACCTCTGTAGATACCTTCACCAAGGCATTTATTACCTTCTCATTAGACATAATAGTGGGTTTAATGGTTATATTTCTAGCCTGTGGTGCCTTCTTCAACCTTCTTGACACACAAGATTCTTCACATACGTCGAAGTCTAGATCATTCCTGTGTGTGCATAGACCAGTATAACTTATTTCTTTTACACATGATGGCCATGTCCTCATCCATCATCTCCCATCCATATAACTCTTTAGGGATCACCATGCTCTGAAGATAGGTGCAAATTTTTATTCTTATGTCCTCACACTAGCCCAAAGATGGAACAATAAATTATCCACTTTTTTGTTTACTTCTTGGCCCCTTAGGAACTAGCGCGCCAAGATTTAGAGATGGATCTTTAATTCCCTGAGCACTATCTTGCTATATGCCCTTCCTTTACTCCTTCTCCTTCATTATTTACATCTCCATCTTTAATTTCTCCATCCTTTCACTCTTCCATGTCCTCTAGTGGTGTAGGAGATTCAAGCACACTCTCCTCAGAATATTTTTCCTCCTTGTCCAACTTTAATTTTCTCCTTCTCTTTTGAGATATATCCTTCTTTAGAGAAAGCCATGGTGATCTCCATACCGATTGGGGAGTGGTGACTTGAGTCCTTTTTCATTTGAACACCCTCTTAAAGTGGCGTTCCTTAGGGTCTACTCCAACCTCCAACTCTTCATCCCCTTCTTCTTGTGTCTAGGGTGGAGTACTTGCATGCTAAGACTCTATTTTTTCTGAGGGTTTCCTTCATCCTTTATATACCAATTTACCACTATCTTCACACTTTTCCTCTTCATCATCTCCTTCTATAGTTTCAGTGGGCTTTGAAGCTGGTACATTCTCCACTGTATGCTTTCCCTTAGGTGGCCCTGGGAGTGTGAATAAATTCTCCACATATTTGTTTCCCTCCAACTTGGGCTTGAGCTGAAGGTAGATAAGCATGGCTCAACTATCTCTAATCACAAAACTCATGGGATTCATGCTTATCATGTCTTAAATCAGCCTCTCTATGTAGGTAGTCTTCCTTTGATAGACATAGGTCTTGTGCAGTGTGTGGTAGTCACAATCTACCTTGTCTGTAACAAAGTTTATACATCACGCATTTTTGAACTGATGGACCACTGCCTAGAATTAACGTGTTGTGAAGGCATATGGAAGCTTACACAAAGGGCTCCAAGTACCATCCTTCATTACAAACCATGCAATGCAAAAGTGCTGATACACTACAAGTTTGACTACCTTGCCCACCACCGAAGGTAAATCCTTGGGGATGTGCTACTCCTATTCAAAAGCCATGTGAAGCCTATCATACCACATCTCCTCCCTTTTCTTGAACAACCCACTCATTAAACCTTCACATAAGTACTTCTCAAACCTTTCTACTAGGGATTTATTCTACACATCGTACTCCCAGATTTTTTTCTCCAGCCCATCAGGCACCTTGATCTCCAAAAATACTAAGGACAATAAGAAAATGCCAAAAATGAATTTATGTAGTGCAGAGATCATTGATAAAGCTTCACACTCTATAGTTGTGTAATTCTACTCTTCAAGAGTCAACTTTCTACTAGCAAAACAAATAGGATGATCTATAATACCTTCTCTAGGCTAAGCTAACACCATGCCAATGGCCATGCTAGAGGCATCCACATGTACATGAAATGGTTGGTCCCATGAAGGAAAGGAAAAAATAGGCATGGTAGTAAGTTTCTTCTTCAATGTATCAAATGCACGCTGTTGAGGTTCTCCCCAGTAGAAGGTACCTTTTCATTTCAGTAACTCCTCCAAAGGTGCAGCAACCTTGGCATACCCCTTTATGAATTTCCTATAATACCCCTTTGTGACCCAAGAATCCATGTACCTCACTTTGACTGGTAGGCTATTTTAGGCTGATAATGACTGCAACCTTAGTTGGATCAACCAACAAACCTTCCTTGCAGATTATGTGTCCTAATAGTATTCCAAATGGTGTAGAAAATATGCACTTATTGATGTTCAAAGAGATACTCAATTGTCTACATCTTTCAAATATTAAACATAGATTGTCATAGTGATCCTTAACAAGTCCATGCACTTTCCAATCATGTAAATCTAAACCTGTAAGAAGTTGTGACTAAAATATTTAAATGCCTGAACAACTATGTAGGAAAAAATAGCAGGCACATTTTTCATACCAAAAGGCATCACAGTATAGGAAAATCTGCCCCATGTAGTAGTAAAAGTAGTCTTTTCCTAATCCTCCTAGGTAATCCTAACCTAATGACAACCTAGAGAATCCATCTATAATAGAATAAATTTTGTGCCCTGCAACGCGTTCTAGTATTTCCTAAGTTAATAAAGTAGGAAAGGGATCAGTCACAAATGTAGCATTCAGCTCCCTGTAGTCTACACAGATCCTAATCTGACCATCCTTCTTGATACTGATCACTATTAGACTAACCCATTATGACTCATCTAGGGGCTTGATGATTCAAGACTTTAACATTTTGTTTGGAAGCAATCTCTTCTTTGAAATTTTCATGCCAGTTGGAGTTCATCCTATAGGGTCTAATTCTGACTGGGTGCGCACCCTCTTTAAGATTTATCTTCATCTCTCCTAAGGATTTATGCATGCCTTTAAGTTCATGGTATCCCCAAGGGAATAAGTCCTGATAATTCCATAGTAACTCAATGTTTTTTTCCACTTCAGAGTCAGATAAATAGTCTCCAATTATGGCCTCTTTAGGCACAACATATGATCTAATATTCAATTTATTTGTCTTCATAGGTTCATGATAGGCACGCGTGGTATTATCTAAAATGTCCAACACCTCACACCTACCCATTAAATGGTCTACATCCATAATTTCTACTTTTTCATCATCCACCAAGTAGACCATTCTTCCTTTTTGTTGCTCAAGGCAAGCGCATTTAAGTAATGTGGCATCTATTTCTGTTTCTTCAACAAAATGTGCTCATGAGTCTCCTTGATCAAATAACTCCTAAATGAGTTTTTCCACATTAGCACTATCCCCCATAGTTAAGAGATTTCTAACCTTTAATGCTTCTTCTATCAGAGGTTTAGTAGAGAAGAATTCAAATGTCTGGGTCATTCCTACAATTAAATCATGCTAATTTCTAGTCTCTCTATGGACTTCTGCATATACATACCAAACACACATGCAACCTTGTAAAGTGGAATAAAAATTGTGCACCCAGAGTGAAGGTGGTAAAGCTTCCTGCCCCTCTATCCAAAGTCTCTCACACTACTAAATGTGGTGCTGAATAGGTTGATTACCATAATAAGTGCATATTTTAGTAGGTTCATTGCTCATGAAGAACCTAATAGCAAGAGAAATCCTAATTTCATTCCATCCTACAAGATTATCCTCCTGAACCACCCACTAGTGCACTGCTCTCCCATGTAGGGTATATGCTAACATATTCCTTCCCTCCAACTAGTATATCCAATGTTCCTCCATGGCACATAGGAACACCATAGGGTCTCCTTCTCTGGTGTAACGAGATATTAAATTATTACCTATTCTCATGATACAACGTGATTTTCTGTCCCTAAAAAATATACTCTTTACTTCACACCCTACCAACTCATAGGTGCTATGAGCCCAATTATCACAAGTAACACTTGTAGTATCACTAATAGATTGTGTATTCTCTCACTGAATGATTCCTTCTTTAGATGGATCAATCACCTTTGGGTCACAGACGACATGTACATAAATCCTATTCAGGTCTTTCTCACTCAAGGGATCAACATAGGGTGTAGATTTACCATCTGTTAAAGGGATAATAAATATTTCCTCCTTATTCTTAAAGTTGATATAACCCTTTTTGAACCAAATATCAACATTATTTACATAGCACCAAGGACGCCCTAGTAGAGTTGGGAAGCTATCTACCTCTGCCAGCACTAAGACCTCAAAATCTCTAGTGAACTTGGCTCCATACATGGTAATGGATGCATCTTTTAAAAATCCAATGGGAGTGGCCTTAGTCTAGTTAGCCATGAACAATACATTCAAAGATGGCTGCAATGGATGTCTCCCCATTTATAAACATGCATCTAAAGTAAGAACAGTGACTTTCGTGCCATTATCAATTAGTATATAACTCAAAAACCACCCATCCACAACAACATTCAGAGTGATTTCCTTATCATAATCTAGGCTATGAGGGGGAATATTTACATGTAGGATCTTCTGTCCAGTCTCAATACTTAGGCACATAATATTTCCCTTTAACCAATTCCCTAATATTGGAATGATATTCTCCTGGCGCAACATATTATACACTTCTTTCAAGTCATCCATATCAGATTGGACTATCTTTGATGCTTTCTTTTGCTCCATCTTCTGTGATTGCTCCTTTAAATATTATATTTCACCTTAAATATTTTTGAGTACCTTCATGGTTTCCTGATAAACCTCCTTCTGATGGGAAGGATATGAGTACCATGCATGTAGAACCTCCTCCTTAGTGATGATAGGCTTCTGCTATAATGCTTCTTTGGCGCATGTTGCTTCAACGCAGGTAGTGATATTTATTTACAATGCCTTGGATTATGGTTCCAACTTGGGCATCCACTGATTTTCCACAAAGCACTGTATCCTAACCATCCTTGTGCCTTTATTTTCTTGTTTATGCTAGTTTTTAAGATGATCATACAAGTCCAAGCATTCCTCATAACTATGATTCTTTCCACAGAAAGAACATGTAATATTTTGAGAACATTCATACCTGTAGTGGTCAAGAGATCCCCATGTATAACATGTTCCACAATGGAACTCACCTCATCCACGATCATGGCCTCTTCCTCTGAATCCCCCATAGTATCCTCAACCTATGCCATGTCCTCCTTCAAAACACCCTTCATTCTGATCATAGTGCACTGGATTGTGATCATGATCCTGATACTCATTCTTGCCTTTGGAGTTATCTTAAACTTCTGTCTCTCATAAACCAATATCTATAGCATCATGGATCTAAATAATCAGCTAGAATCCTTATATGTCATGAGTCACGGACCTACAAATTTTACATTATAAAGAGATGTTCTTCCTTATTGTAGATTGTAATAATGGGCAACAACTAACATCATGGTTTAAATGACATATCTCATAGTCCAACAACAATGAGCGTACTGATCTGGGGGGACAACTATCCTTTGTGTGACCTTCCACTTCACAATCTATACACCAAATCCCTTGCCACGTCTCATGTGCTGAATTTTTTGATAGCTTCTCCAACTATTTTTCCATAGCTACAATATGTGCTTCTAAAAATAGGCTCACCCTAATGTCTATACTTTAAACTACCTCAATGCGTAAAGATGCTTCAAGTACTTTACATGGATCAGTGTATGTCTTATGTGATAACACCCTTCTAAAAGGTGTAATCAGACCCCTAATGAACCATTGCGCATGTTGGATTGCATGAATACCATAAGAAAGTTTAGATAAATTTTTTTTGAAATGAGCATCATACTATTTGACACTCTCAGTAATGCCTTGCTTAATATCCTTGAGCGCACTTATACTCTTCTGCTCAAACTTAGGGATATGAAATTATTTAAGGAAAGCATCTTTTAAAGTTTCATAGTCTATGCAAGTTTGATCAGGGTCAACCTTTTTGTACCAATTGTGCGTGCACCTTTGTAGCATAGTGGAAAATTGACTTTCCCTGTGCTTAGAAGCCGTGATTCCTTTTGCATGCCACAATATTTCACACATGTGCATGCATTCAACAACATCCTCTATGCCCCTATACTCTTGAAGATGAAGATACATCTCCATGTAAATGTTTTGGGGTTGGTGTGGACCCTACCCACCTGATCCAGAACCTCTTGTATTTCCTCTGCATCCAGGACCACCAGAACTAGAACCAACTATACCCCTAATCTTGAACATGTAGCTGGATTCAGACCAAAATATGTACTCCCATGTGTCCCAAAAGTAGCAGTAAACTGCACCCCTACAATTTGTAAAGTGTTACTAATCCTAGAAGAGAGTCCAAAATTTTACGTGCCTAAACTCTATACAGATGATACACTTGAAAAGGTATCCCCAAACAATAATGAAGACATTTGTGCTGCCATCGATGTGTTTTTTTATTATGACTTACTCCTGCTCTTCCACTACCTAAATTAGCTTGCTGACTATTTGTTGTACTAGATAATGGAAGACCAAGTGCAAGGGCAAGGTTTCCAGGTAGACTTAGATGCACGCCCGCAACCCAGGTCATATTTTCTAGCATGCTTCTACGTGAGGCTGAGGGGGGTTACCAGTCATGATTTCCCAAATGGGGGAGTTCTTAATGCTCAAGGTCCACATCTTCTGCATTAAATTAAAATCCTTTGATATCCATCTCTCTCCTCGACGTCATCCACTCTGCAATGTCACACTGCTTCTCTATCTCCCTCTCACACGCATCATTATACTTAAGCAACATTTATTCTCTCTTCCTCTCTGCCACTAGGTCTTACATATTTCACCAAACTTTATCTAGCCCCCACACATGGTGGGGTTTAGTTAGCCATCGGTTTTCTCTCCAAGTTTAGGGTTAACATCATGATTTAAATCACTAGTGGAATTCCTTACAGGTAAGTTCCCTTAGCATATCATAAAAATTGGAATTCTACTACCTTTGGGCATGAATAAGTGGAAATTGAGTACTCCAGAATATAGCTATTTAGAACACCACAAAACCAAGTATCCACATTGTATGTCCAAATCAGATCAACATCATAGAGGGCTTGAAATTATTCCTGCATCCAAACAAGTGCGTGATACCTCCAAGTCCTTTTAGATGCATAAGCAATCAACCAATCATACAACTCTACCAAAAAATAACAAAGAAGATCTCATAAAAACTGTCATACAGATTTCGTTCCACCATGTGCATGTTTTAAACTCAGATCCGGTGCTGAATCTCTGTGCATATTATTTTTCTAGGTTGCGTATCTAATCCTTAACACTTTTTTAGGGTTAACTAGTATGTCTTCATCATGAACCATCCTGAAAACAACTAAAAAAGAGGTCCTAGTAATGGAACCAATGATGCAGCCTAGAATTTACTAGTAAAATCCCATACGCGCTAACACATCACTCAACCTAGACTGAGCGCTCACTTGAAGTGCATAAAGGTACAAGGTCCCTCTTTATGGTTACTATTATAGGATGTTAGCATGATGAAGACTCAATGCTTTCAAATTCATAATTAATATATCATTCTACAGTGCATGTTCAGATCTAGATCTAAAGAATAACAGACTTAAATGATAACCATGATGAAATCAAGCATGGAAGAACTAATTACACTCAAGATTAATGATTTGATTTAGCCAATAAACTCCATTATATTAAACCTGATAAATACACATAATCTCATTACAATAGATAATACGATAGCTTATGCACGCATTAGATTTGACAACGTAACTTCACAGTAATTTAGTTCTCACACACCCCTACTATACTACAAAAATCATTGCATATTTATAAGGGTGGGGAATTTCCCTTAACCACTTGCATGATTCCAAAAATAGTTCATAGGTTGAAAATAGCCATGTGACTTTACAATCACAACCATACATGCAAGTGCGCTAACAATAGATCTCTTCTAGTTAACTATCAGTAGCAATTCTATCTTTAACCTGCAAATCCCATAAAAAGCACTTAGTAGATGCTCTTCCAAAACTAGCCGAATGCATGTTTCACACAAGTATTTTCCTGGTTTATGTGCTCTACACGTTATCTCCAAAAATAGCCCGTACATGAGAAAATAGCTAAGTCCCAAATCCACCCTTATATTACGTGTGATTTTTCTCCCCTATCCATCCATGCCTTTTCTTGTGCCATGTTTTCTCACGCAAACCTTTTGTGTGCCTTCTAATATGTATTCCACTTTCATCCACTCAACAAGACATCTTTCTAAACTTCTTACCACAATGTTTTATTATGATGGCATATCAGTTGACTCTTGCGGCCATTAAATATTGGGTTATTGATGGACAAGATTAGTTTACATGAAGATATGGTTATGGACCTAATTTCAATGCACACAAGTGGGTGAAAGATAATCTATATCATAAACTCTCTGAGACGTTCATTTTTTGTTTCCCTATAGAATTATACAAGTGCTTGTCTACATATGCACCAAAGTAAAGTTGCAGTTAAAGACCAAGGGTTTGGATGTAGGAAGAGTACCAGAATTTGTTTAATGTAGATGAACCTTGGATGTGTGTTGTAGATCATTGGTGGGATGGTGTTGTGTACATTTATACTTCTAAGTACATTGTGTCTACATATTCTCTTCCAAAAGTTGTTAAGTTTGAATTTTTATGTGAGCCCAGAGGATCTTACATTCACATTATTCCTTTCTCAATTAAGATATTGATGGTGGTGCTAAGTTTAGAGTACCTACCTATGGCTAGCTAAACATACCACTTCACACAGGGGTAGGCATAGGTGTGGTGAAAGATGGTAGACCTTGCTACAGAAATGCAAAGAGATGAAAGGTGGCTTAAGTATAATGAAGCATGAGAGAGGTAATTGGAGAAAAAACGTGATATTGATAAGTCCATGGAGTTATGGAGGATGATATCTCATGAAATATTTAAGGCTCACATGGAAGAAGTGGAACTGGAGCATGAAGATCTTCCCTACTTAGGCAAGTGCAGTAGAGAATACCCTTCAGATTTAGATGAGAACGCATCAAAAGAGGAGAGATTGAGGACCACAGGCATGGATCTGATCCCACCTGGTGACCTAGCCCTTGCACCTAGTGTTCCAGTTCTAGAAGTAATTATTGATTAGTAAGAGAGTGTGGGTAATCTAGAAGATTTAGGTGGATATTATTTTCCTTTTAATATAGAATTGCATCAAACACATTCATATATGGCATCACAGACATCATCTTTTTTATTTTGGGATTTTATTGGATGAATATTTTCTAGCGCATCATTAGGACAAAGTATGGGCATGCAGAACATTGGGAACATATATGGAAGTACTACAACTTTGCATATAGTGGGATTTCAATTTAGTACTATGGTTGAGATACAAGGAAGTAAATCCACTTGTCTAGTACCCACTTCTGAAGGATCAGGAGGGTTGGGATCAAGTGGATTAGGTGGTTCTAGAGGTGGAGGAAATACTAGTGGAAGTCCTAGTTCTAGATTTGGAGGACAGTGCCCACATCCCCAACAACCCCCACATCAACCTCATTAATTTTATTAAAAAATTTCCCTCCACTTATCAAAATGTATAGGTATTAAAGATGTTATAGAGCATGTTCACAAGTGCAAGTTGTTATGGCATGCTAAAGGAATCACCATTCCATATAGAAAGGCCACTTGTTTTATTACTACTCTTCAAGGTCGTGCACATAGTTGGAATTGAAAGTATCATCTGCATCAGAATGCAATAGCTTATGATGCTTTGCAATGTGCATTTCTAGTTGATTTCCATATCCATGAGTTTGAATAGAATAGTATCAGCATGTTTGAGGACACTAAGAAGGGCTTATCTAAAAGTGTTCAAGAATATGATGTGCCTTTTAAAACTTTGTTGTCAAATTTTTCATATGAAATGCATCCAAGTCAACATGCATATTGGTTTATTGGTGGGTTATTGACTCCTTTCAGAAGGGTGCTATCTCATAAGACCCTTATAGATCCATGCGGTGCTTTGGAAGCAACTCTACACATTGAGGTAGTTAGGAGTGTAGACACTGAGGTAAGCCCATTTCTAGATAAGCTCTCTACTACTTCATCTCTTGAGATGTGTAGTGGAATATTGTGTACGGACTTCAAGGTTGAAGGAAATACTAAGGATATTTTCCCTTGTAATTTGGTGCACACCATGATGTTGTATTGTGATATTTTTCATTTGGATCATGATGCACGTAGACTTTTACAATGCATAATCTGGAAGAATGTATCCATGTATTGTAAAATATGTAAAACTCATACTCATGACACCATTGACTATAGGTTGATTGATCATATCCATGAGGCCATTAATCTAGGTTGTAAGATCGGAGCCAAGAGGATCTATGGATGGAACAAAAGAGATAACATAATGATGGGTGCATTAATGGGGATAATAGGTATAGGAGCTTTCATGGAGGATATAGATTTTGAGGTCGCGGTGGTGGTAGAAGATGATTTCCTAGGGGAAATTTTTGTACTTGTGGATCTCTTGATCATTATCAGCATGAGTGCCCTCAGAATGTCGTTTTCTCATGGTGTGGAAAACAATATAAATTTGAAGAAGGTTTATAATTGTATCAGCATATGATAAATCAATACAAGCAAGAAAAGGCAAAAGATATGATTAATATATAGTGCATGGATAGAGATCAATGGATGTTGAATGTGGGCCTTAATTCTGAATTATAGCCTGTGTTAGTTACCACACTTGTTGAGGCTGCACACATTCATGAACCTCCAAAGTATAAGTCAACTATAACAAAGAAATAAGTGATTAATGCCAAGTATACTGATGTTGAACATAAGAAATAAGATTACCTAAATACAATGGATGTTATCAAGAATCTACAAGGAGAAATTTAGAGCTTAAAGGAACAAGTGTGTGTAATGGAATGATAAAATAATGTTGAAATATTGTAGAAGGACATCAATGATTTGAAAGAGTTCTATTGAATTTTGAACCAAGAGAACATCATCCCCTTGTTTGGAAATTGGTTGAGATAAAAGGTACAGTGTGCATGTAATGAGTGCAAGAGGAAGATACTTCACGTAAATTTTTCCTCCCCATAAATATGATTATGATGACGGAGATTACATGAATTTGTCATTGTGGATGTCTCTTGGGTAATATTTTGATATATACAATTGTGGAAGTTAATGTACTCACGTTGGATTCTTGGAATAATATAGGAATAGCACCATTGCATTCTTCTTCGAATGTGTTATACATAGCAAACATAACCAGGGCTAACCTTATTGGGGTATTAAAATATGTGACTATTATGATTCAAGCAGCCAATTTTACTATGGAATTTGAAGTTTTAGAGCTATCTGAAGTGGATAGCTTCCCAACATTACTTGGGAACCCCTGGTGTTATGTGAATAATGTGGACTTGCAATTCAAAAATGGATACCTTAATCTGGAGAACAGTCAGCGCATGGTTAGTATCCCCATTAATAGATGCAAAGGTTTCCCCATATTTTGAGCCTTTTAGTGAAGAATACTTAAACATGATATATGTGCATATAATCAAAGACCTTAAGGTAACTGAGCCATCTAAGGAAGGAGTGATACAATGGGATTATGCTCATTCAATTAGTGATACCACAAGTATTTCCTATGAAAATTGGGCACATGGAACATATGAATTGGTTGGGTAAGAGATTAAGAACACAATGGCTCGCATTTGCAAGTGGATACTACTATTTTAGAAGTTTTAGTTTATAGTGGTTGTCAAAACTGAAAAAAATAATTCAGGACCTAATCATTTTTCAATAATAAATTTTGGTGAGGATGCATAGATTATTGATGACACTATGTTAGATGCACAACTATTTATATTTAATTATGTTCACAATGAGTTGGAATATATTTCAGTCTTTGTGGCACTAGACAGGCACCAGAGGTAATGAAGACATTAGAGAAGAAGAAACTTGCAATACACGTGGCACCTTACCAGTTGATAGGTGGAGAATTGTACAAACTAGACCATGATGAATTTTTACTATGGTGTGTACTAGAACATGAGTGTGATGGGATTATGAAATAATCTCATAGTGTAATTTCAGGAGGTCATTATGCATGAGATACCACCCAGCATAATATTTTGATGGTTAAAATTTGGTGGGAAACTTTATACAAGGATACTAAACAATATTTTAAGGCGTGTGATCATTTTTAGCACCTTGGGAAACCTAGAACCAAAGATGAGATGCCTTTGAGGCTTATTGCAAGTATTAAACCATTTCAAAAATGAGCTATTTACTTTGTAGGTCCTATTTCCCCACCCACTCGTAGGACTGGAACGCACTATATTATAACTTGTACAGACTATCTACTAAGATGGGTAGAAGTAACACCTACAAAGGATTACATGACAGCTACAATAGTGATATTTTATGAGAAACCATTATCAGTAGGTATAGATGTTTTTTGAGCTTAACAATTGATAGGGGAACTCCTTTTTTTAATGAGACCATGAGGATTTTATTGGTAGAATTTATTGTGGCACACCATAAAACCATCCCTTATCACCCACAATCAAATGGAACTGTTAAGGTTTTCAACAAGATATTGGGACATACATTGATGAAAATATGTGATGTTTGAAGAAAATAATGGGATGATAAAGTATTTAATGTATTATGGGCATACATGACCACTTACAAAAGGTTGAATAAGGTGACACCCTTTTAGTTGGTGTTTGGCACGAAGGTTGTATTGCCTATTGAATTTATGTTACCATCCCTACGTATTGCACATGTAGGAGGATTAGATGATGAAAAATATATTGAGGAGTACATAGACAAACTGATGCAATTAGATGAGATGTGTGTATTTCTCAGTGGAGCCAGAAGACATAAAAATCCAACAAAAGGCATGGCATGATCGGCAGATTCAAATAAATCAGTGAGGTTGGAAAATGGTTTCTTTTTTGTATGATTCAAATTTTGTGTACCACCCTTGAAAGTTGAAATTTCATTAGTTGGGACCCTTTATAGTAAAAAATATGTTGGAATCAGGCACTTACCAATTATAGGTGTTGGATAACACTTTATTGCCCAATTTCTTCAATGGGAGTAGGCTAAAAACCTATTATAAATAATTCTTCTTAGTTTTTGTAATAAGGCAGTATTGCCACTTAGATTACTATTTTCCTTGATGCAAATCCCTTTATTGTGTTTCCTTACATTGTTATGGTTTTTTCACTTTTACGTTTGTGGTTGTTGTTATAATAAACCCGCTTGTGCACTAGTAGCTAATTACTATTTATTAGATTCAAATGTAAAGGACCATGCATACTTTTAGTGTGGGGTAGATCAGAAAGAAAAAATGATTGGTGTTTTGATACAAATTAGTTTGTATTCAAAAAATATTATAGGTGCTCAAAGTTAAGGTACTTAAAGAAAATTGCTTGTATTGAAAACCCCACATGGATGGATGGTTGCACAGTGTAACGTGAGGTAGGAAGTAGCATGGGAAACTACTTGGTATAAGGTGTGTGCTTTTATATTTCAACACAAGGAGGCATGAGTAAGGATTTTTTGTGGCCAAGAAATATTGGGAGTGCCAGAATGTTATGATTGGGGGTGCAAAAGAATACGATGCAACATGTGGAAGAGCGAAAGAGCTAAATTAATGCCACATATGGTGATGGTTAAGGATAAATTATTATAGAGGGTTTTAATGGATATATAAAATAAGAATCTTGTAATGTTATTTTTACCTTACATCATTTGTGTATTCAAGATGAGAAGTGAGAAAAAGTGTAAAGTGTGAAGAGAAATCATTTGAATGGTGAACTAGGTGATTCTAGGACACTACAATACCATAGCTCTGCATGGAAGAAGTGTTTGAGTGAGTTGTGTATGTAGCAAAGGAAATATTCACATTGTTAGGGTTGTAAGGGGAAAAAAATCGTAGCTAGGGGAAATGAAGGCATGGCATATTGTGAAGAAATAGAAGAATGACGGTGGAAGGGTAAGGCATTGAAACATTTACAATTTTCCTATCCCATTGGTATTTAGAGAAAAACAATGGCATAAAAGAGAGCTCGAGGTGTTGAGAAGGTGACCGAGGAAGCAACACATGAGTGGTTTATAGAAATGCAATACCTTGATTAGGTTATTGAAGGAAGGTCATGAACATCACAGTTGAAAAAATGAAAAATTAGTGACTTCAATCATTAGACAAAGAAGACCTGGAAGGATATAAAGGAAGATACGGTGTTGAAGGAAAATAGGAAAACTGTAGATAGACAGAGAGTATATGACAATAGCATTTACAAGCTATTAGAAAGTGTTGGGGTTATGAAGTTGTTTAAGTTACCATTATTTGGAAATCCTAATTTTTTGTACGAGTGGCTCGTGTCACATGTACATAAAAATTACTTCTATTTTATGGGAAGGAGAATGAGAATTATAGAATATTTAATTGGAAATGTTACAGGTTTGCATGAATTTGGTAAGGAAATTGCAAGGGACATTTTTGATATTACAAGGGATGTTGATCTTTTAATGTCGCAAACATAGAAAACTAAGCTACAAGGGTAGTTACGCAACTGGTTAGATATAAGCTGGGAACTTCATAGAGATGAAAGGAGGTGAAAACAAGACATATTATAACATAGTGATCTATGTTATAGAAGGCATAGTGGAAGAATTATGCATCCAGGTTGACAAAGGTGAGAAGATAACTTGGGTGCTATCTTTCTCCTCATTATATTTTGTGAAATTGGTGTGCCCAATGGGCCAAAGAACATGATGTGGGTATACCCCTTAGAAAATATATATATTGATTTTCATTATTTAAGCATCATATGTTATGTTGATGATAGAGAGATATATCACTTGATATAATAGAGTTATGTTGTTGGTATGGTTTGGCATGCATGACCTTATGACACTTTGGTAATGTATTTAGCTACTTGTTTTTCATGATTTAATATAATGGATCATTATGGATGGATATTGATTGTTGATATCTCTATTCTTGGTAATTGTACATGGTGGATTTGATCTTAATTTTTTTGTGAACCTTTATGTTCCTTTTATTTTGTGTGTTTCCAAATTTGAGCTCATAGATCTAGTTTTATAATGGAATATGAACTTTAAGTATGGTTATTATGAGCATGAATGATAACACCTTGGAAAAATATTAACAAATAGGGACTTGGTACCTTTGTGTGCTTCAAGTGAGATTTCAAATTCATCTAGATGAAGTTCCAATGCACCTAGGGTTTTGAGAAGGGAAATAAATACATCTGTTTTGACTAACACCATGAGTCAAACCTGCATGCACCTATGAATTGCCTTTTGTATTAGTCTGGTGCAACCTTGTTTCACATGATTTATGGATTCAATCAATTAATTGGTGTTGAGTCATATCGTGTATGTGTGTGTGCATTGTAAATATTACAATAACTTGATATGTTATTCTTTGTAGCACATTGACAGAGTGTGTACTCATGTAAATCATTTTCCCTCTAACATATTTCATAAGACGATATTATAGTGCTCACATTTCTAAGAAGACAACTATTTTTAATATTCCCTTCTACCTCACATTCGATACACCAAATTCCAATTCTAGTTTCATGCTTTGTGTTAGCCAATATCTTCTCTAACTATGTGGTCATGGCTGCAATTTGTGCTTCCCAAAATGGGCTCACCCCATTATCTACATTGTTAACTAATTATGCATGTAGGGATGCCTCCATATCCTCACATAGATTGGTAAATTTCTTATGTGACAACACTCTCGTGAAGCAAAATTCCTCCTATAGAACATTGTGTGTTTTTTCTTAGATGGATATCATAAGATAGATTTGATAACAAATTTTTGAAATGTGAATTATATTCATGTAAACTTTTACAAATTATATGCTTGATTTCCTTTAGCACATTGATGCTTTGTTTTTTAAACTTGGGGATATCAAATTCTATTAATAATTCATCGTGTAAGGTGTTATAATCCACCACTATCTGGTGTAGATCATACTTTTGATACCAACTGTGTGCTCAACCCTACAACGCAGTTATAAATTAAATTTTATTTCTATTTAAAGTGCTGATCTCATTGGCTCTCCATATAAGTTCAAATTTATACGCACGCTTTTTTACATCTTTGAATCCTATGTATTTAGGAAAATTGAGTGACATCTTGTAATAAATCTAAGGTTGTTATGGAGGGATATTACCTTATCATGGATAAGGACCAAAACATAGCCATGCACCTTCGCTAATATTACCTCCTCTTGGTGGAAGACCACAGCCTCTTGAGCTCCATATTTATAGAATTCATGTATGTGCACCTATGGAAAAGCAATTCTATACACTAACACTCTACCTTTATGTTTTACCTACAATATTGCTTCCAAACAAATTTTTATTACTGGATGTTAAAGCCTATTGACCAATCATTACCAATGTCATTTACACTATTTTTATCTCATGTACCTCCTGGATAGATACTAACACACTTCTACCTATATCACCATCCCAAAGTGGAGATCCTTGATTTTCTTCATGTTCTTCACCCTCACTATGATAATATTATATATGAATATCCAAATTTTGAGTACCATGAACAAGGTATAAGGGCTCAGGGTGCTCCATATGCATGCTAATGGTTTCCAAATCCTCACTAGAATATATTTCACTAGATATCAAGGGGATCCTTCTATTTTTTTCAAATAGTAGAGGGACATGTCCTGCATTCCTCAAGGTTTCCATCACTACCACTTGGCCCCATTCATATTTTTATCATTGCTTCTTCAACCATCTTATCTCACACATAATTTTTCCTTCATCATATTTCTTCTTGATTATCTTCCTCCATCTGGCCCAACGCTATCCTTTCTGACCTCTTTCATTTTCCTTATGCATGGTGGTTTTATAACCAGCCATAGAGACATATTAAATTCCAAGTTCTATCATCAATATCTTAATGGAAAGAAGAAGTGTGCATAGATATGATCCTCTAGGATCACGAAGAAACTAGAACTCATCTTCCTTCAGACATGAATAAGTATATATCATGTACTCTAAAGTATAGAACTCATCTTCCTTCAGATTTTTCATTGTCCCAGCCTACTCCCTCTATTTTGTGTATACATTTTTAACTAATCATATAACTCCTTTAGAAAGAGTCTCATAAAGCTCATCATAAAGAGTGTCCTCAACCCATTTGCATGGATGGAATTTTTCACAAGTATTATAACTTAGTGCAAATTTTTCTTCACTCCAACATTTTATATTCTCCAAATATAATCAAAATTTCATAAGTGCACCATATATTTAAATTATAAATTAAATAAGGTCCTCGGAAAAGAACCAAAACTTCTTGTTGGAGTCTAAGATTAACACAACATAGTCAGGTGTCCTGGAACTTCACCCACACAGAAGTATAAGTGCTCATCCTAACCATGAACAACTATGCCATATCCCTTTATGTGTTGACTATCAATATGTAGATCATGCCCACATGGTGTTCAGAGATGCTTTTACTTTTCTACATAAATTAATGCAGTGAAATAAAAAAACAAAACTAACCTCAAAAGATGTGGGGTTTATCGATACCTGTAGAGATGGATGTTGAAGCTAATATTTGATAGAATTTGATCAAGTCTAGATGTATGTGTATGTCCTCTTTTCCTACAAAGTAACATGTGCTCAAAGACACTAAACAAAAAGGATTACATAAACGGATAGGTGAGTTTCTCAGAAAAGGCCAATTCCAGGAATCCAAAGGGACTTCTTTGGAGATTTTAGCTCACTTTCAAACAATTAATTGGATTGGAAATAATGATATGGATAAAGATAAAGATATACAATCAATGTAGATATATAGATAGAAGAGGGGAAGCTCTAGAACTCCATCTAAATGGTAAGTTCCTGTGTGGCCTCAAAATTTTCCTAAGCAAGGGTAGATGCGATCTAGACACGTTCAAAATAGTCATACTAGAAATTTTCGATATCTTGTTCGATCTCATGAAGGAATTCAAATTGATCTTCAATGTTTTGGTTGGTATCAGAAAATTGAATTGTGAAAAGTGTGAGCTTGTGTAAGATATTGTATTTTTCCCATAAAAAGGGGTGGTGGACTATCCAAAGGTAGTAAATGCTGGTAATTTCATGTGAGTGACTAGGTATTTCCATATAATAGAGAGCCATTCTCAAAGACATGTTAGAAGTAATATATATGATGAAAACTCATGAAGAAAGTTGAAAAAATGATGATAAATTTTATAAAAGTTAGATTTGATAGGAATCGCTGGTGATTAGGCCAATCGCTGGTGATTAGGCCAATCACTAACTTTTGAGGGGAATCATTGGTTATTTCATTGAATTTTAACAGATTGATATAAACAAATGTCTTGAAATTGTAGTGAAGCTAAAGGATACCTCAAACCTTTCTTGGAAATGATCAGACTTGACAGAGGATGCTTTATGATGTAGTTTGTAGCTTGGGTGATGAAAATAGATCTCCTGATGCTTGAACATTCTTAATGATGATGTATAATGATGCCTGATGATAGCCTTGATGTCTCTATTTTGAATGATGAGATGTCGTATGCTAGTTCTTGAGATAGAGAGTTGGAGCTCGGAGATTAAAAATTGAGGATCCTAGAGAAAGAGCAGAGAACTACTATTTATAATCTCTAGAGATTCAACTGAATCACCGACGATCTAGGTTTTTCAATATTTTGAGTAGTAAAGTGGTTAAAACCACTTCTAAATGAATTTATTTAGTTTTTTACTTTGGGTAAATGGTTAGGAAGATGTTAAAGTTAGAAGTAGAGGGGTTAGGATGGTTATATATTTGTTATTTATTTATTTGTTTTATTTTTTTCTTCTCAAGTGGTTTTAACTAGTTAAGTATATATTTTATAGTTGTAAGAGAGGTATTTACATGAAATAAATATGATTAAGGATTTTAGACTTAGTATAAGGTGTATATGATTTTAAACTATGTATTTGATTAATATATTGTGAATATGAATGTAAATGATAAATAAAATGAGGAGTGTGAATTTTAATTGTCTACATTTTCCCCTTTTATCAAGTAGTTTGGTTTAAGCAAAGTGCTAGACAAAAAAATGATAGATTGGTTCATATGGATGATCCCCCTCAAAATGGGGTGACTTCAATGCAGTGTAAAGAACACCAATATGATAGGCTAGTTTGATAAGTGTGATATGTGTTTCATTAAAAGTTGTCCCAAGCTAGGGTATCAAAATGAGGGATGCTACCACCGAATCAAGTGATAGGGGTAACTAAAGGGTTTGTTACCTATGGACATATGATCTTGATTAACTAAAATCAAACGATACTATAGAAAGATATAATAATAGTTAATCTAATATAGGAGGAATAAAATGATGTAAAATATGTTAAGACAATATGGGATATTTGTAAATAATTATACTAAGTGAAATAAAACCCTAAATATGCAAAGATGTAAAAGGAAAGGACTTAGCTGATTGTTGGAGACTAACATAGGTTACCGCAGGTCTGACTATGGATTCCATGAGCAAGAACGATCACTCAAAGGTCTTGAAATGGTGAAATCTAGAAGATATAAGGATATTGAATCACCCAGGAAGGTACTGGAGTGCCCCGAGGCACCTTGGTATGTAGAATAGGTGCCCTGGTCTCTGTAAAAGCTTAGAATCTGATTTTAGTAGTGTCATAAAATTCCCTAAAATATTCCATTTCTGTCACACTGGATCTTCCGAACTGCGTTGGGTATGTGAAATAATGAAATATGAAGGAATGACCTATCAAAGAAAAAGAAGTATCAAAACCCTAAAAATTAAATATGCAAAATGAATGGGTTAGGCTGACCTTAGCTACCATGAAATTGGGCTTACTAATATGAGAATTGCACTACATTTCAGACCCAAATGTAGTTCTGGTATGTGTGTGCATTTCATTCCCTAGGTGCCCTTGTTCAAATCACACTTTGTGAATAAGTGAGAAATAATCATTATATAAAAATGTAATAGTATGTGTGCATGAAATAGAATAAAATTAACCCCCCTATGTTGTGTGTGTTAATGCAAATCTCCTAGCCTTGATGCATGGCACTATGTGGATGTAAGTGATGCAATGGATATAACTCTAGATGGAGTGATAGTAGTATGTGATGTTAGGACCCTCATTATGGTCTCATAACTTTATATTTATAGGGTTCTCTTGCTCTAATTTCATAATTAATCCTGGCATGGCAAACTAGGAATAAGATAAGGATGAAAAATGGATAGAAGAGACCCAGTAAGAGGTGGTAAAGTAGAACATGGATCAGGGTGCCCCATGTGGGACCACGCCTCCCCAGGGCATGCCAATATAGGCTTGAGCGCCTTGGTTTAGGCTAAAATGATGGGACAATATCGAAATAGGTGGACATATATAGGAAAATATGTGGGAATGACGAAATAAAAGGTAAAAATAAGATGGCTAAAAGGTGGGATTAATTAGTAATTTCTTCACTTGAGAACCCTCTAAATAGCACTATAAGACCAGGCTAAATAATGCCTAAAGTGCATGATTTTGTGACTGCATTTTACCCCCACTTTATGTTGGTGAGAGGAACACTCAATAACATAAAGTAGATAGAGATGTGTACTTGATATCCATATAGAGTGTAGTAGAAGATTTTTCGATAGACTAGACTCAAGCATGGAATGATGAAAATAAAAAGGTGGAAGACCGTGGATTCTAAAGATGAAAAATGTGCATAAAAAATGATGAGAGTGGACCTAGGGCAAAACACGTGTGTAGTTGTTGCGGTGTGTAGTGTACCTACATGGTTAGTAAAGGAAAGTTCCATCGCGGTGTGTTTTCATTGTGTCATTGTCTTTATTTTTGTTTTTTCACTCAATTTAACTGTTTGTTTCTCATACAACCAGACCTACATGGAGAAAATTATCAAGTAGTCAAATATATATGTATGTAAAAATGTTGTGTAAAGTACAAAAATGTAAAATATATAAAAATAAAATTTTAAATGAAACATGTGCACCTGATCCATGTCGAGAGAAAGGGTGTAAAAGGATATCATGTACTACTGTGATTGTTTTGGGCAATTTCACGCCATCCTGGCTGAAGAAGTGTAGGGAAGAAATGCTCTTTATCCTCCAAATCTAACTATTTCTGCTAAAAAATGTGAAGATATCTTTGTAGCGTCCTATTTTTTTGGTAAATCCAACGCCAACTAGCCAAAGTAGTGTAGAGAGGCACACTTACTGTAACCCCCAAGCCTATAACTGTTTCCCAAAAACTTCCAAAGGAAATCATGTCCTATAAAGGCTGATTTGTATGGAGTTTGTAGACAATTTTTGTAGTGCTCACTTCCCTTTGACACCTTTTGATGCTTATGTTGATACTATTTATTACATTATAGACATTATTATGTTTTGATTTAGTATGATGTTAGACATTGATCATGGATTATTATTGATCTTGATTTGATTTTGATGCATGATGATTATTAGAGACACCTTATATGTGGATGATGATATAATATTGACATGGATTTTTTATGGATGTTGTTAAGACATGTGATTTGGATATTATGAGTTGATCTATAAAATGGATATTATTTTGATGATGATATAGTTGTTGATTAAAAATGCAAATGATGTAGTTGTTACTTCGATGTTGTTGTGATTCGGTTTTAGTTGCAACATATTGGATGTTCTAATATGGCCATGAGGCCGAAGGAGGTATTTGTATTTTTCAGGTTAAAAATATCACAACAAAACATCGGGGGATCGGAGACCAACCAAAATGGAATTCTAGGTGAATTACACAAGGTCACCATGACAACTCATTTTATTGATGTGTTCTTTTATTATTATTGTGTGTATTTTATTAGTAATGTGTTCCCTTATTTTGATTAATTAAATTGTGATAGAATTAATGTGAGAATCGTATGGATAAAATTTAAATAAATCAAATTGGGATATGGGAAAGTAATAATGAAAGTTGTTGGTTGTTTGTATTTAATTTGTAAGGGATGTGTAAGTTGTGTTAGATCTTGTGTAAGTCAAATTTTGGAGTAAGAAATACTCCTCCTTCATGAAAAATTCGAATTTATCCTTGGGGGCTATTTTTGGAGGCTTGTGGGACAAGTAAAACTTGTCCCATGCCTCTAAATATAATCTACCAACCATACTTATGGATGGAGATGTGATTTGTGACTTTTATAATGAATTTTAATAGTCTTGTTGCATGTTTTTAATTACACTTTTTTACATTTTAATTAATTTGTTGTCCCTTGAGGTGTGGGCTTTTTAGAGTGTGCAAGTAACTTGTCATATTTTCACCCACCTCTTTATTGTGCTTGGGAGAATGGAGTTTGTCTTTTGTGTTTGAATTGGAGGATGTGTGATGTGGACTCCTACATAGATCCACATCCTCCTCTTCTCTCCCTCTTCTATTTAATTCGAACTCTCTTCTTGTTTTAGGTTGTTGAATCAGTTTTGTAACTTCCTTGGGGGTGCATTTTTCTTGTGTGGAGCTCTTGTTCTTGGAGAAAGTTTGGAGAAAGCTTTGCATGATTGGAATTTTCTATTTTGGAATATGTTTTGGCACTTGAAGCTTGTTGTTCAGGAACCAAAGTAACCATGGAGAGGTAGGAATTTAACTCTTTTTTTATATGTTGTCATTTTCTTGTTGTGTTGTGTGGATAGTGCATGCTTTGTTTTATTTGTTGGATGGTTGGGTAAACTGCCTTAGGGAAGGTGTAGGAGAAGGCTATGGGGAATATATGTCGGGGGGACATAATAGAATGCCATTGGCATCAAAAAAAATTAGAGGGATTTTGGGTTTGGGATCCACCATGGAAAATAAATGGCTTGCATTTCTTACTTTGTGGGGGGCATAAGGATTTGTGTGTGATGGATTAACTTGGAGGTCTGTTATTGGTTCGATGCCTAAATTCCAATTGGGAGGCATAAGTATCTTCCCCCATATACCTTTCTCCTTTGGCATGCATGATCAAGCCTGAGTTCTATTTTGAAATGATTTTAAATGCAATTGTGAACTGTTGTTTTTGTGTTGAATTTTGTTTAAGAATGTTGTGTTGTGGAAGCCAATTGTTGCCATGGTTAAAGTACACCTTTGATTATATTTTGGTTGGGTCTTGGGGGCCAATGATGAAGGAAGGATTCTCCTTTCATTAGATGTCTTGGTTGGGTGGAGAGCGTTGTATGTCCCCCTCTTTTGTTGTGATCAATTTGGAGAAAGAGGAAATGTGCATGTTGCTGTCGTGGAGCAAAAAAAAATGCAGTTTGAAAATCCCTTGTGGAAACACATTCATTTGTAATCCTTTCCCACTTTTTGTGGATGAAATTTTAATATGTATTTGTGAAGGAAAGATGTATTTAATTTTTTTATGAAGTTAGATATCAGAATTGTGAAAGACATGTACATTCTGTATTGTTATTGGAAAGAAATAGAAATCTATTAATTGCATTCAAGAAATGGAAGAATGTGAATATGTAAAGTTTTATAAATGAATTCAATAAAGAATTGTAAGTTCATCTCTCAATTGCATTATTGTGTTGAACTAGAATGTTAAATTGTGATTGGAATCTTTGTTTTGAATTTTTTTTTTTTAAAATGCGTGTGTAAGAATTATATTGCATTGTTTATTTTTTTTAAATATATTAAATTTGGAAATCAAATTTTTCAATTTAACTTGGAAATGAATTGTTTAGAAACAACTGATTATATTGGATTAGTTTAGGAATGAAGTATCACACTTAAATGATAAAATGGATACATTGAGTTTTCCGTTGAAATGAATCTCTGCTGCAACTTTCAAAACTAGTAAATTTCAATATAAAGCATAGTTCAGACCTGCACACATCAATCAACATGGAATTGATATAATTTAGCATGCTAAGACACTAAGGAACTCATTTAACAAATAACACTTAAGAAATCAATTTTAAACATTACAAATTTGAGCCAAATCCCTTCCTTAGTCGTTTGTCTATCAATTGTTGGAAAAAATACAATTTGAAATAAATTGAACAAATTTACTTCCCTAAAAAAATTTAAATCCTTCCTAGATCAATTCTACATGTCTGTTTGACATGACGAGTGAAGAAGGAGATCCAATTTAACCAAATTTAGAAGTTAGAAATTACCAGTTTGCTAATTACAAGCCTGCATATCGTTTTTGTAAAATTGACCCTTTAAACGTTATCAAAATGTAAATTTTATGTTTTCTGTCAAAGAGGGCATCAAGATATTTTCAACACTTCCTCATTTTCCCAAAACCAAGATTTCTAGCTCAAGTTATGGCACTTTGAAGTTTTTTGACCTTGGCGGGAAAATTTGGGAAAATTTTCCTTGGCGGGCCCGTGGCCTGAAAAAAAAAATCCCATTTAAAATCCTTAGGAAAAATTTTCAAAAATTTCACTTGAGGAAAATTTTCATCTTTTCCTCCACCGGCCCACAGCCAATCAGAGGCTGCCACGTGTCCTCACGGGGCAGCGGTGGAGGCGCAACATCTTTTTTCCCTTTGACCTTTTTGAAAATTTTGGAAAAATTTTCCTTTTAGCCCCGCTGGCCCGCGGCCAATCACAGGCTGCCATGTGGCAGCTTTGGGTACTAGCGGGGGGGGTGGACCCTTTGTTTCTTTAATTTTTTTCCTTTGGAATTTTTAAAAAAATTTCCCCATGGCCCCGCATCCCCGCCCTCGCTTTTGGGTTTTTCTCCTCCGCAGATGCACAGATCCGTGCACGTCTTCCACCTTCTTTCCCCTTTTGGTGAAATTCACTAGATTTTCTTACTGCTCCATGCCTATCCCTCTCCCTTCTTCCCACAGTGATTATAGAGTGCCACATGTCCCCTAGATGGACCCATTGAAGCATGGGCATTGTTTGACTTTTCTTCTCCTTGGGCGAAGTGCCCCAAATTCCTCCGTCGCTCCGACTTTCCCCTTTTCCCCGGTGATGTCTCAATGGCCGCCACGTGTCCTTGGAGAACCCATGGAGGCATGGGAACAAATGGGAAATTTATCCCACACAAGTAAAATTTCTGAACACCACCCCGCGACCCACCAACCCACCAAAGAGGTTTTCCTCTCCTCTTGACATGTGTCCCCTTGGGGAAAATTTGAACCCTAAACTCCGCCTGATCATATCTTGAGTTGCTGAAGGAGTTAGGAGGACTTCTTTATATCAATGGAAAGGTGAGAAAAATTCCTATCCAATGGGAATATTTTAGGGAAATTTTGGAAGTGTTAAGTATGATAAAAATTGGGTTGAAACTTTGAGATTGCTAGAGAGTGGGTATGGGGGTAGATTACTCCCTGAACCTAACTGAAACTTCTAACCCTAAAATTTAAAAACATGTGACT